>OZ038385.1:8361532-8879354 GCA_964036045.1 Eutreptiella sp. 'Long Island Sound 2002'
GAGGCGCGTAACTTTCTGAGGGACAAAGGCCTGACCCCCAAAAACCCAACCCATGCATACAACATGATCGTTGCATACGCGGAGAGCGAGCAGCATGCAAAGGGAGAGGAGAAAATCATGGATAAGCTCAAAGATGCACTGCAAGACGAACCTACACCCCAACAAACACCTTCGCAGCGCAAACAAGAAATCACCAGACTGATCAGGGAGTTACAGCACAGGCGAAAGCTGACTGCACTCCGGAACAAGGCAGAGGTCCGTCTAACGGATCCCACCGCCATTGCGCAAGAGCTTCGAACCTTTTGGTCAGAGGTAATGGCGCCAGGCACCAAGACTGTCCCTGACCGCCTGGCCTTCCTGAGTACCCTGCCCCTCAAACCAACCATGAAAGGAGCCGCCAAACTCCTAATCAAACCACTCACAGAGGAACTAGTCCTCACTGCCCTTGAGAAGTTAAAACGGGGCTCGTCCCCGGGACCAGATGGCCTGCCCGCTGAGGCACTCATGGCGTTCCCGTCCATCTTAGTCCCCAAAATGACTGAGATGATCCAGCAATTCCTCGCCCAAGGTAAGATCTCAGAAAAATGGGCCACAGCGATCTTGGCCCCCATACCAAAGGAAAAAGGATCCATCTCAGTTACAGGTTTAAGACCGTTATGTCTGCAGAATGTTTTATTCAAATGGGTCTCAATGGCACTGTACTTCATGTTGCAAGATTTAATATTGCATGTCACACCACCAGAGCAAAAAGGATTTATGAAAAACCGATTTATATTTGATCACGTTTGGGAGGCGAGAGGGGCATGGGAGGCGATGGAAGAAGGGCTGTTCGTCTCCATAGACTTCTCGAAAGCTTTTGACTCCATTCATCATAATTATTTTCGGGCATTCTTTCTGTATCTTGGCCTCCCAGTGCCAATGATTGCTCTCCTACTCTCCATGCTCACCTCCCCCTTTGCATTTGGAGTTGGGAAGGGAATAGTGCCATCCGTCCTCCTGCACCCCCAATCTGGCGTCCGTCAAGGGGACCCACTGTCCGCCGCACTCTTTGCCATGGCCTGTTCTATACTCGTGCCGATGATACAAAAACTGAGCCCCCACATAAAGGTATTGTTCTATGCCGATGATTTGTTATTGTACATACCACTCCCAGCACCCCTGGCCACCAAGCCGGTGGCTCGAGTCTTTGAGGTCCTTAAAATATACGGTGAGCATGTAGGGCTGAAACTGAACCACAAGAAATCGGCCTTCATCCTCAAAGGAGTATGGATTGAAAAACACAGAAACCTGCTCCTCAAACTTGGGGTAAATATCAAAGAGTCGGTCCGATACCTGGGAATACAACTGGGCCATGTATCCCCAGAGGAAGCATATGCCCCCCTCCTCGCCCGTATGCAGGCCAGAGCCATCTTTGCGGCCCACCTGCCCTTGTCGCTCCCAAAGCGTGTGGCCCTGCTCCAACAGTGGATTGTTCCTGTAATCATTTTTGCATCACGTTCTTACTTCCCAGCAGAAGAGGTTTGCGCCAAATTGGCGAATGTATATCGCACAGCGCTGCGCCTTAGCAGCTGGGGCCTGACACTGCCCATCATGGAACTCCCCCCCAAGGAGGGTGGCTACCTCCTCCTACAGCCACGTACATATCTCGTGTGGCAGCATGCGACGCATTTCATCCTGTCCCGCCACACCTCCCCCCCAGTCCCAAATCTTTCGCAATTGCACTTCCAACAATGGACACAAAGATTTGGCATCTCGGCCACACTAGACAACCTGCCCTGGCTCCAGTTGGGACCCATTCCATGGGCCACATACCCCGTGCTGGGCACCAGCTGCAAGGCCTTTTCCCTGCTGAGGAAAACAGCACCAGCGATTCGTCCAAATGCTCTGCAAGCCCCCCCCCTCTCCCCTTGGCATTTGAAAGGCCGAAGCATGACTGGGGCTGCGAGAGTGCGGTCCAAGTGAGGCAGTCGGAAGCCAGTGGGCAAGGAAAAGTGGGCAGCATGCGCATGCATGGTGTGGAGCAGAAATGGTAGGCGCCACGCACAGTATAGCAATGATCTGTTGAGATACCTGACAGCAGGAGCACATGCTGAAATGTTGAGACGCCTTAGCGCCACCAAAGGCGCCTTTGCGCCCCTGAGGCACGAGTACGACACGTCCTCACGTGCCAGGGAACGAGTGCAAGACAGGGGCACGACCTGCAGGGCAAGGGTTAGAGTCTAACCGGCACTGTGGGTGGGTGGTGGGTGCGAGCTGACCTCACTGTTCAGAGGAACAGAGCCAATGCATAGTCAGCAACCACCTGGTGTGGTACAGAACTGGTCTACGCTGCACTGCAGCAAGCATAACACTGAACAATGTGGTTATGACCATGCGCCTGTGACACGGGGGCATATGCGAACCCAGTTTCCGTTGCCTCATGGCCCCCTGGCATTCTGTCCTCTTTAGGGACACCAACGCCAACACATACTACTGCCCCCGCCTCATTCGCCAAGACATCACCAAGATAGGGCTGCTCACACACCAATTGCAACAAACACTACCCCCCACGTGGGTGCCAGTGTACCAGGCAGCACTGGCTGCGCCCTTCGAAGCACCAACAGGCACCCCTCCACAGGAAACCCTCCCAGCTTTCTGGACCAAGTGGAACACCCGGGTCATGCTCCGTTACTTGATGTCCCAAGACCCCCCCCCCCCGTCAAACATCAAACATCAAACACAAAAAGTGGGCAAAATGCCGGAGACATGGACCTCGGGAGTAGTGACAATGATCCCCAAGACGAAGGCGATGCAGACACCAGATTTGCTCCGACCAATTGCACTGCAAACTACAAGGCAGAAGTGGCTCACCAACATCCTCCTGATCCAGTTAGAGGATGTACTCCTTCACTGCATTCCGTCACAGCAAATAGGTTTCCTTCGACACAGAAGCATACTCCAGCATGTCTATGGGTCACGGGCACTCTGGGATGGCTTAAGTGAAGGAGCGGCGTTATCAGTAGACTTCAGAAATGCTTTCCCCACAATGTCTCACGAGATGGTGTCGGCGGCACTGGGTCTAATGTGCATACCATTCCTGTATATCCGTCTGATTCTACATCTTTTACGAGCACCGGATCTATACTCCGTTGGAAAAGGATACGTCCCAGGTGTTTACCACCACCCGAGGGCAGGCACGCGCCAGGGGGATCCACTCTCCCCGGCGCTGTTCTCCCTGGTGGCATCCTTTGTGATTTTCCCACTACAAGACCTGGGTCCAGGGCTGACTGTCATGATGTATGCAGACGACCTCATCATCTTCTTTGATGGAAGAATCAACCCACAACTGTTGAAGAGGGTATGGGAAGTGGTTTCACGTTTTGGACAGTTTTCGGGGTTGAAGGTCAACCTGAGCAAAACGGCAGCGATAGTTCGCAACTGTGGGGGAATGGAGTGGGCGAGGTGCTTTCGGGACATTGGAGTGGATGTCAAAAACTTCGTCAAGTATCTGGGTGTACGCTTGGGGAATATTCGGCACCAACAAGATGACCAAGGATGGGGGCTGACGATAGAGCAGGCTTTCGCACCAGCGCTGCAAGAGGCCTTCCGTCGCGCTAGGGTGGTATCCACGCTGCAACTGTCCATGAACGAACGTGCATTCATGCTGACATCATGGATTCTGCCGGTCGTGGCATGGGTATCCAAGGCATACTACGCCCCAGTCTCGGTGATCAGACAACTGAAGTTGGTGTACCACGTGACTATGGGTACCAACAGCTGGGGAATCACCCTACCAATCCTCTCACGACCAAAAACGCAAGGGGGACTGGCACTACCAGAACCAGAGCTGTTTCTTATGCACCAGGCAGCGGCTCCGTTCGTCAGCCTGTTGGGAGAGCCTTACAAATTTCCCGACAAGGCAGTGGAGACCTTCTATGCATGGGCAACAACCATAGGGTTCACACCATCCAAGGACAACCTTCCATATATTCAACTGGGCATGGTCCGAACGGCTGATCTAACATTCCTGGGATGGTCGGCAAAGGCACACTCCAACATCCAGAGAGTGGCCCCGCAGGTGGCCCCCCCGGCAAACCGGGACCGCCTGCCGTTGTGGCACTCTGTGTATTTCCGAAATGAGTTCCGCTGCTCCTACTACAACACGAAATTGATCCGGCAGGGGGTGCTGACGTGGGGTCAATTCCAATCCTTGGAGGACGCAAGATTGTTCAATGCACTGCCTCGGACATGGAAAGGGGTCTACAATCATGGCGGACGACTCCTCAACAAACTCCCGTCACAAGGGGAGTTTGATACCCCCGCAGTCCATACCCAAAACTGGACCAGGGCATGGCTGCTCCAGTTCTACGCCTCTCAGCCAGGGGTCCGCGACCCGCAAACACCGGAGGTATGGGAACAATTGGCACAGGCACAGCTACCACCGAGGGTTCGGGACTTTGCGCAAAAGGCGCTGTGGCACAAACTGACTGTACATGCAAGAGTCTACAAGAGGTCAGGCACTGACAAGTGCCCGGTGTGCTCACAAAAGGAGACGGTTAAGCGCGCGATGGTCGAATGCCCCATGTTCAAAGCGGCGGCGGCGGTTATACAGCACTACTATGGCCAGGTGGAAACTGATAACGGGACATCCACAGTTCGAGATATGATGGAGTCCGACGACCAAGAATGGATACTGAAAACGGACCAAGGCTGGGCGATGTGGTCAGCAAGAAGTGCCCACGGGCGGTACCGATGCGAAGTCAAGGCAGGAGCGTCGCCGGTGTTCACATCATACCTAACAACATGGCTAAGGGAGCTATGTGAGTGGGTGGGATTTTACACAGGGGAGCGCAGGGAACAATGGAAAGGCTTTCAAAAATCACTGGAACAACTTCGAGACACCGGAGTGCAGCCGCGACAAGGGGAAGTGCAAGTACATGGGGGATTGAATGCATGGTGGCAAACACACACGGAGTGCTTCACCCAAGAGAAATCAGCCAACAATCAGAGTTGGCAAAGGGCAACGGAATCACGTCCGAAGCGCCCGAAGCAGGCAGGCCCGGGAGTGCTACAAGGAGTGCAAGATCTGATTGCAGAACTGGTGGCGAAGGGCTACAGGATAGTGTACACGGACGGATCGTCGAAACAACTGAGCCACAAGGACATGCGCGGGGCCGGGGGATTTGGCGTGTTCGCGGCGGAAGACGACCAAGGACCGGAGGTGCGCTTCTGTGGATACGTACCAACACATCACAGGCAAACAAATAACGGAGCAAAGCTTTGGGCAGCCGTGGAAGCCTTACAGGGATTCTGGGTGCCAAAACTGGCAATCCTCACCGACTCGCAGTACCTGCAGCTGGGAGCGACAGGCAGGGCCCAACACTGGAAGTCAAAGGGATGGACAACCACATCTTGAAAACTGCAAGTCCACGTCCCAGTCTGGGAAGTGCTGCTCCAGGAAATGGCGACGCCGGGAAGAGAAGTCAGGTGGGAACATGTCCCAGCACATGTCAACGTGCAGGGAAATGAGGTGGCGAATGGATTGGCATGGAAGGCATGTGTTCAAGCCCACTGTGGTCACAGCATGTTGTACCAAATTCATCATCAGGGTCAGAGTCCACGGTAGGCTTGAGGGGGGGGTCGGGATCAGAGTCAGAGGGCACCAGGGCACTCTGGTCATCCTTGGGTATGGTACCCATGGACAGCGATGAACTGACAGGGGAAGCATCCGGGGAGCCAGCGCCACGTGAGATGGGACCATACTCCTCAAGCAGTACAGAAAGTGAGGAAATGAGGACAGGACACACACACCAGGGAGTGCTATCGAGTGCACTGTCAGCAGCGGACACACTGTCCTTCAGCACTGATGTGAGTGACACCAGGCGACAGCGCAAGAAGCGAAGGCTCAGGAAACGCAGGAACCCAGGACAGGGTCGTTAATGACAGAGCCAGTAGCCCTTGCACAATGGTGCGGACATCTCACAGGTTCCAAGCACAACAATGCATGTCTGAAAAATCTGTGTTCTGACGCAGAGTTTGCATCACATGAGCTGCGTTTTGTCGCAGTGAGCAGCAACACGCAAAGGAGAACTCCAAGCAGCTGAACGCCGCGTCCTGTCGCGGACAGGCACCCAGGCGTTATGCCGTCTGGAAGGACACAGCAGGAGAAGGGATCACATCAGCAGCGGTATGGCCCATACACACACATCCAGCCAGCCCCAAAGAAGGCCCAAAGAAGGTCAAGCCTCAGCAAGAACACCAGCATTTCAAAGTGCACGCACTGAGTCAGCTGGACGCCATTGCGAACGAAGGACTGCAAGCGGTTGAAGCAGAGCTGACCACAATGGCCTGGGCCCGCAACCAGCAGATCTGGCTCCGACTGGACCAACCACACCAGGATGCACTGTGAGATTGTGGACAACCATGGGGAACCGTTGCTGATGAGCAATCAGGAGCTCTACTCGGTGATGGTCCAGATCAACTGGACCCTGAAGTCCCAGGCTCTGGCGAACATGCAGGTTCAGTGGCGACCCAAAAGTGCAGGCAAGTGGCACCCGTTCCAGTGGGAAGCGATCCTCCACTGTCCGACGGCAGCAGGACACAGAGCGGTGCCCTCCTCGGTGAGCAGAACTGGAGATTGCATGCATGTGTGGCTGGCAGGCCGAGCAGACCTCTTGCGATTGTTCCAAAGAACGCTCTTCAGGCAGGCGGACCCGGTACCCGGGGACGCTGTGCGGTTCCTCTACACGCTGCTGAACACACCCCCATGCGAAAGAAGATACGCATGACAGGGGGTGACACAAAAGAGAAGAAGAGTGGAGCGCATGGTGCAGATACCCCATCGTCGTGGCTCAGTGGATACACCACACCTCTTCTGTCCCGTGGAGGATGGTTCGAACCCCGGGGGAGATAGAGATGCACCGAACAACCCGAACCCCCTTTTTTGGGCGCGAGAGAGAGAGAGAGAGAGAGAAAGAGAGAGAGAGAGGGTAGAGCATAGTGGGAAAGGAACAGAGAGGAGCAACAGGAGAGATAGAGCAGGGGAGAGCAAGAGAGATTGGGAGGGAGAGAGTAGGAGAGAGACCCACAGAGCAAGAGACCGGGGCTAACCGGCGCAAAGGGAGGGTGGTGGGTTCGAGCTGACCAGGGTAAATGGGACGCCACGGCAGCACGGAACAATCAAGAAATGAAAAAGCAAGGCGCCGTAGCGCCCCTGAGTCACAGGCTCGACACGTCATCACGTGTTGAACAAGCCGAAGCATGACTGGGGCTGCGAGAGCGCGGCCCACGTGAGGCAGCTGGAAGCCAGTGGTCAAGAAACAGTGGACAGCATGCGCATGAATGGTGTCGAGCGACAAAGGTAGACGCCACACACGGTACAACAATGAACTGTTGAGACACCTGACGGCAGGAGCATATGCTGCAGTGTAGAGACGCCTTTGCACCAACACACGCGCCTTTGCGCCTCTGGGGCACGACAACGACACGTCCTCACGTGCCAGGGAACGAGTGCAAGACAGGGGCACGACCTGCAGGGCAAGGGTTAGAGTCTAACCGGCACTGTGGGTGGGTGGTGGGTGCGAGCTGACCTCACTGTCCAGAGGAGCAGAGCCAATGCATAGTCAGAAACCACCTGGTGTGGTACAGAACTGGTCTACGCTGCAGTGCAGCAAGCAAGACATTTGTACCTGCGGCTCACTTGGAAATGTGAAGTTGGGGCTCATTTGGGGCTAAAACGGCTCATTTGGGGCTAAGTGGTGTTTTTCAAGGGGTTTCATGTGAAAAGTTGTGGCTTTCGGGGGTGGGTTGGGGTTTTGGAATGTCCCCAAAGGGATCCCAATCCCTAGGCCAAGAGGATTTCACCGGGGGGGTTTCTTTTTTTCGACGGCTCAGTTGACTGAGCATCCCGACTGAGCCGTCAGTGAGCCGTCACTGAGCCGGCTCACTGAGCGCTCACTGAGCGCTCACTGAGCGCTCACTGAGCGCGCCAAATGGCTCAGTGAGCGCTCAGTGAGCGCTCACTGAGAGCTAATTGGGGGCTCACTCAGGGCTCACTCAGGAGTTTCTCCCCCTTTCCGCCCTCTCTTCCCACCCTTGCTGGCCCACACTTCACCCTTTTCACACCAACATTGGTCCGCAGTTCTCACCACGTCTTTTCTCCAAGAACTTGAGCGTGCATGCACACATACATACTTGCATACATGTACCCGTGGCGACAAACACACAAACATCCAAACACACACACTTCGTCAGGGACACAAATAGCCAAACACATACACACACATACACCATACACACGTCCACACACACATGCACATGCACAAATTGACAACCACATTCATTCTTGTGTGCAATTATCTTGCGTGTACATAAACACATGGCCACATTGAACCATGTGAAGTGAAGGGCTAGGGAGAGATGGTTACGGGGTTGGGGTTTGGGGATATGAACCTAACCATTTGCGAGGGTGTTCCGTGTTGCCTCATGAAAATGGCACCCACCCACCCCAGACACACACACACACACCATGATGCACAAATAGGGCACAAAGGACATTGCTCGCTTTTGTGAGGTTGATCATACAACCATCGTGACCTACACCATGACACATTGATACCCCTCCCTCCTTGTCCCCTCCCCTCCCCTTTCGTTATGCTGCGTTCCCCCGCTTCCCTCGTGCGTAGCCCTTCTGTTCTCTTGCCTGTCCCGTCCCCTTTGTCCTACCTTTCCTATTTTTTGGCCATGGCATCACATGCATGATGGTGGCGGCAAGGACGATGACCTTTGCAGGTATGTTGTGCTATTATGTGTGTGGGTGCGTGTGTGCGTGCTTGCGTGCGTGTGTAGTTGTGCCCATGCGCAGGTGCGCAGCTATAGATGGTTTGTTCGTTCTTGGTTTCTCTCATTTAGTGTGTTTGTATGTCTGCCTGTGTGTGTGTGTGGGGGGGGGGGGGTTGCATGGATCGATGCGTGAGTGAAGGTGTCTTTGTGTGTGAGTGGTTGTGAGTGTGTGACTGCGTTCTTTGGTTTCTGGTTGCCTAGGTTCGTGCGTGTATGTGGATTCGTGAATGTGTGTACGCGCAGGTGTGTGTGTGTGTGTGTTGCAGCTGTTGTTTTGGATGTTGTTGTTGGTTTTGGTGTTGTGTGGCATAGGCTTTGATTGTGTGCGCATAACATTGTGTTTGTGGCTGCAGACGCAGGTATGCTTGTGTTTGTGGTTGTGGCTGTGGTTCCAGGCTTGCGTACGGTTGTTGCCATGGCTGTTGTGGTAGCTGTCGTTCTTGGTGTGGTTATGGTAGTGGCTGTGGTTGCGGGTTTGGTTGTGGGTGTGGGTGTGGGTGTGGGTGTGTGTCTGCAAGCTGTGTTGTGTGTGGATTTGGTTGTGGTTGTGTCAGTGTGTGTGGCCCTGGCTGTGGCGAAGGCTGCAGTTGCAGCTTTCACTGTGGCTGCAGCTGTTCTTTGGGTTCAGGCTGTAGCTCTGGGGGGGGGTGGTAAAGGACTACAAAGAGGGGGGCTGAAATCACCATCCACCCCCTCCCAAAAAAGACCGCACCAAGTTTACAGTGACAGTGTATAGTGACAGTGTACAATGACTGTGTATAGTGAGAGCATACAGTGCGTGTAGAGTGACAGTGTAGAGTGCTAGTATAGAGACTTGGGCGTTGTGGCGGACGTACTGTGTGTGGGGATACATTCTATGAGACCTTGGGGAGTACAGTGTACAGAGTACAGTGTACAGTGTACAGTGTACAGTGTACAGTGACAATGTACAGTGACAGTGTAGAGTGACAGTGTGCAGTGGCAGTGTGCAGTGTGCAGTGACAGCGTACAGTGCCAGAATACAGTGTACCATGTACAGTGACAGTAGATAGTGACACCATTGACAGTGTACATGGACAGTGTACAGTGACAGTGTACAGTGACAGTGTACAGTGACAGTGAACCATGAGTGAGCCCTCACTGAGCGCTCACTGAGCCATTTGGCGCGCTCAGTGAGCGCTCACTGAGCCATTTGGCGCGCTCACTGAGCGCTCACTGAGCGCTCAGTGAGCGCGCGAAACGGCGCAGTGAGCGCTCAGTGAGCGCGCCAAATGGCTCAGTGAGCGCTCAGTGAGGGCTCACTCATGGTTCACTGTCACTGTACACTGTCATTGCACACTGTGTATTGCACACTGCACACTGCACACTGCGTATTGCACACTGCACACTGCATACTGTGTATTGCACACTGCACACTGCACACTGTGTGTTACAAATTGCACACTGCACACTGTAATGCACACTGCACACCCTGTAATGCACACTGCGCACTGTGTATTGCACACTGCACACTGAGCGCCCAAATGCTTGCACTGTACGGTGTGCAGTGTGCATGACACAGTGTGCAGTGTGCATTACACAGTGTGTAGTGCGCAGTGTACACTGTGTACTGCACCCTGCGCACTGCACACTCTGTATTGCACACTGCACATTGTGTATTGCACACTGCACACTGTAATGCACACTGCACACTGTGTATTGCACACTGCACATTGTGTATTGCACACTGCACACTGTAATGCACACCGCACACTGTGTATTGCACACTGCACACTGCACACTGTGCAATACAAATTGCACACTGCACACTGTAATGCACACTGCACACTGTGTATTGCACACTACACACCGCACCCTGCGTAATGCACACTGGGTATTGCACACTGCACACGGTGCACTGTGCAATACCCAATGTGCAATACACACGGTGCAGGGTGTAGTGTGCATGACACAGTGTGGAGTGTGCATTACACGGTGTGCCGTGTGGATTACATCACACACGGCATACTACACCCTGTGTAGTGCACACTACACACAGTGTGCAGTGTGCAGTGTGCAGTGTGCAATACACAGCGTGCAGTGTGCAGTGTGCAATACACAGTGTGCAGAGTGTATTACACAGTGTGCAGTGTGCATTACAGTGTGCGTTGTGCAATTTGTAACACACAGTGCAATACACAGTATGCAGTGTGCACTGTGCAATACACAGTATACAGTGTGCAGTGTGCAATACACCGTGTGCAGTGTGCATTGCAGTGTGCAGTGTGCAATTTGTAACACACAGTGTGCAGTGTGCAGTGTGCAATACACAGTGTGCAGTGTGCATGACAGCGTGCTGTGTGCAGTTTGTAATGCACAGTGTGCAGTGTGCATGACACAGTGTGCAGTGTGCATTACAGTGTGCAGTGTGCAATACACAGCGTGCAGTGTGCATTACAGTGTGCAGTGTGCAGTACACAGTGTGCAGTGCGCAGTGTACACTGCACACTACACGCTGTGTAATGCACACTGCACACCGTGTATTGCACACTGCACGGTGCACACTGGGCATTGCACACTGCACACGGTGCACTGCGCAGTGTGCACTGTGCCACTGCACACTGGGTATTGCACACTGCACACGGTGCACTGTGCAGTGTGCAGTGTGCAATACACAGTGCGCAGTGTGCATTACAGGGTGTGCAGTGTGCATTACAGTGTGCAGTGTGCATTGCAGCGTGCAGTGTGCAATTTGTAACACACAGTGTGCAGTGTGCAGTGTGCAATACACAGTATGCAGTGTGCAGTGTGCAATACACAGTGTGCAGTGTGCAGTGTGCAATACACAGTGTGCAATGACAGTGTACAGTGACAGTGAACCATGAGTGAGCCCTCACTGAGCGCTCACTGAGCCATTTGGCGCGCTCACTGAGCGCTCACTGCGCCGTTTCGCGCGCTCACTGAGCGCTCAGTGAGCGCTCAGTGAGCGCGCCAAATGGCTCAGTGAGCGCTCACTGAGCGCGCCAAATGGCTCAGTGAGCGCTCAGTGAGGGCTCACTCATGGTTCACTGTCACTGTACACTGTCACTGTACACTGTCACTGTACACTGTCCATGTACACGGTCAATGGTGTCACTATCTACTGTCACTGTACATGGTACACTGTATTCTGGCACTGTACGCTGTCACTGCCACTGCACACTGTCACTATACACTATCACTGTACATTGTCACTGTACACTGTACACTGTACACTGTACTCTGTACACTGTACTCCCCAAGGTCTCATAGAATGTATCCCCACGCACAGTACGTCCGCCACAACGCCCAAGTCTCTATACTAGCACTCTACACTGTCACTCTACACGCACTGTATGCTCTCACTATACACTGTCATTGTACACTGTCACTGTACACTGTCACTGTAAACTTGGTGCGGTCTTTTTTGGGAGGGGGTGGATGGTGATTTCAGCCCCCCTCTTTGTAGTCCTTTACCACCCCCCCCCCCCCCCACAGCTACACCCAAAGAACAGCTGCAGCCACAGTCAAAGCTGCAACTGCAGCCTTCGCCACAGCCAGGGCCACACACACTGACACAACCACAACCAAATCCACACACAACACAGCTTGCAGACACACACCCACACCCACACCCACACCCACACCCACACCCACACCCACACCCACACCCACACCCACACCCACACCCACACCCACACCCACACCCACACCCACACCCACACCCACACCCACACCCACAAGCAAAGCCGCAACCACAGCCACTACCATAACCACACCAAGAACGACAGCTACCACAACAGCCATGGCAACAACCTCACGCAAGCCTGGAACCACAGCCACAACCACAAACACAAGCATACCTGCATCTGCAGCCACAAACACAATGTTATGCGCACACAATCAAAGCCTATGCCACGCAACACGAAAACCAACAACAGGATCCAAAACAACAGCCGCAAAAGCTGCAACACACACACACACACACACACACACACACACACATTGGCACACACACACACACACACACACCTGCGCGTACACACATTCACGAATCCACGTACGCAAACAAACCTAGACAACCGGAAACCAAAGAATGCAGGCACACACTCACAGTGACGCACAAGGACACTTTCACCCATGCATCGATCCAAGCAAGCCCCCGCCCCCCCCCCCGACTCACACACAAACATACATACAAACACACTAAATGAGAGAAACCAAGAGGGAACAAACCATCCACACTTGCGCACATACGCATGGGCACAAGCACACACCCGCGAACACACACACTAGCACAACATACCTGCAAAGGTCATCGTCATTGCCGCCACCATCATGCACTCGATGCCATGGCAATAAATAGGGAAGGCATGGCAAGGGCTGGGCAAGGGGACGCGACAGGCAAGATAAGAGAAGGGGTTGGCATGGGGTAAGCGGGGGGATCAGGCATGGCAAAAGGGGACGGGGGGGGATAAGGACGGAGGGGAATGAGTGTGTCATGGTGTAGGTCACGATGGTTGTATGATCAACCTCACAAAAGCGAGCAATATCCTCTGTGCCCTATTTGTGCTTCATGGCGCGCGCGCCCGTGTGTGTGTGTGTGTCTGGGGGGGGGGGGTGCCATTGTCATGAGGCAACAAGGAACACCCTCGCAAATGGTTAGGTTCATATCCCCAAACCCCAACCCCGTAACCATCTCTCCCTAGCCCTTCACTTCACATGGTTCAATGTGGCCATGTGTTTATGTACACGCAAGATAATTGCACACAAGAATGAATGTGGTTGTCAATTTGTGCATGTGCATGTGTGTGTGGACGTGTGTATGGTGTATGTGTGTGTATGTGTTTGGATATTTGTGTCCCTGACGAAGTGTGTGTGTTTGGATGTTTGTATGTTTGTCGCCACGGGTACATGTATGCAAGTATGTATGTGTGCATGCACGCTCAAGTTCTTGGAGAAAAGACGTGGTGAGAACTGCGGACCAATGTTGGTGTGAAAAGGGTGAAGTGTGGGCCAGCAAGGGTGGGAAGAGAGGGCGGAAAGGGGGAGAAACTCCTGAGTGAGCCCTGAGTGAGCCCCCAATTAGCTCTCAGTGAGCGCTCACTGAGCGCTCACTGAGCCATTTGGCGCGCTCAGTGAGCGCTCAGTGAGCGCTCAGTGAGCCGGCTCAGTGACGGCTCACTGACGGCTCAGTCGGGCGCTCAGTCAACTGAGCCGTTGCCAAAAAAAGTACCCCCCACCTTGAACCTTGACCAAGTGAGTATTTAAAACTTCTAAAAACATTAAATGCACATTACCTAGCATGCAAAACGCACAACAAACAAGCACAAAGACATCGCAATGCACAACTGAGCCCCAAATGAGCCCCAACTTCACATTTCCACTTAGCCACCAGTGAGCCGCAGGTACATTGAACAATTGTGGTTATGACCATGCGCCTGTGACACGGGGGCGTATGCGAACCCAGTTTCCGTTGCCTCATGGCCGTCAAACACCAGAGACATGGACAGCACTCGCAGAGTTGAAGTTACCTGTGGGCGACATCACGTTCATTGGAACGGCGCTGTGGAAAAAACTGCCAGTGGGACAGAGACTCGAGAATTGGCTCCCCCAGCCCACCACCTGCCCTGCTTGCGGCCAGCTGGAGACGAGCATCCACGCACAACCCACATGCAAATTCCTCCCCCAGCCTTCCACATTGCACGCCAGTGTATAGGGCCAGCGATCTTCGATGACACCCAAGAAGCGGACCCTGTGGTCCTGCTCTGGGACCTCCCCGTCCTCTCCGTGCCTCATGGAGGTTGCGTAACCTGGTTAAGTTCAAATCAACCCCTCCAACATGGGACATTTTCCTGGCCTGCTGGCTCCGCGTTCTTCAACAGTGGGCGCAACACCCAGAAGCCACCATGCCAGCCCAAGAGGTGCGACTGCTCCATGCAGCGGTGTCTCAACTCAAAGAAACAGGCCAGCCGATACACCCGAGAGTCCAGGGACTGGGATCCAGGTCCCCCCCCTAGCTGAGAAAACCGAAAAGAAAGAAACGCAAAAAGGAACTTCAAGCACAACAATTGGTCCAGGCACACAACGAACAGGTGGAGCAATACCGGCAAGCCGGGTGGGACATTGTGTACACTGATGGCTCCTCGGAACTGCATCCAGAGGCAGGGCGAGTGGGAGGATATGGAGTCTACTACGGTGACTCCAGGGATGTGGCAGAACCCCTACCCCCGTCAGAGCGCCAGACAAACAACCGGGGGGAACCGAGGGCAACACTGCACGCCGCACGTTCGTCACGTTCGCGGCGACCCAAGCCGATGTATGGTGGGATCTGCGATGAGGAGTAGCGAGATGGCAAAGGCATTGCAAGGCCTCGCAATCCAAAAGCGTTGTACGAGAGAGAGAGAGGCCCGCAGAGCGAGAGGTCAGAGAGAGAGAGGCTTGCAGAGCGAGAGGTTAGAGACTAACCGGCGCTGTGGGAGGGTGGTGGGAGCGAGCTGACCCAGACGCCCAGACAGTCAAAGCACATTCAAAAGCCACCCGGAGTGGCGCATGCGAATCTACAGTTGGCACCGAACTGGTCTGCGTTGCAGTGCAGCAAGGCAAAACATTGAACTGAGTGTGGTGATGACCATGTGCCTGTGGCACGGGGGCGTATGCGAGCCCAGTATCCGTTGCCTCATGGCCCCGGCCACAAAATGCCCTCTCAGACCCAGGATGGCCACATGCCCCGCATGGTGGAGTGGTACCGTAAAATCCTACTCTCCTTTGGCATAGAGATGGGCTGGCTGCCCAGGGCATGCTCCTCGGCCCCGCGGAAGGCACCCAAGCGCCCAAGGGACGAATACGACCACCTCTATGACGAAGAGGATTCGGATGACGCACGCTACGACTCCCTCATCCCCCAACGATACCTATGCTCCCTCCAACCAAAGGCGGGAACCTCATCACTTGAAGCCAATACATCACACAATGGCCACGAGTGGCACCAAATGGGCTCCCCAAGTGAGACCACGTGGTACACCGATGGTAGCCTCCTACAGGCACGAGCAGGAACTGGGGTCGTCAACGGTAAGATGCGCATCAGATCTCGCACGCCCGGGCCACAAACAACATACAGGGCAAAATGTACGGGGTGTGGATTGCCGCCACCTTGGCCCGGCCGGGCGACACGATCGTGTTGGACAACAAGGCGGTCACCAGGGCGGTCACTCATGAATCCCACCTCCGTCATCCGACTATGACCTGCATTAGGCCTCTTACTCATTAATCGCTACCAAACAGCTCACTGTGCGGTGGGCACGAGGACACCGCGACCCAAAGAAGGCACACAACATGCAGGACTACCATGACCGCATGGGAAATGAACTGGGAGATGAAGAGGCAAAGGAGGCAAGTACCATGCACCCCAGCAAAGGGACGGGTAGCAAGTCTCCCGCAGACAACTTGCTCGACAAGCACGTTATGCCCTCCCCGGCACGCAAATGGATCGTTAAGGCGCGACCCCAAAAGCTCGCCCCACATCCTGGCTCCCCCTAGTCGTGTTCAACTGAGACAAATGGGGACCCTGGCTCTGGGGCATCAAACGTTGGCCGGGATATGGAGCACCATGGGAAACTCTCTCAAGTGCCCCCGATGCACCACATGCCACGGCATGGCAATGCAAGAGTGTCTCCTCTTCTGCCCTGCAGAGGCCCCCTTTTGGACCACCTAGAAGGAAGCATGGGAAGCATGGCGGCCCGCAGCAGAACGGTGGCTCCGATTGGCGACAGAAGGCGAACGCCATGTGCACCCACCTACAGATCCCCGTCTCACTACAGCGCTCCTTCAGTGTGGTCCCCGTCCACTGGCGAGTGGTTGTAGGCACCTGGCAATTCCATGTTTACCAGAGGGTACAAGCCTAGAATGCAGAAGAATGCGAGGCGGGGCCTACTTTTATCTCTTCCAAGCGGCCCACATGTGTGGTCCCGCCCATACCGGGAACCTCCCAGCGTCCACCCAAGCCAACCAAGCGCAACATATGAACCACGTCAAGGGAGTCACCGAGGTAGCGACCCGGGAGAAACCCCACTATCACGATGTTGCGCCGACCCTTCACGAGCTCCGCTGGCAACTTACCCAGGCCAGCTCTGCGGCTGAGACCGCGTGGGTCTTGCGGGCACTACGACAGCATGTGAAGGCGGCACGTCCCCGCGTGGAGCGCACCGGGACACAAGCCGCACCAAAACGACCATGCCCCCCCGGGCGATGTTTGCCTAGACCGCCATGGTGTCAATACCTTGACACCACGCTCACGTAACAAACGTCCTATGCCGTCATCAAAACACGCCTCCTACTGACGACCTCCGCGGGCGCTCTGCTACAATCCTCGTGGAATACCAAGCTAACACTCATGACGGCTCATGTGGAACGCCACCTCGCCCTAGGGCACACGAGGGCCAAGGAGGTGACACACCGCTTCTTCATAGAATCCGTACGTGCCCTCCAAGAGTCCGCATGGGTGACACAATATCACGCGCTCCAGCGCCATGCACATTGATGGGTCCTCTCCCGACAATTACGCGAGTCTTTACAGGAGAAGCACAACTTGGCCTACTCTGCATGGATGTGTGCGCGGCTACAGAGTTGGAAGTCGGTACAGGGCTAGGAGCGCGCCGCCCGCCGCCGCCTGGCCGTACAACATGTAGGGGCATTGGAACGGATAGCACGTGACCATCTCTCTGACCAGTGTGACGCTGAGGCGCACGCCTTATCGCGGTGGACACGTAAACAACCCAGAACAGACCGGCCCACACCGCCGGCGAAACGGCCACGCTCCGCAGTAGCAACCATACTGGAACCACCGGAGGATATGCGACCTATGGAGATCCCCTTGGAGGACTGGGGAGACGCCATAGTAGTGACTGGATTGTAACTGCCCGACAGAAGTGCAACAGGCTAGACACCCACGACTTGGGTCCGATAGGAGTGACGCTAGGTGCAGGACTCGTTCCAACCGCCGGCCAACCTTACCTGGGTTAGGGACACGGGCGCCCGAGGGAATAACCTTTAACCAAGCGTGTCGGTGAACTTTTGCACTCCTTTGTGTACGGACAACGGACACTTGGTGGACCAATTGTTATGGGTTAATAAAAAAAAGTATACTACCGCATTGCCTTGGGGTATTGAGCAGTGGAACTCCTGCGGTACACCGCTGCACTGCTATGGCAGTGGGCAGTGGAACTCCCTGGGGTAGTGGGCAGTGGAACTCCCGCAGTACACCGCGGTGCTTGGGGGCAGTGGGCAATGGAACTCCTGTGGTACACTGCCGCATTGCCTTGGGGCAGTGGGAAGCGGAACTCCTGCGGTCACACTACCTTGAGGCAGTGGGCAGTGGAACTCCGGCGTTAGACCGCCGCTCTGCCTTGGGGCAGTGGGCAGTGGAACTCCTGCGGTACACTGCTGCACTGCCTTGGGGCAGTGGGCAGTGGTACTCCTGCGGCACACTGCCGCACTGCCTTGGGTGTGGTGTGGTGTGGTGTGGTGTGGTGTGCCGAAGGCGCTGTTACCAAAGGGCAAAAGGCCGGGATGTCTACCCACGGGTACAGGTAAACGGGCTGGGCTGTGTGTGTTGTGTGCGTGCGCACAGTTTGTGGTCCTCCCTCACCAGGCAGTGCATCCTGCACTAGGCAGGGCATCCTGCACTAGGCAGGTCCTCCCTCACCAGGCAGGGCATCCTGCAGCAAGCAGGGCATCCTGCAATGGCAGGGCATCCCGCACCAAGCAGGGCATCCTGCACCAGGCAGGGCATCCTGCACCAGGCAGGGCATCCTGCTCCAGGCAGGGCATCCTCCATGGGCAGGGCCCCTCTTGGGATTGTCCTCGGCGGCGGCGGCGGTTGTGCCGTGTTGCGCTGTGCTATGCTGTGCTGTGCTGTGCTGTGTGCTGTGCTGTGTATTGTGCCGCGCTGTGTCATGTTGTGCTGTGCTGCGTTGTGATGTGTTGTGTTGTGTTGTGCTGTGCCGTGTGCTGTGCTATGCTGGTGCCGAGAGTGCTGGGTCAGGTTGTGGGCTGGATTTAGGGCTAGAGAGGCGGGGGGAGGGGGAGCTGGGTAGGGTTGCGGGCTGGTGTTAGGGCAGGAGGGGCGGAGGGAGGGAGGGAGGGCATCCTGCACCATGAACCGTGCAGGGCATCGTGCATTGGCAGGGCATCCTGCACTAGGCAGGGCATCGCGCACCGGGCAGGTCCTCCCTCTCCAGGCACGGCATCCTGCACGAGGCAGGGCATCCTGCACCAGGCAGGTCCTCCCTCACCAGGCAGGGCATCCTGCACCAGGCAGGGCTGTGTGTGTTGCGCGCACGCTGTGTGCGAGTGTGCTTCCTGCACCAGGCAGGGCATCCTGCACAAGGCAAGGCATCCTGCAGCAAGCAGGGCATCCTGCAACAGGCAGGGCATCCTGCACCAGGCAGGGCATCCTGCACCAGGTAGGGCATCCTGCATGGGTAGGGGCCTCACTCTGGCAGGGCTCTTGGGGATGTCCTCGGCGGTGGCGGCGGTTGTGCCGTGCTTTGCTGTGCTGTGCTGTGTTGTGCTGTGTACTGTGCTGTGTGTTGCGCCGTGCTGTGTCGTGCTGTGCTGTGCTGTATTGTGCTATGCTGTGCTGTGCTGTGTTGTGCTGTATGCTGTGCTGTGCTGGTGCCGACAGTGCTGGGTCATGTTGTGGGCTGGATTTAGGGCAAGAGAGGCGGGGGGAGGGGGAGCTAGGTAGGGTTGCGGGCTGGTGTTAGGGCAGGAGGGGCGGAGGGAGGGAGAGTTGGGTAGGGTTGTGGGCTGGACTTAGGGCACGAGGGGCGGAGGGAGGGAGGGAGGGCATCCTGCACCATGAACCGTGCAAGGCATCCTGCACCAGGCATATCCTCCCTCACCAGGCAGGGCATCCTGCACCAGGCAGGGCATCCTGCACTAGGCAGGGCATCCCGCACCAGGCAGGTCCTCCCTCACCAGGCAGGGCATCCTGCAGCAAGCAGGGCATCCCGCAGCAAGCAGGGCATCCCGCGCCAGGCAGCGCATCCTGCACCAGGCAGGGCATCCCGCACCAGGCAGGTCCTCCCTCACCAGGCAGGGCATCCTGCAGCAAGCAGGGCATCCTGCAATGGCAGGGCATCCCGCACCAGGCAGGGCATCCTGCACTAGGCAGGGCATCCCGCACCAGGCAGGTCCTCCCTCACCAGGCAGGGCATCTGCACCAGGCAGGGCATCCTGCACCAGGCAGGGCATCCTCCTTGGGCAGAGGTGGGAAGGGTTGCGGGCTGGATGTAGGGCAGGAGGGGCGGAAAGGGGGAGAGGTGGCTTGGGTTACGGGCTGGTTTTACGGCAGGAGAGGCGGGGGGAGGGAGTGTTGGCAGGGTTGTGGGCTGGATCTAGGGCGGGAGGGGCGGAGGGAGGGAGTGCTGGCAGGGTTGTGGGCTGGATCTAGGGCAGGAGGGGCGAAGGGAGGGAGTGCTGGCAGGGGTGTGGGTTGGTTTTAGGGCAGGAGGGGCGGTGGGTGGGAGCGCTGGGCAAGGCAGGAGGGGCAGAGGGAGAGAGAGAAAGGGGGAGAGGTGGCTTGGGTTACGGGCTGGTTTCAGGGCAGGAGAGGCGGGGGGAGGGAGTGCTGGCAGGGTTGTGGGCTGGATCTAGGGCAGGAGGGGCGGAGGGAGGGAGTGCTGGCAGGGTTGTGGGCTGGATCTAGGGCAGGAGGGGTGGAGGGAGGGAGTGCTGGCAGGGTTGTGGGTTGGTTTTAGGGCAGGAGGGGCGGTGGGTGGGAGCGCTGGGCAAGGCAGGAGGGGCAGAAGGAGAGAGAGCTGGGAGGGGTTGTGGGCTGAATTTAGGGCAGGAGGGTGTGCTATGCTATGTGGTGTTGTGCCGTGCTGTGCTGTGCTGTGCTGTGCTGTGCTGTGTTGTGCCGTGCTGTGCTGTGGTGGCGGGGGGGGGGGGGTAGCTCGTGTGCAGTTTCTGGCCCATTTTGGCCGGACACACACCCCGTTCAACCGGCAGGGCCTCAACGAGGGCCCTGCCTGGGGCTGCCCCACCGCCTCGCGGAGCTACTCGCGGGCGGGCTGCCGGTAACCCCCCGCGTAACAGCTACCCCCAAGCCCTGCCCAACGCGGGCCGAGCTCGCTGGGGTCGCCCGCGAGGGGACCAGGGGTGTGGTGTGGTGTGGTGTGGTGTGGTGTGGTGTGGTGTGGTGTGGTGTGGTGTGGTGTGGTGTGGTGTGGTGTGGTGTGGTGGGCGCGTTTCCATGTGTATGTCCGTTCGGGGACCACCACCAAGCAACCCCATTCTGGGGCCATGAGGACGCCAATGCCCTCTTCATGGAGGTGCTCCCCCTGTGGGAAAGCATCATGTGCTGGCGGCCCATGCCCCCCAAATCAACATCAACTACGAGCCCAATGTCTGGTGGTTGGCGTGGTGTGGTGTGGTGTGGTGTGGTGTGGTGTGGTGTGGTGTGGTGTGGTGTGGTGTGGTGTGGTGTGGTGTGGTGTGGTGTGGTGTGGTGAAGGTGGTGTTACCAACAGGCAAAGGCCGGGATGTCTTCCACACAGGAAAATGCACAACGGGTGGGCCCTGAAACTTAACCCTGCTAGGTGCCCGTCCAATGTGGTGGTGTTTCAAGAACCCAAGGTTTGTGCAACGTGATATGCCATCCAGTCCCACACGGATTACATCAACAACATAATGGCGGCTTTGCAAAAAGATTGATGGAAGGAGTATCTGATGCCTGGAACAGACCACAGGACAGGAAAACCACACAAAACAGGAGTCTGCAGGGAGGAAGTACCGTGGAAGGCAAGATAAATCTATGGGTCTCAGCAATACAGGAGACTACGTGAGCTTCACCATCAACATAAGGCCGTTAGGCATGGCACTGCGTAGTGCATATGCAAGGGGTAGACCAAGCAGGTAGTGAACAGAGACAGCTCCCCAGGTAAAGCTGGAACACATGCCAAATGTGGAGCCCTCAATTGTACTATATGCCCTACTTCTTGAACCAGGTGGTTGCCTGAGAGCTCACATTACACTCTTTGAACTTGTTGAGCCCGAGGAAAAAAAAAAGATGCCTGGAACAGACCACGAAACTCCAATTTGTTCTTTACTTATTTGGATGAGGCTTCCACAACCCTTAAAAGGGATCGGTCACAGAAGTGCAGCAGTGGCCCCATTGTCAAGATTGTTGTTCCTGCTTGTTTCAGGTTGTTTGGCAATGACTGAGGTTCGGTTGCGCAAAGTGTCCATCCAAGAATTCAAGAATCATTCAGAGTCCGTCCGCACATCTCTCACCACAACATATGACCCTGTGCTCATCGCAATTGCCACTGGGCAGTTGGAGGCATTGCGGCAGCTCTGGGCGGAGGGCTACAAGACACTGGATAAACCTGCTGTAGCTCTTCACAATGCCTTCATGAAAGAAAACATGGACATCGTTCGATACCTTGTTGACCAGTACAAGGTTGACGTCGATGAGTACAATCCTTCAGGGCAGACTTTGGTGCATCTTTCCTGCGTTGCAAACAAGCTCGAGCTCATGCACGACTTGTTCACCGCCGGCGCCGACCTGAACAAGCCGCAGAAGAACAATGGGTGGACCCCACTGCATATTGCCGCCAGTCGCAACAATTTGCCCTTGGCCATGGCGTTAGTGGACCGGGGGGTTGATTTGACAGTCAGAGCAGCGGCTGCCGATGCATCAGAGCCTGGCCCAACGGCTTTGGAAATAGCAGAGCAGGCCGGCAGTGAAACCGTTGCCCAGTTTCTCCAGAATGAATCGGACCCGCAGCTACTGGAGTTGAAGGTGAAGAAAAGGCAACTTATGGCCAAGCTTGCCCCCAATGCAAAAAGTGTGGTGTCGGGAGACTTGATTGCCGCCAGTTCACCCACCAGAGCAGTCACCAGGATCGCTGCAGCAGTCCCAGAGTCATTGCAGACGAATGTGCAAAGGCTGCCTATCTGTGAGAACACATTGAGCGAGGAGTTTGCGCGCCTGGATACCCAATGTGCGGGATACATTTTGAAGGAGGTGTTCAAGAAGCTGTACTGTGAAGTGGACGATTTTGGGCTGCCCTCACGAATTGATGCTGCATTACAAGAGTACAATTCCCTCGGACCCAACAGGTCGTGATCACTTGCATTCATGGTCGTGGGAAAGGTTGGGTTTGTCGAAAACTGAGCAAGGAGGGCTTTGGGAGCCCCCGATAAAAGGGGGGGTGAGGTTGGGAGTTGGGGGAAGGGGCTCCAAGGGTTACCAAAAGGTGGAAGGCGTTCAGTTGCAGGGGGCGGGGTGCCTCAGGCGTCCGCGCCAGTGACGAGGGCAGCCTGAGACCCCATCTGAGACTGCTCGAAGCAAGGCCAAGTGCAATGGCCCGAGACGCTTGGCAAGAAGAAGTCACATCGGCGTAGGAGGAAAGAGACAAGGTGCAAGAGTTTCTTCAATGCAGAGGCGACGAAGCGGAGAAGCGAGGGATGAGGAATGCGGAGGCGCAGCCAGGGAGGCATCGGGACGACAGAGGGGGAGAATTTGCAAGCGGTGGGGTGCACGTTGCAGGGGGCTGTGAGAGTGGTGAGTGATTTCGTCCGGTGATGAGACCTGATGCCACACGAGGCACCGTGACGTAGATAATATGAAGCAGACGCAAGGTCGTGCATGGGGTGCAATCATTCGGCACGCCATTAACTGTGGACTCCCTGCAATGATCCCCCCTCCGTTTAGGTTGGTTGCAAAGTTTCCAGTTTCCGCGCGGAGAGACAGTGGCTTCAACGGCCATGGGCCTACTTTGGGTGTCATGGGACCACTTTTGACAATGCAGCGTAGACACAAGCAACACTGAGATTGCACTGTGCCCCCCAAAGAGGCCGATCCTTGGAGCTCTTCACACGAGTGCTGGGTCTCACACATTGGGGTCCATGGGCGCAGGGCTGGGGTGGGGGGGTTGGAAAAGGCTCCAAGGCCCCCCCTTCCCACACTTTTGCAAGGGGCGCCTGTGGCCTCACTCCCCAAAAGAGGCTAGAGCTTTGGCCCGTAAGGCCTCGGTGGTTCGGGATGAGGGGGTGCACTTAGCGCAGTGCGCGAGCAGTGCAAGCACAGTGCAACTATTTGCGCGTGTGGCCGTACTACACACCCATACTTTGTGATACTTGGGGGGCATCATTGTTGTTTGAGAGTAGGTTTTGATACTTCTTCCACAATGGGGATACGGCATTTTTGGATTTTCAACTAGTTTCACCCATTTCCACCTTTTTTCACACTTTTTTGCTCATTTCCATTACATCCAGTCTTTCCTAGGTTGATTTCTTCCCACCATGGGACCTTGAGAAGGCAGAGGTGTTGTATCCATGTTGTTTTCCCCTCATCATGGGGACCCCAAGCAGGCACGGCTGATGTCGGACCTCACGATCATGATGAAGGCGCAGGGACAGCCCGGCATCCTGTCCAAGTGCTGTATCACGTCCAAGTACTGTAATCAAAGGTGACCTCATGGGCTTGATCAACGCTGAGGATCCTTCGTGCTAGCCAAGACGTACCATGCCATCATCCCGAGACGGTTGGCAGCGGGGCTATGCTAGACGGCCATACCCAGCACCCCCGGGTCCATCGTCCCGTTCCCATTTGTGGAAGATGGACCACCTCCTGCCCCCACTGAAGGAGGTCTCCCAGGGTTGACAGTAGGACATGCTCCTAGGGTTGACAGTAGGACATGCTCCTGGTTGTGGGACATGCTCCTGGTTGACAGTGGGACATGCTCCTTAGGCAGGGGTGATATAAGGGCGTTTGGAAGGGGTGTACTTGGGGACTCTTCAAGGGGAACCTGGTCCGAAAAGTAGCGCGCAGTGCAAGGCAGCCCAAAGCACACACTTTGCAAAGCCCTGCTGAGCTCGATGTCAAGACATGCATCGGGGCACAAGTCCGGTTGCCTGTTCATCGAGGGTTTGAATGCTGAGGATACTGAAGTCTGAGAGCTTTTGTCTGCGCCCCTCTTGCCGCAGCGGTGCTTGCCTCTGTGCCTGCTGCTGTAGCTTCGGAATAGAGGACTCGCCGTTTCGTGCCGGCAGTTGGCATTCTGCAGACGGTGGTTAGTGGCACTGGTGGCTGTAGATGCTGCTTGATGACCATGGCGGTGGTTAGTGGCACTGGTGGCTGTAGATGGTGCTTGATGACCATGGCGCTTAGGTCCGTTTGTGGTTGGGATTACGGGGCGATCGGGGAATTGCTTGAGAAAAAGGAGGTTCTTCAGCTGCCCATAAAGTGTTCCATTAGGACGACTGCAGTGTGGCAAGAGAAGTCCGCCGGTGGCAGTGATGGCTGCTGATTGTCTTAACAAATTCAAGAAGTATTTTCTACAGAGACTTTCCTGCTGTCTGGAGTCATAAGAGTTGTTTGTGCTCATTGTGGCATAGCCCTGCGTGCGGTCCTGCTCCTACAGCCTTTTCCATTCTTCTGCTGCCATGTGTTCCTCCTGCCTTGGTCTCGCCCCTGTTGCCGCCGCGGTCCTCCTTGTGGCCTTGCGTGTGCCTCCTGCCACAGTGTCACCTGTGTTCCTGGTCCCAGTGGCCTGTCGGATGCCTTTGTCACGACCGCCTTTCAGGTTGTCCTTTGATGAGTACTCCATTTTACGTCTCAAAATGGCGCAGTGGTGAGGACTGCCATTGCAAGCGCATGCGTCTCGGGCGACATGGCCTCAGAGTGCTGCAGAAGAGGTGAATGGTGCCCCTTTCTTGGGCGCGTGTACAATCCCTGCTGCACTTTGAGACGGGATGTTATTGATGTCCCATGCAGCGCCCGTCTGTGCCGCATTGATGCATAGCAACTTCTCAGTGGTGATGAATTTACATCGCAAATGTCTCTGCTATTTCCCGCCCCTGATGTTCCCTCAGAGGGGGAAGGTGTTGGCAAGGAACCATCACCTGGACGTTTGGAGTGGGAACAGGTATGGTGATCCAGGGAGATGCTGCAGGGTTCCGGTGAGCCCCCCCCCCCCCCACCACATACACGCACCATCTCATATTTCATTCAATCGATCCTCTAAATTCGGTCTGCCCCCCCCCAACACATACACAACACACATTCCGCAGTTAACCTGGTTTTGGCACAGTTTGCTGTGGGGGGCAGATGAGTGATGCCGGGGCCTGCTTGCTTTGCTGCTCCTGAAAACGCACCCGTACCCCGAAGCTGTGAATCAGTGTGTTAGTGTATGGTCTGCCAGCGAGGCCACTTGAACTCTGAATTCATGGTTTCGCTGATGGTAGGACGTAGGAATGTTCAACCTCGCAGAGATTTGATTGAAATACTTGGGCGTCACACACACACTCTCTCTCTCACGTCAGGGCGAATGTGGCTGCCGTCTCACGGCTGCATATGGATCTCCCTCATAAATAATACAGACCCAAGAGCATCCAGGACATAGCTAGCTGCCCTCATCAATAAACACACCAGCAGGCGAGAACTGATTGCATGAAACACCCCCCACCCCCATGGCGGGGCAATTGGCAGTTGGCACACCAGCGAGCAGAAAGGGAGGAAAGGCCGCATGCGACGGAAGTGTTGAACATTGCTGCTGTGCGAACAGAGCTGTATGCTAGGAACACTATGATTGGTTTGAACTATTGGGTTTCACACACACCCGCATGAAAATGAAACGTTGCAATCAGCAACCATCACCTCCCTTGCCAGCGCAAGCCTGTGGGGTCGGGGGGGGGGGGGGGGGCATCCTAAGGAGGCGGCACCTCCGGGTCATGAATTCCGTGGCCAGGGTCCGCTGTAGCGGAGGCTTAGGGTTGCCAGGTCCGAGTCACAGGGGACTGAGGCGGGATGTTTTGGGCAACGGACAGCGGCAGCTAGTGCGGGCTGTTGAACAGGGTGGGGCAGGAGGGTGGGCCCGGTCCATGGAAACGGCCAACAGCAACGGCCTGGCGCTCAGAGCCTGACGCACAAGTATGCCTCTTCGAGCGACGTGTCGTGCTGCGCCTCCGGCAAACCCCAGCGTCCGTCCCCAAGCTAGGCCCTGGGGAGGCAGACACTCCAGCCACACGTCCAGACACAACAGGGAGGGGGGGTGAGGAGAAGTACTTCGGCATCGATGCCCCCCCCACCCCCCCGCACCACCACCAACCACACACACACACACACACAAGGAAGCGCCCACTTGCTGCACATGCACAACTGCCCCACAAACGACCACGCCTGCACAAGGATCCACCTCTAAAAGTACAGATCACACACACACACACACACACCCGTTTGTTTGTTGTGGCGTTTCCACGGTAACCTTGTTTGGCACAGTTTGCTGCGCAGGGCGGAAGAGGAATGCTGGGGCCTGTTTGCTTGCATTGCTGCTCCTAAAATTGCTCCCACAACCCGAAGCTGTGAATCAGTGTGTTAGTGGATGGCCTGCCAGCGAGGTCAAAAGAACTCTGGACTTGTGGTTTCGCTGATGGATTGTAGGACGTAGGCATGTCGAACCTCGCTGTTTGCGCTTTGATTGAAATTTGGGCCTCACACACACCCGAACGCCCCTCAAGGGCCCGGAGAATGTCGTCGCGCCGCAGGCGCTGGAATGTGGTTTTGCTGTAGGTGGGTGCCTCCACAAACCAGGCCATGACGCTGTGACAAACCACGATGGGTTGAGGCAAGTCGCTTTGACTAGGACACAGACTGAATCGGTGCATCAAGGTCAGACATCTGACCTACGTTCCCATGTATGCGTGTGTGCGTGTAAATACTTCTGACCTTCCTGCTCATCAACCTCCCTCTCATGCATGATTTTGCCCGTATCTTTGTGGTTTGTCATCCCTCCCTGCTTTTGGGTGTACTCGACCTTCCTTCTGCTGATATTTTGAGTGTTCCCCGTTTACCTGATCACAGGCATAGCAGAGTGTCCACAGCACTCAGCATTTGTGTCACTGCCCAACATACCTAAAGCCGCAGTGATACTGACTTGTCTGTTTATGTAGGCCTGTACTGCCTTTTTTTCCTTTCAGACACCTCTCTCCCTCTAGGTGTCCTCCCCTCTTCATGGCAGCTGCAGCAGGTTTACGCTCGCAGGCTCGCAGACAAGGGGATGGAGGGTAACAATCCATGTGCTAACTAACCTGTTTTGAACCTTTGTGCCTGAAATTTACGCCCTGAGTGTCTTTGAGGCACGGCAGTCCCCCGCCGAAAACAATGCACCAAAGCGGCGCGACCACGGGCTGAAGAAGCGTTCATGGCGTCCTGAGTATCACCAGCGGCAGGTTCTGGTATCCCTCCAACCCCTTGCGTCCTTGCCCAAGGCGCTGCACCAATTTGGGACCTAATTTAGTTCGGCACCAAACTGCCCCCTCCCCCTTCTGCCCTTCTGCCCTTCTGCCCGCAAGCACAGCCTTCTCAAAGCGTATTTGTGAGCTGATAGGCGAGGAACCAGGGACTGGATCACGCATGTTACAGTTCTTGGTGCTCAGAACAATATTCTGCCTTGGACTGCACCCCATCTCTGTGCAAGTTCATTGGGAACAGCAATGGGGTCCAACTGTAACACAGAAGAAATATTTGCTTGTCGCGCATCAGCACAGCACTGCATCTCACCTTTGTTTTCCCTGACCGGGGCCATGGGATTAAGGGTGCAAGGATGCACTGAGAAGAGGTTGGACCATTTGTTCCCTGACCTCTGCAATGCCTCACCTATCTGGTTACTAGCAGTCACAGTCGGACATTGCTGTCCATTTGCAACATCATCTGACTGTTTCTGGATCACCATGCCCACTAGTTGTGTTCTCTTTGTTCCAGCTCCACCTTATTTCTTGATTAGCTTTTCATGCCCTGCCCAGGTGACAATGGATCGCCTTGGTCCTTTCTTGATTTTACCCTGTTGCAGCCATCCCTCCAAAATGTGTGGTTCTTTGAGGCAGACAGGTTGCACCATGCTGTCCTGAAGGCCTGTTCCGTTGTGCCAAATTTCTGGGTTTTGTCTTCGCAATTTGACCCATATCTCTAGTTATGTGTCTCTAACTCGTTCCATGTTCCATGTCTGGTGGCGTGCAGTGCAGCCTGTCTAGCACTGCAGTAGCCCCAACTCAAGGGGCCACGCTGAAGCGTGGGAATCCATATCCCCAACCCAAAGGGCCCCTCAATCTGTGCACTATTTGTGGGGGGGGGGGGAGGGGGGGCAAAAACAGGCGCGGGTAGGGAATGGTCAAAAAAGTCTGCCCAGGGCGCGCCGGGCCCGCTAACACATCCCCTCTAACCAAATATCCATCCCATTCCAAGAAGCAGCTACAAGCTGCCCCTAAATTAAGAGCCTGAACTGACAGAACAGCAATGCACATTGCAAGGTTCAGCACAAATTGCAAAAGTATGGAAGAAAATAGGTGCACGGTCCAATGTCTGCACCAACCATCCAGTCTCAGCCCCCTGTTTTGCCTCCCAAAAGGAGGCATGTGGCCAGGGCAGACCATATCCACCCTGCCAGAACATCCACACCCAATTTTGAATAGCGTTACAGGTTAAGGACTGCCAAAGTTTGGTGTGGCCCTTCACACCAAAAGTGAGGGAGTTTTTACCCCCAACACAAGGGGCCACACCAGAGCGTGGTAGTCTTTAACCCCAACTCAATGGGCCAGAGTTGCGGTTAAGGACTCCCACACTTCAGTGTGGCCCATTGCGTTCGGGTTAAGGAATGTCCAACACAAGTGCCATTTGGAGTCCTAGTTCTATTTTTAGTACAATCCCCCCCTATGGGGGGCTTTTTATGTGGGGTTATTTCAGCAATGGAAATGATGATTGGTTTTTTTTATGTGGGGGGGGGGGCACCCCCTGCAAAAAACTCTTTTTTGACTCATCAAATATGCGATGCACGGCGAAACAAAACATATTTTGAAACCCACCAAGATGGCCCCTCATTATGACCATTTCAATGCGCTCATTGACGTGGCAATTTTTTTTATGAATTGTAATTGTCTTCAAAAGTTACCATCGTCACAAGTTTGACTTCTTGACAATTTTGGCATTCATTGCAGGGAAGCTAGGGATGCGAGCTGAAGGTGTTGTAGCAAAGTTTAGGAAGTTTGGGTATCAAATAAACCTATATATAAGCCACATGCCTGAAATCTAAGGAAGTTGTTATGCCAAATTCATTATATCACCGCATAGGCGACAGCGATCTCCCCCAATGTCAATGCACCCTCCAAAAGGCGTTTCCGAGTTGAAAAACATCTGCAGGACACGAAATTCAGATTAGAGACCTGTTGTATACACCGGTTTTAACGGCAAATAATGCAATAGGGTCGCTTTCTTACGTTCAAGTTGTTTTATGGATTTTTGAGGAAGGATTTTTCATTTTCTAATGCTAAGCGATAAGCACAACATTGCAGAGCGCAAAATGAGAAGCTACATAAAATAGCACAGTAATCAAAATTACTTTTTGGTTCATCAAAATCCGACACCGTATGGCAAAGTTAAGCTTTATTGACGCCATATCCGATGATGTCGACCAACCTGTCCACCTGTCTATTGTTATGCCAAATACCCGTATTCTTTCCGGCCAGCTGCTTGTGGTGACACTAGAAAACAATACGGAAATTAGGTTGTGAATTGCACATTGATGCCACATCTGTGCGGAACCTGCATCATCAACTTGAGCTACGGCATTAGTGATTGGCCAACATAAAAAAATATTTTGATCAACAGCTAGATGAGCGAGAAGAAGCCATGAAGAAGGCGATGGAAGCACGAAGACGAGAACTGGTGAGTGCATTATGTGGAGAGCGTCAATGACTTCATGTTGTCAACCTATTTTCTTTTTTTGCTTGTCTTTGCGGTGGTCATCCGTCAATTCCATCGTCTCCGGAATGCACAAAGTCGTTGAGCGACAGTCGGCTCTCTTGACAAAGACGAAACATTAATAGCCAGGGAGTAGAAGGCCTAGGCTTCCCAAGCGCAAGGTACAAAACGACTGCAATGGCTGTTTCGAAGAAGAACTCCCAATCTTTTGCGGTGATCAGTGGTAAGCCGGTCCAAGTGATTCCGTACCTATTGGGATGGTGTTGGGAATCCATGGCGCACAAAAGATGGGAGAACCCTTAGACACTGATTTTGAAGTTGATCGGTGTATAGGCTTGCTTTCTAGTATCAAAAAGTTGATTCCCCTAAGACAGGGGCACAAACTGAGTTTGGAAAAATCCATGCGGAAAAAGTTTTATAGTGTTTTCAGCACTGTGTTTTTGATGTGCCTCTGCTGCTGCTTGCTGCTGGTGTAGGGTTCCTGCTGCTTGTTTTTGATGAGGAAAATGTTTTATTGTTGAAATACAACCAATCTAGGATAACCCAAGCTAGAGATAAGCAAGTAGAAGATAAACAGGATCAAAGCATGAAGGGCTGCAGTCACAAAGAGTTAGATAAAGACAACTATCAACAATAGACCACAGCAATTAGCATACATTGCAACTCAGGATGAAATATTTTGCATGTTTGAGAAAAACTGATTGAAAAACTGCCCCAAGGGCTCGCACTCTTCCATAGTGCCATCTTGAGATGTGTGCTCTTTGTTTTTGGGTCCCATAGGTGCTGAGATGGCATGGCTTGTGGCGCTGAGGTCACTGCCATGTCACATGGGATATTCCTACTTAGCTAGGCTGACTTGGTATTGAACCCAGGACCTCTCAAAAAGAGGTGCCCCAGCCCCCCAGGGTGCATACCACTAGGATAGCTAAGAATTCATGAGAAAACATAGATAAATTCATAGGCTCTGCCTTCTGTATATCAGTGCCTCAGTCACCCAGGAAAAGATGTTTTGGTGCATATAGCTTGGGGATTAAGGTCCCCACACAACATCCTGATTTATTGTTTGGTTCCATAGGTCAAAATGTATTATCACCCATTTTGGTAAGGCCAATACTAAGATAAAAATGCAAGAGTGCTTAGAGCACCTCTAATACAACTAAAGTATACCCGAAAACATTGGAAAAGCACTTTTTCTTACTCTCCCCTTGTGCTGTGGCGGCCACCACTGTCGCATTTTCAGGAAAAAGGGATTTTTGCTTGGCCTTTCCTTGGTTTCCACACCTACTTTAAAATACCTATAGCTTCCCTAACACTGGAAAAGAGCGCTTTACCATGGCCAGCGACTCTTGCTGCAATGTTCATGACAATTTCCAACAGAAAACTCAGCGCTCTCGGCGCTGCAGGGGTTCTTGTGGCTTGGTGGGGTTAGCATAGGGCATGCAAAGACCATATGGATATGCATCCCTCCCTCCAAGCTGCAGCGTAACACAACCCAACGCCAGACGCCACAGGAGGCTCAATCTAAGTCTCATGGAACCTGATTGAGACACTTGTCATGGTATTGGGGCGAGGGGTCGAAGATTGAATAGAATGGCCCCTTGGAGGGGTCTTGGGTCTGGTTCAGTCTCCTGCTGCTGCTTTTCGGCCCGAACAGCGGCCTACTTAGCGAGACTTTGCGAGGATATCTGTACAACAGAGGAATGGAAGGATGAGGGACGAATGCACGCAAACGCGAAGCGACAACACCTAAATCCGTCAAATGACGGCCTAGAATCTTTCTGAAAGCACATACCTGAACAGAATCAAATTGTGCATCAGATACACATTTTTATAAAATTTGTGGTCATTTGTTGATTTTTTAAATCAAGAAATTCCCACGCAGAAAAAGGCGGCGCGCATGAGCGGGTCTTAGCGAAGCGCCGGAAAATAAAGAATTAATAAGATTATAAACGTATGTTACGCGTGATGACGAAAATGACGAAACACACATAAAAAAATAAACATAAAGATTCCACCCACACCGACAGGAAGATTTCTAGATTCAAGAATCCGAAAATCAGCAGAAGGACTTCAATGAATCAGGTATAAACCACAGGCGTGGTTGTGTCGTATGCAGCATGCACATTGCTTGTCTCTTGTCTCCGTGAACGTGCCTTGTAGCAGCGCTAACAAACGGTGGAGAGATAGATTAGAAGATTGCAGATGATTAGAGGTCAGTTTAGGGTGATTAGAAATACACACATATGCATAGCGTCGTGTCTCGCTTGTGTTTCGCTTTTTCCCTTACCTTGATTCACTCTCCAGCGGTGAGTAAGGTGGGTAAGCCCAGGTGGGGCCACCCCCTGGTGGAGTTCGTGATTGTGGGTAAGATTTGTAGGAAAAGTGGAGATTGACATAGGTTGCTAGTAAACTCGTGCATGCTCGTGCATTCACACACGCATTAGTGGGTAGGCCACGCGTGGTGCGCTCGGTACAACCCTTGTTTAGGTTACCCAAGGGCTCCGGCCCACGTTCTATAAGAGAACGGGTGAAGTTCTTTAAGCTTGCTTGCTTGCACTGAGGTTTGAGGACAGTATATTATAGGGCTACCTGAGAAGCGCATAATACGTGGAGGTAGTCTTGGTTCCTCAGCCGCAAACCTCCGTCATCTGCCTTTTGCTTTACAGGTGGGAAGGTCAGGGTGATTGGTGCAGCAGCGGTTGATTTTTTTTCATGCCCTGCTAAACAGGGGCGCTGTTTACACAAACAAATAACTCCGCCACTGCCTGTGGCAGAGCAGGGAGTCCGACTCCTTCGACATATGCGCTGTGCACGCCAAAGAGCACTCCTTCCCTCCAAGCCGTAGCACGGAAACGCGTTGTGGCGTCCCTGTTAGGCCACAGACGCTTAGTAGCTCTGCGTTTTCTTGCAATCTCACAGGTGAGCCGCTAGGGCTCGTGACTTCTCCTTCAACGCCACGCAGTAGAGCGTGCGTGTAGGAATGGTAGTCCTGAGTGGGAGCTTGAGCCAGTTGCAGAAGTGCTCGCCCACCAGGATGGTGCCACTGTAGGGCGTGTAGGACCTGTAGTGCGTGTGTCGATGTCCCACCCTTTTCCTGCAATTTTAGCGGGGTTTGTGGGCAGTGGCAGTGGTTAGGCTAGATTTTGGCCATCGTAGCAAATAGGCGTTTTCAAGCCTTCGTAGCTTTTGGCCACCCCTCCCCTGTAGTAAGCAGGTAGGTAGGGAAAACAATACCTGGATTAGTATGCTGGGTATTTCCCCAAGGTTTTGCGCCAGCACAGAAACTGGGCGCTTAGGGGAGGAGAGGGTACCCCGTGGCACCGGTAAGACATCCTCGAGGTTTAGCAAGCGTGCAGACTTGGGTAGAATTACGACACCATTTCTGCAGCTTGCTCTGAGGACCTTAGGAGTAGCACACTCACACATACGCTTAGGCAGGTAAGGGTAAGGTTCAGTCCCTAGCTTTAGTCTTGGGGGCAAGCGTCTCAGCAAGCCTCAGCAACTCACCAAGGTTGTTTTGGGACAAGTAGTCTACCAGACTTGAGTTTAGGCGTCCCTCAGGTAGTACAAACGCCGAGAAGGGCTCCCAGGTGGCCTCTTTGACTCCAAACCCTTCCCAGAGGGTGAGGAAGCGCCAACCTTGGCGATAGCGGTGGCGTAGGACAGACTTCACTAGGTAGAAGCCCTCCTTAGCCATCTCCTCGGCGTTCATGTCGGGGAGGTCCCCTTCAACTTCCATAGTGCTGGCAGCCCCCTGTAGGTCTAGGGCGGCGCTGTCCTCGTCGTTCAGCTCCCACTCCCCCCCACAGAGGTCTTCAGGATCATAGTAGCGCTTCAGGTGCTGAGCAGCGCACACCAGGGTCCCACCTAGACGGGGAGAACACCGAACTGTGATACGGTGTCCATCCACAGATAGAATCTTGTAGGGCCCGAAGTAGGGGTCATCGCTGGTAGAGCGTGGCCAGGCGGGTAGTCGGCTGTGGTGCACCAGCACCCAGTCCCCTTCTTGGTAGGTGGCAGGCACCCGGTGCTCGTTCTTCTTGTTCCACTGACGCTCCCTCACTCTCTGGATCATAGCCTTGGCCTTGTCCACCTTCGCTTGTTGCTCTTGGACAAACCCACCCACAGAAGAATGGGTGTCTTCGGGATAGGGAGCGTGTAGGAACCACGCCGGGGGCCCTAGGAATAGCTCATGGGGCGGGTAGCCAGTCGCCGAACTCTCTTGGGAGTTCATCATCAAGGATATGACGGGGAGTAGTCTCACCCAGTCTCTGGTGCGTTCAGTTGTGCGCCATATCCTTACATTCTCCTTGAGGACACGAATCTGTCGCTCACATGGAGGGTTGCTCGTGTGAGAGTAGGGAATCCCCGTAGACACCTGGACATTGAGGGATCTCAGGACCCTCCTGTACCAGCCGCTATCTGAGCGTACTCGTACGTCCTCATTGGAGTTGATCTCCTTGGGCGCCCCATAGACACAAAACCACTCCTCCAAGAGTATCTTGATAGTCTCCTCCCCGGTAATGTGCTTGGTACATGGGAACACCCTGGTAAACCTGGTCAACCCACAGGTTACCACGAGGGCAAAGTCATAGCCCCCAAACTTTGGCATCTCCGTGTAGTCCACGTAGAGAACACTGTTAGCACAGTGAGGGATGGGCAGGGTCGAGTAGAGGCCCCTGTCCCTGATACCCCCAGGGTTTGCAGGACCTACACGGGCACTTGTCCAGGATAGGCTGGAGGGTCTTCCGCAGTTGGTCATCAGTCCACGTAGTGTTGAACCACGGCTTGAATAGCCTCAGGGTAGGGTCAGCACCCACATGACCGCTAGACTCATGGGTTCACTTGAGCAGCGCTGGGACTCTATCACTGGGTACCACGATGCGGTCCTCGTGCCAGAGGTAGCTCTTGTCCCTCTTCCACTGTTCTTGGTTGACCAGCAGGGGTTCAAGGCGTTTCTCCAGGCGCTTGTAGATATCCCCAAACTCCTGCAGGTACTCTGCTTGTTGGAGTCCATCTAGGTGGCGTATCATAGTCATGTTGAGGTCCAACTGTACGTCCATACGGCTGAACGCCTCCTTAGCCAGCGCTTCAGACCGGGCACCAATCAGGGCGTCGAAGTTGTTGCGGCTGATGTAGTCTGCACACTCGTTCTTCACTACCTGGATATGGTGTACCGTCAGCCGTAGTTGGCTGAGGTAGGTCCACCAGCGCCGTAGCTTGGCCTTCTCAGGTGGGGGACCCTTCTGGAAAGTGCGGAACGGCTCTCGGTCGCACAGCCAGACCACAGGGTTACTCCCCAACAGTCGTGCCTGAGAGGATAGCACCAGCATACCCGCGAGCAATTCCTGCTCATAGGTGGAGTAGTTCCCCCTGGCCTGGTTCCATTTCCAGTTCCAGTGGCCCAGGGGTACTAGGACCCAGTTGTCGTCAGGGTAGCTGTGCTTGAGAGTTCCATCTCGGTTGAGACCTTCAGTCCCCCATTGGGAAATAGCCGACTCGAACTCCTCCTTCTCTAGTGTTTGCCATTGGAACAATGTTCCACCACCGCCCACATTGCTGGCGTCGGTCACCAGGATAATCTCACCTTGGGCTCTAGGCACGCCCAAGCACTTAGCGTTGGCCACCTTGTCTTTGAGCTCGTCAAACGCTTGTTGCTCTTGTGGGCCCCAGCGCCAAGTAGTACTCTTCTTGATCAGGTCCGTCAGAATGGCGCTGGTGTAGGTGAAGTTTTTGATATGGCGGCGGTAGAAGTTGCAGGCCCCAATGAAACTGCGTACATCATGGAGTCCTTTCTTGGGGTCTTCATGTCGTACCTTTGCGTCCATCAGGGGTTTGGTCTCAGAGGCCGCTGGGGTCCACCACCCATAGCGGACGTCAAACCCCAGGTACTGCATGGTCTCCTGCATGAACTCAAACTTCTCCAGCTTGAGTCGTGTGTGGTTCTCCTGGCAGACCGCAAAGATCTCGTCCAACAGGATTAGGTGATCCTCCTGGGTATTGGTCCCGAGGCATACATCGTCGATGTGCGCCACCATCTGGGCCCCACGGGATATGAGTTCTTGCACCTTGGGTCTTCGTCGTAGGATGGACAAGATCTTGTTCATCAGCTCTTGGAATAGAGCGGGTGCGTTGGCCACGCCAAAGGGCATGACCTTCCACTTGAACACCCTCCCCTGAGGAATGATGAAGGCTAGTAGCTCCTGAGCGTTGGGCGTCAGGTCCACCTGCCAGAATCCGGTCCTCTTGTCCATCTTGGTCTTGTAGCGACAGGAGGCTATCTTCTCAAGGGTAGACTCCATATTAGGAATGGACCCTGAGTGGTTCAGCGCTTTCTTGTTCAGCTCTCCGTAGTCCACTACGAGCCGTTTGGCTATAGACCCAGGTTTAGCCACCAGGAAACAGGGGCTGCAGTGTTGGGGGTAGTCCCCATCCCTGTACTCCAGGACTAGGCCAGCGTCGATACATTCTTGTATCTGTCGCTCAATCTTGTCGGCCTGCTCTTTAGGAGCGGGATAGGGTCTGCTCCGGATCTTATGGCCCGCGAACTCGGGCTTCAGCTTGAGGTCCATCGGTACCAGCTTGTCACATGAGCCTGGGGGTGGTAGTTCGCCAAACACCTCCGGTTAGGTCCTTATAAGCTTCTGCACTCGCGGGTCCAATAGCTTGATCTTGTCCTCCATGTCCTCGTCAGAGTATAAGTTGCTTGCCCCCTGAGTAATAGACGCCGGGAGATGATCCTCCACCGACTCTTCGCCCTTGGTAGTATCCTTCAACCCTTGGTAGGCATATAGTAGGTCTCGTTTAACCATCTCCGGTGGACGATGGCAACATAGGCACGCTCGAGGGGGTTCACATACACATTCCTCCGAGAGGTCGTCCTCCTGTGGGGTCCTCATGGGCACCCCACAAGCTCTTCATGAGCTTAAGATCTACCTCCCTTTGCCAGGTGGTGATCTTCTGTTCGAGGTCCTCCTTTAATTTTGATAGATCTCCCATATGTCCTTGCTTCAGTGGCCATGAGCTGCGGTTAGGCTTAGCGTAGCATAGCTTTTTCGCCACCAACCTCCTCTTGGAGTCCACGTACTCCCTTAGCCTTGATCGGGGCCCCAGCTCTTCGTCCACGGGGTCTTCCACCCTCATGGAGAGTAGCGGTTTCAGTGGGGCGACGTACTCAGCGTTCTCCACTTCCCCCACGCATGTCTGCACGAAGAAGGCGTCGTGCTCAGTTTCGTCATCTGAGTGGATAGAGCTGGGGAGCTCGAATAGTCCACACTCAGAGACTCCATCAGGAACAGGTACATGGCAGGGAGAGTTGGGGGCATTGGTGTTAGTCACGACGTATTCATCCCCCCCGGGTATAATCTTAATAGCATCTTGAGGTCGTAGTCGATCCTTCAGGTCACCCAAGGTGAGTCCATCGCTTTCTCGTTGTATAGCCTGGACCAGAGTCGCGTCCAGGTCCTCCCAGGGGATGGAGGTAAGACCTCCTTTCACCACGCTGAGCATACTTCCCCATCCAGGTTTCCCGATGGGCGTCTTACGCCGGAGAGGCACGTAGATGGCCTCATCAGGTAACGGAACAGAGCTGATAGTCAGCCTGTCCAGGAGGGTTCGCCAGTACTCGTTGCCCCCATGGGCTCCCCAATCGGGGGAACACAGGACCATACGGGAACGTTCCAGGGCCACCTTGGTCAAGATCTCCCCCAGTTCACTGAACCTGGGGTTCCCGTAGGCCATCCCAAAGGAGGGCCAGTAAAATTTGTAGCTGCAGTTTTTCACCTTGCTGCAGTAAAGGTCCAAGACATGTTGCTTGTCGCTGGCGAACAACTCCACGCTCAGGTCTTCTCTGGAGTAACCCGACTCCTTCAGACCTTGGTCTAGGACTTCCCCCAATAGTTGATAGTCCTTAGTTTTGAAGGCCGCCATCATGTTCGAGGGCTCCTCCTTCGATACCCTCAGGCAGCTCGAGGTATACTCCGACTGCTCCAGTGGCAAGGACTCTTTGCCATTGCCGTGGTCGACGTAGAGGAGGTAGAGCGCTTGTAGCGTCAGGGATTGTATCTGGGAGTGCTGCACGAAGAAGTCAGTCCCCAATACAAAGTCGAAGGCCTCGGTGTCCATCACATAGAACCGACGGGCGATAGTCCGGGAGCCCATCGGTACCTCCACTTCACAGTCCCCGCAGCTGTGCACCACATGTCCATCCCCCATTCGTATAGCCGCGGTGGTCATCGTGTTCTTCAGGCTCCCAGAAGGTAAAATTTTCTTGGCCACTATAGATATGGTGGCTCCAGTATCCATTACCCCCAGGTATTCACGTCCCCCTAGTGGGATACGTACCCAGAACACCAGGTCCAGGGCCCCACCAGAGCGTCCCCGTCAGAAAACCTCAGGACAGGTCACCTTGAACCCATTGTTCCGCAATTTGCGGGCCATCCTCATGAAACGGCTTCTCTTCTTGGCATTGTCATCATCCCCACCTTCATGCTCAGGCTTGGCCCCTTGTTCTCGCTGGGCCTGAGTTTGCGAGCGTGTGGTAGGTCCAGTCTGCCCTCCAGAGGGCTCGGAGTTCCCCCCTGGATTAGGGTTGGGGTTGCCTCCGTTCTTGTCCGGGTTCTTGTTGTCCTTGTCTGGCTGGCGGTTAGCGCCTCCTCCTCGTCCACCTTGGCTCTTGTGTTGTCCTTTTCCACGTGCTTTCGACTTGCCCTTGCCGGAGTCGTTGCCGTTGCCCTTGCCACCGCCCTTGCCAGAGCCTTTGTCAGGATCCTCGCCCTTCAGCTTCGCCGACAGGCGCTGCTTGTGGTAGCACTCATCCTCGTAGTGCTTCCTCTTCCCACAGAAGGCACAGGTGATAGTACACCTGTAGTGATCCGGCATCTTAGCCTTGGCGCCGGTGTTGGTCTCCTGCTTCTTCCCTTGGACTGCGAAGCAGTCTGGCTGCTCGCAGTCAGGGGCCTGCTGCAGGTGGCCATGCTCATCTCTGGCGTCACACCAGAAGAGCTCCTTGACATTGTCCATGATACGGGTGTGCTTAGGGGGAGTCCCCTGTCCAGGTCTGGGTCCTTGGTACCCTTTGCCATGGCTTCCAGAGCCTCCTCCTCCAGGAAGGTAGGCGTTCAGGTGCTGGTCGTTTTCTTTTTTCAGCGCCAGCTCCAAGAGTAGCACAGACAAATCCTCGTACTTGAGGGCTCTAGCCTTGCGCTCTGCCGTTGACCGGCACTCGTCCCACAGCTCTTGGGGCAGCTTAGCCACCAACCAGAACAGCAGGTCGTCGCTGCTGTAGGAACCGGGCGGCAGTCGTCCAGCCCCGTGATCCAGGTCAGCCAGTAGTTGGGAGACCCTGGCCGGTTTGGGGTTGTTGGGCAGCACGGCCAGGTTCTGGATCTCGGCCCTGATGGAGAGGTCGGTTTCATAGGTTGTGTACTGCCTCTCCAAGGCAACCAGCACGCGGGCAAAGGTGGCGGACTTAGTCACGATCTGCTTGACCTGCTTCTCCAGGTACTTGGTCTTGCAGCAGTGCAGGAGCAGATCACACTTGACTCGCCCACTAGCATGGGTTTGGCCGGTCATTCGGAGGAACCGGCCAAAATTCTCAGCGGACTCGCTGAGATCCTTGCCTTTGAACTCAGGCAAGTTCACCGGGATCTTGGAGGAGGCAATGACCTTAGCCTCCTGAGACCTGCATCCCTCAGGGCGCCTGGCCTTCCTGTTCTTCTTCTTCTTCCGCCCACTCGGGTTCTTGGGGTCCTCAGGGTCATCGTCCTCCGAGGGCGAAGCAGAAGTCATGGACGGCGGCTCATCGTCAGAGGGGTCTCGGCCTAGGTCACTAGAGCCATAGCGCTCCACGTCAACCATTGCCCTTAGGGCTGTCAGCCCCAGCCGGTCCAGCTCGGCTCTCGTGGAATTCCCCACGTGGCTGTAGGGAGGCTCGGCCGTTCTTGTCATGAAAGGGCTTCTCGGTATCACAGCAGGAGTCGGTATCGGTCGGCTACTCAGGCTCCCCAGGGTGTTTGTCAACCCTGCCACCAGGTGATTGGCCTGTACTCGGTGGGGTGAAACTCCCACGATGGTAGGTGACGCTTGGGGTGGAATCAGGGGCTCGAGTTTAGCCCAAATCTTTTGAGTGAGATCACCAACAATTTTAGAGGTGGCTCCTCGGAGCGCCTTGTTGATCTTTGACCGCGTCAGGGACCTGTTAGAGGATCTCCCCGATCCTCTACTCCTGCTCCCGCATGACTCAGGTCCTCTCCTCAGCCCACTCAGGGTTGCATACCCAAGAACATCCACATAGGCTCCCCTAGCGGGTAGAGGATGGTGATAGTCTGCCGCATACGAGCGCGGCGCAGAACTGGAGGCCACAAGCTCACTGGCAGTAGTTGCCTCTGGAAACGCAGTGGTAGATGGGTCCACACCATAGGCAGGGTAGGTAGGCATACCAGTAAAGCCTGTGCCCTCAGCCATAGGCGGGTTGGTTATGGGTGTGGATGTTGCAGCGGCTGGGACTGGAGTTGGGAGTGTGGTGGTTGTAGGAGAGGGTGATGCGTGGAGGCCAGAGGCGCTTGGTGCGCCCTCCAAGGTCGACTCACTCGTCGGGTCGTGCCCGTGGTCTACTCCTTCGTCTGTCATGCTTTCTCCTGCATCCTTCTCTCTCTCCCCTTTTCTCTTCACAGGGTTGCTGTCCACCTCCTCGACTGAGAGGGCCCTGAAGGCCGACTGAAGTCCTTCCAGCGAGTCATCAACCACATCCACTGGCCCATGTAAGGGCACCGAAGGTACAGCGCTAGGTCCAGGTCCAGATTCACCAGGTGCTGGCATTGCTGGTGCCTCAGGCCCCGTCCTCGCGTCGGTGTCCTCCTTCTTTGTGTTCATATTCGCCCTTCTTGCTTATGACAGTACTCGGCGCACTGGATGTACGGCACGGGGTTGCTGCCGGTACGCAGTGACTGTCTGCCTCTTGCTACCAGAACGTTTCATAGTATTTTCAGCACTGTGTTTTTGATGTGCCTCTCCTGCTGCTTGCTGCTGGTGTAGGGTTCCTTCTGCTTGTTTTTGACGAGGAAAATGTTTTATTGTTGAAATACAACCAATCCAGGATAGCCCAAGCCAGAGATAAGCAAGTAGAAGATAAACAGGATCAAAGCATGAAGGGCTGCAGTCACAAAGAGTTAGATAAAGACACCTATCAACAATAGACCACAGCAATTAGCATACATTGCAACTCAGGATGAAATATTTTGCATGTTTGAGAAAAACTGATTGAAAAACTGCCCCAAGGGCTCACACTCTTCCATAGTGCCATCTTGAGATGTGCACGTTTTGCTTTTGGGTCCCATAGGTGCTGAGGTGGCATGGCTTGTGGCGCTGAGGTCACTGCCATGTCACATGGGGTATTCCTACTTAGATAGGTAGACTGGGTATTGAACCCAGGACCTCTCAAAAAGAGGTGCCCCAGCCCCCTAGGGTGCATACCACTAGGATAGCTAAAAATTCATGAGAAAACATAGATGAATTCATAGGCTCTGCCTTCAGTATATCAGTGCCTCAGTCACCCAGGAAAAGATGTTTTAGTGCATATAGCTTGGGGATTAAGGGGTCCACACAACATCCTGATTTAGTGTTTGGTTCCATAGGTCAAAACGTGTTATCACACATTTTGGGTAGGCCAATACTAAGATAAAAATGCAAGAGTGCTTAGAGCACCTCTAATAGAACTAAAGTATAACCTAAAGCGTTGGAAAAGCACTCTTTCTTACTTGCAAGTGGTCGAGTTTGTTGGTCGTATTCAGCTTCAAGGAGTTGTAGTTGATCAACGGTTGTCCGCCAGTGTGCCATTGGGGAACTCGAACTTGTGTATTGATTAACAAGCCATGGTGTTAGTGACTACGAACCGAGATGTTTCGCTTCCGGGTGTGCAAATTGCTTTGAGGAATCTTTTTGATGACACCCAGTTTCGAAGGGCTTTCAACGTGGACCCAGATGCTAGGTATGCCAGCCACAACGCCGTGAAGCCTACTAAGGGACCGTTCAACAACACGAATGGAGAAGGGAGGTACAAAGGTGGAAGTGGACAGGGTAATTAAACCATTAACCATTAACCAATTTAATGCTTTTCTGATATTGCTCTCTACATTGGACATTCGAAGGAAAATATCTTTTTCATAATCACTCCCAATAGCTTGAAGCCCATTGTTCGTGTTTTGCAAGAGGATGTTTTCCATGTGCCTCTTGTCAAATGCTTTCACCGTAGCTAGGTCTTCAATAGGTTGTAAATCAACATCCGGGTATTGAAGCATCACAGCCAAAAGCGAACATTCTCCATCAGACAACAGGTCAGGAGCCAAACCGGATTTCAGGCCAGCACGTGGGAGATCCTTTAGATGCTTTTGTTGAACATTAACCATGCAAAGGAAGTGCCTGGCCACATCTTTTTACGGTAAACCCTTGTAGTGGCTACTAGACATCTGTAAAAAGGCATCATTGAGCTCTTTGTGTTTCTCAACCATGGTGAATGGTTTGTGGCACTTCAGCAGCCAATAGGCCAGTTTGCCCACCACCAAATGCATTTTTGTGGAGGTCAACTTCCTTTTCGTTTGAAACGTTTAGGTTCATCATTACTCAGGTCGTTTATTTTCTCTCTGCACGGTTGCAAACCGTAATGTTTGGAGCAAGATTATAGGATGCGTGCCATGTGTGCTATGCCTTTAGAAAACTTGAATAGCATATCACAAGCTTTCGCATTGGCATTTGGGACAATACATTTGTTCGTGCCACGTTTTTCCGGATGTGCATCAATGAACTGCCACACCGAACTCTTTTTCCTTGAAGGCCATGTAGACATAGGCTCCTTGTCCTTGCAGCCATGAAAACTATTGCCCTGTGACGTTGCTACTACTTCCTCTTCCTGCTGTTGCACAATTGCACGTAGTTTCGAACGTTCCTCAATACACACACCTTTGGTTTACAAAATTGCCATTTGCTCTGATGATTGATTGAAATATTGCCGTTTTCTTTGCTGATTTGTTGAAAATTGTTGAAAAAAACTGCCATTAACTCTTGTGATTCCTTCTGTAACAATTTGAGTTTGACTTTGTAGCAAACCTGGCCTCTAAAAAAAAAAATCAAGAAAGGCAACAAACAAAGGCATGCATCTGCACCGGATTGAAGGCATCCTTGCCGATTGCTTTGTTCATAGAGAACAACAGTTTCTGGTGAAATGGAAAGGCTACCACGCAGAGAAGGACTCATCATTGGAAGGAAATGAAAACTTTCAGGACAGTGAGGGATTCATTACAAGGTTTCTATCAAAGAAAAAGGCTGGAAACAAAGAAGTGAAGGTGTTTGAAAATTATATGTGGGTTGACAATTTGGCACATGCATCACAGAATGGCATCATGGTGATGTCATTGCTTCGTGTTTGAAAACCTTCCTAATCAAAAAGGCAAAATGCGAATGTGGAAAAAAAACTATAAACGCCCAAACTAGTTGTGTTGGTGTAGTCGGCGTACATTAAGAATCTCATGGTACCTCTGCCTTCACGGTGGTCAGGGTGACGGATTCCGCACTTAGTTCTGATGTACATCGAGAGAAGAAGTTTCTGCCGAAAACCTTTTTGTGAAAGCATTTGTTAGTTACAATTCCAGGAATAGGAGTTTTCAGTTTGGAAATGGCAAAAAGGTAATAATTTTGAGTTTTTAGAAATGAGCACGCCCTAGTTGCTGTCACTCTGCTTCTGGTAGAAGCCCATGAAAACATGATGTAAGATGTTCCCTCCACGATGTTTGAGATATTCCAATCAATGGACTTCACTTAGAGCTGTGGCAACAGCGATTTCAGGTTCTTGATTGCTTCAACATTCAAGTATGAAATCAATGCTGCTGCCATGAAGGGTGTCAAGAATGATATGATTGCATGAGCAAACCTGTTGCCAACGGCAAACCTAAGCGAAAACAGAAGGCACCATCAACACACATATCTATTACCATCTTTTTGCACACCCCACTATTCAGCGGTGCAACTTCATTACAAGTTCGTCACCCTTCTACGTGTCCGCCCAACTGTGTCATTGCTTCGGGCTCACGTTGGACAATGGGTCAGTGTGTTGTGTTGGTATGCTGCAGCGACTCGAAAATGTCGTTGTATTCCGGATGTTTGTTGTAGCGTAGGGCGGGTCTAAACTAGGTAGGGGGGGGGGGTTGCGATACACCGAATTGAAGTGGCTAATTTCTATCTAAGTTAACCTTGCAGGTCTTCCAACCCAAAACCTGGAATTTTTTTTTAAACACAAAGCATCATTTACGGCCCGGCCAAGGCCCCACACTGGCATCGAGATGGTCCGGAGAAATCATTTCAACGCTGGGACTGGGTATATACAGCGAGGAAGGGACTGAATCTTTGACCGGCGTGGATTAGAATCAGGTGAAGGTTTAGGTTAGTGGAAGGAGAGGGGATCAGGTGAGGGGGGGAGAGAGGGTTCGTCACTGTTGTGGGGCGGGACCGCATTAATTTCAGGAAGTGGACGAAAATAAAAATAAATTCGACAAGTGCGTTGCTGGACGGTGGTTTTTGGAGCGCGGGTTTTTCAAGATGGTTGCGGGACGGTGTTGGCGGTACGTTTTGGATGTGCTGGCGTTGGCCTGCAGGTTGGAGGGGGGGATCAGAAGGTGGATGGCCTTTCTTCTTGCTAGGCTTTTGTTTCCTAGACACAGGCGCTGGGAGGGGGGGAGGGGGGGGGGTACTGGTGGTTGGCTCTGGGGGGGGGGTGCCTGGTGGTGCTATAGACGGTCTTGGGGGCACCCCAACCCAGCCCAACCCGAAACCTGGATACTCCCAGATTCTGGTTTGATACTGTTGGTGTGCTTCGGAGTCCGTTCCGAACAACTGCCTTGGCAATGGAACGTGTTGTGTCTTTGGACAGTTGATGTCATATATAAGGTCTGCAACCGGTTGTGCAGGTGACCGGTACTACCGGTATACCGCCAATCACCTCTTTGAAAAATGAAGTAACCTCAAATTACCGGTTATTATCATAAAATCCTGATTTCGTGACGTTCTGGCCTGTGGGATGCCTTGCTGACGCGTTTTCGGGTCTACGAAATCCTCTGCGTCAATCAATGATTAATTTCTTGAACCGGCAGCTAAACAGCAAATTCCTGCAGTTTGTACCTTGCAACTATGTCTCTCTCCCTGAACAAGGGATCAACAGTGGTGTGGGGTCAGGTTTTGCACTTGCTGCGTTGGGTGGCTATCGGTTTTTTGTAAGATTGCAGTTTTCGGTAACCGTTCTCAAAAGGTTGCACAGATAGACACCTTTTGGACACAACGCCATGCCACTCCCACAGTTCAAGTGGTACGGCAGTTCTATTCTCTCCGCTTGTTCTTTCAAGAATGCGTAACATAAGGTGGCAACATTGGCCATCTCAGTGTACCAACAGTGGCCATCTCAATGTACCAACAGTGGTCATCTCAGCGTAAAGACAGTGGACATCTCCGCGTAAAGATAGTGCCTTTTCTAAACTCCTTCTACGTACAATGTTGGAGAATGGTTAGACATAGCCAAAATCCTTTGAGCAAATGTGTCCTCAGTCAGTGCACCAGAAAGGTCACCGTAAGTAAGACCTGCAGCACTGAACAATCGTTCTACACCTGCTGACCTGGTAAGCATTGCCAAAAATGGACGTGCCATTTCCGCTAATCTAGGAGCAGATAGTCGAAAGTTACGCCACCAAGCTAAGACACAAATGTCCTTGCGCTCTTGAGCCAAACTTAAGTAGTGCCTCACCAGTGTGCCTCTCCCGTGTGAAGCCTTTGCGGTTGAGTAGGACTTCAAGAATTTGTAGCACATTTTCATCAATGAAATAGAGCATTGAGGCCATTAGACTAATGGTGGACTGAGACCAAACATCAGCAGCCATTGATTGTTTGACCTGTGCTTTCACCAATCCTAACCTCATGCAAACCGACGGCAGACATTTCCAGGATATGCTTGATGATCGTTTGCAGGCAGCAAGTCCCTAACTTCCCAGAGGAGATCTCGAACAGAGCAGAATTCTTTGAAAGACTGGTCATTCACAAGAGCTGGAGGCTGCTTTGTTTGAATAGTCCACCATGCCAGACGTCTACAAGCCTTGTGCCACTTGCTTAGGGGGCTCACGTTGCAGGGTCAAAATCTGCCCAAAAGTGCCTGTCTGGACCACTCAGAAAAAATAGTTGTTTGGAGGACCCGAAAACAAAGAGACACAAAATCAAGCAAAAAATTGATTACTTGGAACGTTTTGATTTGTGTTTAAGACAAACGACTGCCCCGAAAAATAATTTATCTCCCTAAAAGTGCGCTGCTTGTTTGAGAAAACGATGACTTTTTCTTTCTTCTACCACTTATGCTTTCATATGAAAATACCCATTAGGTAGCAATCCTTTCGAAAACCAGTTTTTGACATCCATGTTGCACGCAGCACCACAAGAAGCATTTTTTGAGACCTTTTGTTGCGCGAGGCACAACACCACAATAAAATGCATCACGGAGAAAATTGTGCTGCACAAAGTGACAGCAAAAAGGTCGTCGAAGAGGAATGCATAGCGCGAGCCCTCACGTAGAATATATCAGAACAAGCGGAGAAACTACTTTTTCTTCGGGGCAGCTTGCAGCTTGGCACCCATAGACTTAGCAACGGACGCGGTGGCTTTGCGGGCTGGTCTCTTGGTTGGGACTGACAAGCTGGCTGCTTAAACGGAAGTCTGGCAGGGTTTTTCTCAGACCCTGGTCTTACTGCCGCTTTCTTCGCTGTCTTGCCTTGGGCGAACTGCGGTTCCTCCTCCTCTTCTTCTCCGTTCTCCTCCTCTTCATCTCCATTGCTCTCGTCGGTATGTTCACCGGTACCCGATTTCGCTGCCTGAGGCTTGGAAGCGGTCTTCTTCTTCTTGTGGCCAGGTTCCTCACCAGTTGACTTCTGCTTTGCTGCAGGGGCCTGTGCTTCTGCAGCTTGACCCTTCTGAACAATCCCTTCCTCCTTCAGCTCGCACGCATCAGAACCGTACTTTTCATCCCGAACCCAAAGGGGAATACCACCGTTTGTCCAGTTTGCCTGCTGGTCCCAATCACCAGACTCGTGCAGCTTTGACCCTTGTGTCAAGACGTGGTTCAGCTCATTCTGCACTCTGTTGACCCAATTAGAAAGACTGTTGGTGGACACACCAACAAGGTACATGCGAGAATCCAGCTCGATGGCAGCAATCCTGCACACCAGGTTTGGTTGATTTTCAATGAACGCAAAAGCGGCCGTGAAGCTCTTAGTCTCCTTCAGGTGATGGAGGTGAGTATCCAAATACCACATAACATGCGTTATCGGCAGGGGGCCGCCAAATTCAGTGTCTACCATCTCCTGTACTTGAGTAGGTCCAAAGGTCAGATCATTCAGAATCTGCAAAGAGGGAGAAGTTATTGCGCGAGGCCTGGCGCAAAGAGAGGACATATCGATGAAATCATACCTTTCTGCTCCAGCTGTCCGGTGACGAGATCAGCAACAAGCGAACGTCGAACAACGTAGCATCCCCAGCTGCCTTGGGTTTCGTTGGCCAACTGAAGATGGGAATACGCAACATGTTGCCAATGCACGGCGTGTTGAAATCATCGTTGAGTAGCCTCTCTGTCTCCATGTCCAGAACGTCCTACATGTTGTCAACAACAGTTGGAGATCCGCAGATAAGTGTATCAGCACGTGCCATTTCTTCATACAGCCAGGCCGGGCACATCGTCTCAGGATCAAGATGTTCAAATTGTTTAATGTTCAAGTTGTTTTTTCACCATACATCATCTTACAAATGCGGTAATGGATGTTCTCGTCACATTAAATAGGCACAACTGGTCGAGTGTGTTGGGCCAAGTCCCTAGTGAATTGCAGTAGGTTAAGAAGCGATACGTTGCTGCTTACCTTTTCTTTACTTAGACAGAGGGGCCGCCAATGCGGTCTCTTGGCAGGCACTGGGCGAATAATGTCAAGCGGTGCCCTGATATTTCACACAACAGGCCGCGTGCTTGCAAATCGTAGATCAGGCAGGATACGTGCAAAGGTTCCCTCGGTGTTCCCCAGCATGCGCGCAACAACAGAAACACGCCGTTCAAGCTCTTCCAGGCTAGGATGACCATGCCAGTAGCGTGGTGCATCCCGTAGTAGCAAGACAACCAACACTGTTGCGTTAAGGCTCTTGTCGTTCTTGTCAGGGTTTTTGGTAAATTGTTTGTTGTACCAGTTGTGCATCCACAACAACACCCACTGCTGGTGTATTTTGTTTCATGTAGTCTGTAACCTGACTGCGGCCCTTTCCTTCACTGAAGGTGCGTATCGCACCAGGTCGGACCTTGCTAAAATGCGCCGCTGCGCCCTACTCCCCTCTATCACAATAACAGATTTTGGTTTTCCCTGGTACGGAACTGCCCTGTGGCGCATCAGTAAATAAAGGCGCCAGGCCTCTTCTATCAAAACAGCAACCCATCTCTTGCCCTCTGCCGCGATTGCATTTTCAACGCTGCAACGCGTCCGTTCATTTTTTGCGTACACGGAGAAAAAACACAAACAGCAATCGCGCGCCCTCGTCCCCTTGTTTTAGCCCTTCCCACAATTCTTCTGCCGTGTGATACGGCGGTTCCTCTGAGTAGACATCGCGGAATACTCCAGATGCTGCGGCCACTGTCTTCTCAAGGTCCGACAGGTTTCGCAGGGGCATTGTTACTGTGAAAAAAAAATTGCGTAAATGTATCTTCCTGTTTATGCAAAATCCGGGTGTGGGCATTGCATAAACAACCACAACCACAACTCTGCTACCAACAATTCCCCCTCGAGGTGACTTGAACCGGGTGAATCCATTTTTCCCAATTTCCAACCAAATCCAATTTGCAACCAATAAAACCAGCACAGATTAAGCTCACAACCCACTCAAATCCCTCAGAGCACGGCAATGACACAAACAATTCCAATTGAAAGCCCAATGACGAAATGACCCAAGAATCCAATACGGTCCAACAATGATCCAACCCAGAGTTCACCAATGGTCCACAAAAACCCACAAATGAGCAACAGTCCAACACCGGTCAAACACGGGTCCAAGACGGGTACAAATGGTCCACTAGTCCACACGGGACGAGCACGGGCAAAGGTCCAAATGGTTCCTGAATGGTCCACCCTTAAGAAAAAGAAAAGAATTCACAAGCGCGAGTAAGACTCAACCTACTCTTCCAGTCGGACCACATGCAATGCAAAGACGAAGAGTTCATGGGAACGGGCATTAGCCTATGAACTTGAGTCATGCATGCAAAAGTGTAAACCAAAATTCACACTACTTCTACCCATCGACATGGATGGTCTCACCGGGGGTGGAGGAGTGGGAAGAAATGAACGACACCACCGTTGGGGCATCCCCAAAGAGCAAATGAGTCACACTTGAGTCTCCGGACGTCTTGACTACACCAACATGAGGGAAGGAAGTGCACATGCACATACCTGGTCACATGGGGCATGTAAACGCACCAACAAAGGCACCAAACCATGACCCGGTTAGCTCTTGGGATCAAAGACCAATCTAAAGCAAAATTAGCAAATGAGCAATACACCATTGATATGGAGATCCACCTCTTGGCAAAGAAGCACACGATAGGCAAATGGCCTCCCGGGCTACTCCTGGGACCTAACCTCCACCCAAAGAGAGCACGTGCATGGAGAGTTGGTCTCATCCCGGAGAGCCGGAGAGAGTACATGCATCGCCTAGCCATGCCCGAGAAGAGATATTCTCCAACCAAATCCCTTGAGACAGATTTACCTATCCACCATGGGAGAAGGCATGCATGGGGATTGGAATCAAATGCTGAGATCACATAAGAATTTACACCTGAAATGGCACACAAGAAGCAACATGAGTGTGCAAAGGAGAAAGGGGCAACAAACACGGATTCTGACATGCCTATGCCCTAAGTTTTACACCCCCCTCCCTGACTCAGACATCCCCGATGCTCTGACACACCAAAGGCAGAAAACGAGGGTCAGAGCCATGGAAACGAGTACAAACAAGCATCATAGGGTGGGTGGGTGGGTGCAAAATCCACACGGGTGTGGGCATTGCATAAACACCCCCCTCCCTAGCCCTGAACACCCTGCATAACTCAAATGCTGGTGTTTAGGCGATAAACTACCTATGCAAAGCCCCCACATGTGCCATTGACACCCCCCTCCCTAGCTGCAAATTCCCGGCGACAAGCCAAGCCGCAGCGAAGCAATGCCACCCAATGGCGCGAGGGGGAATCAACAAGCAGAATGAGAGCCAGACAATGCTGAAATGCACCTTGAGGTCACCAAAGACAATAAATAGAGGAATTGTGGAGACAAAAAGTTTTTTTTCGAAACAATTTTGTTCCGAAAAGATTTTTTCTTTTGCAAATTTTTTTTTCATCAAATATTATATCATTTGTGACCCAGACGGAAGCTGGAAGGAAACGGATGCCATGGTTGCATCCGGATTGGGTTTTCGAAGTGGGTAGGTACTCACGAAATCTTCCAACTCAACGATATGTCAAAAATATGGCAAAAACACGGTTTTTGACCCAAGCTAACCCTACCCTAAAAACCTTTTTAGGAGGGTCTACCGGGGGCCGCTCGTGCAAATGTAATGCAAACAGACCCCACAGTTGCGTCGGGCATGCCAAAAAATGGTCGAGGGTCCGTTCGGAACCTCCCCAGGTGCCACCAGTTCAGAGATATTAAAAATCAAATTTTTAATAAAAATAATAACATTTGTTACTAAAAATAGTGAAGCGGAAAAATTGGATCTCCAAATCAGGCAACCCCTGAGGGAAACGGACCTCAACAATGCGACAAGCGTTGCGCAAGATGGTCGCGACCGCTGCGGAAACGCGAAACGGGGACAGTGGGGCGGAGTTCTAAAAATAGAAATTTTGTTACTAAAAAAAGCACAAAACTTCTAAAAATAGAATGTGGTGACCCAAAAAAAGAAACATCCATTTTTGAAAGAATAGGCGCCCCCCAAGCACAATCGGCGGCCCCCATCGCGTCCAGCAACCTCAAAATAGGGGCGGAAGGTCAAACAACATAAAAATTCAGCGCGTCAAGCCATAATCTGTCCCAAGTGCCCAAAGTGGTGGGCACGTCATGGAATAGGCACTGAAACAACCACAACAGTACATAACAATGGCATAGTTGCATCCGGCAACCCACAATTAGGGGGGAGATACAAAGCAGGAGTGAGGAGGACATCACAATGCAAATGGGAGGAGTAGGTCCAAGAAGTGGAAAAGAAATGTGGGTAAGAGAGACAACCACCATCAATCAATGGCAACGGATAAGGGCAAAGGGATCATATGGCAAAGGGTTCAAAGCATCAAGGCAAAATTGCCTGAATAAAGCGTGAAGACATGGCATTCCACTCCAACGGGGAAAATTCGATGAAAAAACTTGCTGGAGGGCCAACCTGCAAATAGTTGGTAAAAAAAAAGAAAATCAACAATAATTCAGCGCAAATCTGACAAAGACACATCAATCCCTTTCCGCCGGTTGTACCGAGCCCATGTGGCGTTGATATTATGCAAGAAAGAGCCTGCATAATGCCACTCAGGTTCGGGGAACCCCCGAAATTTGACTCGCCACTGTCGCTTCCCCCTAACGACACAATCCTCCAAAACACGCTCGACCACGTAGTCGTCGGTCTCAATCAACCCTTCCCTATCCGTATAATAGTGCAAAGGCACTTTCTTGTCGTCCTTGTAAGGGACATAGGGCTTCAATCGCCGAGAAGTGAAGATCTCTTCTCTTCCTCGGATATTTACACGGTAGGTGCCCGGTGAGATGCGCCTCAACACTTCACAAGGGCCTTGCCAAACCCTTTCGAGCTTGCCATGCACAGGAGGTTCTACAATACGATTACGTACCCATACATGGTCCCCCGGCTTGAACGATTGCTCCGGATGTTTGGCTAAAAATTTGGCAAACTCCTTGGCATGGAGGTCTTCAAGGCGCTTTCGGACTTCAGCACATTCGTCCAACATGGGACCAAAAAATTGTCCTGCATCCTCAGCCCCATCCTGTAGGGATACGGGCAAACAATCCCCCCAACCTACCGGATCTCTCCCAAAAATAAGTCGATGTGGGGAATAGCCACTGACTGCCCCCAGCAAATCGTTCAAAGCCCAAAGGGCCAACGGCAAGCTTTCCACCCAGGATTTCTTGCCGGAGCCCCCACGCTGCTCAAAGTACTGCCTAAGTGAGTTTACAATACTTTGGACAGCTCGCTCGGCACGTCCGTTGCTCTGTGGTTGGTAGGCCACCGAACTGTGTTGTTCAACTCCACTCATGGCAAACAAATTCTTCGAAAATTCAGACACAAATGAACTCTTTGGGCAACCCAAACATATGGACACATCGATCCAAAAACAAAGAAGCAGCACTCTTACTGTCCAATCCCTTTTCTTGACAAGGGATTGCCAATACATACCCAATTTGACGGCAGACGATGACCATGAGATAGTCCACCTTTTGCCCAAAGGAGGAGACGTGCGCAAGCACGGGGGCACACCCTCCCGGCGAGACAAGCATGTCACGCTGGCGGCGATCAGCCCTCCCGGCGTAGCCCGGGGCCGCTTTGTTGGGGGCCAACAGTCAGGTCTAGCGGGAAGTAAGCCGCCTCCCGTCTTCACGCGCGAAGCCTCTTCCTGTTCGTCACAGGGGCGACGCCAGGGGGAACCATGGGGCGCCTCTCCACGACCGAGTGCACCTACCTACCTACCTACCTCCACCTTTTGTCCAGTGGACTTCTGCAAACACTCGGGCAATTTACAAAAGTCAATTCCAAGAGATGTGAATGGATACTGAGAACAGGAGCAAATTCACATGTGTCGGGATGCTTGCCACGCCTTGCCTTCGTGGTTTGACACTCATGACATCGCCCAAGAATTTTTGCAATGTCCGGTGACAGATTACGCGTACCTCTTCGCAAGTCGTAGGCAAGGCACCAAAATTTTCTATCAAACAAATCCACAGTCTTCTCCACTCGAGGGTGGCCATAAGAATGTATTGCCACCACCACGTCTTCAAAAAGAGCTGTGGGGCACACAATATTTCCCTTGAACCGAATCTTTTTTTCGTCATCGTCCCACCTCATACCGTAATCCCAATGATTCGGGTTTGAGATGACTGGATCAGACTCAAAGTTCCAGTCAGGAAATTCATCCCGATAATGCTCAGTCCAATCCTCATAGAGAATTTTGGACTGAGGTGGTATGTTCACCTTGGACACGGCACGAATGAGTCCTTCCGACTCCGGCCAATACGACAAATGACTCATCCGAGCTTGAAGATGGGCTGCATAGCCAGAAACAGTCTCACTCGACCAAAAAGCTGCAGATCCCTTTACAGAAGCAATAGATGCAGCAAGCTCATTTATCTCTTTGTCCTGTCTATCCTGAATGTCCTGAGAACTGTCGTGGAAACACTGAAGAATGGAGGGGCAAGGTTGTACCCAAGCTTGATGAGCACTTAGAGCCTGCACCGTGGCATATCCAAGCCATTGGAGAGTTAAGACAGCCCCCACGGCAGTGATGTCATTGAGAAGTCCTGAATCCAACTGGACTTGTGTGTCTCTAGCCTGCTGGGCCAAAAGTCTTTCTTCCCTTTCCTTGAGTTCACGCTCTTGCTTCATGACCCCCTTTTGATCGGCATCACTGCCGTGAAAATTGGTGTCATCGGCCAATCTGGCCGGATATGCCCACCGGGACAACCCATCGGCGACGGTGTTGTCCTTGCCGGGTTTGTACACCACTTCAATGTGGTACCGGCTTAATCTTTCATGCCACCGGCGACGCCTTCCCAAAGGTTCCGAGAGGGTACAAAGATCTTCTTTGTACCTACTCTCCAGAGACTTGTGGTCGGTGTACACGGTGACGTTTCGTCCCCCAATCCAACTTTTGAATTTTAGCAAGCAAGAGACTAATGCATAAGTCTCTTGCTCCGGGATGCTCCAAGCTCTTTGTCCCTCCCCATCCTTGCCTCCAAGCTTACGGCTGAAAAAAGCGCAAGGCTTCCACTTCCCCTCGGGGTTTTGTTGTTCAAGGACAGCACGGACTCCATGGTCGCATGCATCAACATGGATGCGATATTCACCGTCGGGTGATGGTATGTACAACTCACACTCAGCACTGAGCGCTTCCTTCAACTGAACAAAAGCAGACTCCATCTCGGGCGTCCACTGGATACAATTATGCTCCCTTGGTACCCTACAACGTCCCTTACGACCATCTACCCCGGGGACACGCTCATACTTACCTTGCAGCGACGTCATCAACGGGACTGCAATATTGGAAAAATTTCTTATGTAAATTGAATACCAATTTACAACCCCCAAGAATCCCTTCATCTGCTTTGGGGTTTTGGGCTTGGGCCAATTGCGCACCGCATCCACCTTAGATGGGGCGGGACTACGCATTCCCCCATGCAAAACATGCCCACAATACTTGATTCTCTCCATAAAAAGATGACATTTCTCAAAGCAAACTTTGAGATGGCATTCCTCTAACTTCTCAAATGATTTAAGCACGTTATGAAAGTGGTCTTCGAGGTATGCCTTTGAATCAAGTATTTTGCCCTTACCACAAAGCTTGGGTCGTGTCCCCGTGAGTAAATCATCGATGTAAATGTGTGTGTGAGGCTGTAGCGACTTCAAATAATCACTCACCATTCTCTGAAAAGCTTGGGGTCCTACCTTCACCCCCATGGGTAGGACCCTCCACTCAAATACCCCAAAAGGAGTACAGAAGGCAGTGTATTGCCTACTGCACTCACTTAGAGGCATTTGGTGGAACCCATCCTCGAGGTCGAGGAGGGTCCAGAGCTGGTTTCCAGCCTGTTTGACAAACAAGTCTTCGATTACCGGCAATGGGAACTCGCAACCGCGGAGTTGCGTGTTCACATACCGATAATCAATGACGAGTCGCCATTTGTTTGTGCCAGGTTTTGGCACAAGAAACCCCCGGCTGACCCAATGGATTGGCTGGGCACAATCCAGCCCTTTTCTTGAAGCTCTTTTATTTTTTCACGCATGGCCTCTTCCCTAAGGCCAACTGCACGAATGGGCTTGTCAGCCTTCAGCCTAGCATCCGGAATTGGCTCCAAGACACAAATCCCATTGGGACCCCGTTTGTCCATGTTTTTTTCAATCTCCGACCAATGATTACCTCCTTCCTTGAACACGGTATCTCTGAACCGGTTGTAAATCCAATTCCCATAATCTTGGCAATGTGGATGCTCAGCAGCCGCCTCCATCACAGAACACACACACCTATCCCTCGTCCTGAAAATGGTAACTGGATCACCTGAGATGCCTGAAAAAGGCCAAGGGCAATCATTCGCCTTGAGAGACAGAGTTTGAGACTCCTCTGAAGTCAACTCGCTGGGAGAGGCATGTTGTAAACCTTTACTCGAATCAGAGATCCTGTCTTGAAGTGAGACCTTTTTTGTTCTCGGATGCACAAACGAGACCTTTGAAATTCGAGGCTCACACACTTCAGGAAGATCAGCGGAAGGGAGAGGATTACCACAATTTTGTTCAATGCATACTCTTTCAACCAGTCGATCCAGGGATTGCTCTTGTCCCTGAGCTCTTAACTCGGTCATGGAATCATTTTCTTGAGACATGACTGGTGAGCAGGGGAGAATGGAATCAAAAATGGAATCATGTTCGCGAGACATGACTGCTGAGCGAGGGAGAATGGAATTTAGAATGGAATCGGGCGGCAAGGGTATCAGCCCTCTAGCCGCAGCTGAAACACGCTGGACCTTCCACACTTTCCGACTCATCCCTACGGGTCTGCCAGGGGAGGTGACACATGGGGGCGCATGAGATTTGGTTTTCGTTGAGGCTTCCCAAACGTTTGTGGACCAAGCTGTCGAGCGACGACCCGGTCGGTTCCGATGATCTTGAGGAGGGGAATCAACATGTGATTTCCTGAAATCCGTTTGTCCCAACCCTTCTTGATCACCCCCCAAGGCATCAAAAATAGTAACTCGTGCACCTAATTTCCCAGGCGAACGAGGTGTACCTCCCTCATCACCGAAACACAATGCATCATGCGGCAAATCCCACCAATCAACCATCACTTCACCAAGACCCCAAAACCATTCTCTGTTTTTATGGCGGGGAACAATCATCATCCCTCGACTTCCTTCCCATATTGCTTTCTCTGCAAGTTGTTGCAGAAATTTATGCAGGCACATAACAAATATGGTGTCATCATGCCAAGGCTTGTTCAAACCTTGCGTGACTGCAGCTCCACCTTTAGGAGTGTTGACCCATACCCCGGCGCGCTTTCCGGGGCGCTTGACCTTAGTAGTCGAGCGCAGATCTGCAAATGGGTAGCGCTGGGGTTGAAATTCATCTCCAGCCGAATACAAAATGCGGTGAAACCATTGCGGATCCAAAGAGAATCGTCCTTCCTTATACATTTGTGGGTGTATGGACGTCCTCTTGGTTGGTGGCCTCGATGTTCTCGTGAGGGGTGCCACCTTACGCCAATAAAGCTGACGCCTTTCCTTGCGATCCTTTGGATTCTCCCTTGGGGGCAAGTCCATGCATTTCCCGGAATCCTGGGAATCAAAGCCTTGTCCTAATAAATTAGAACTCGAAATGGAAGACGATGTTTCAACTTGCTTAGCAAGCTGCTGCAGGGTTTCCACTGTCTCCAAACCTTCCTTATCCCTAAGAAAGCCATACCGACCCATAAACTCGTCGGGTGGCACGTCAGGGCCAACCGAGCCCTCATCGGATGAGGGGCTCGACTCACATTGTGAGTCCAATTCAGCACAGTCCAGGTTGGGATCAGCAAGTTGCTGAACCCATCTCTCTATCACAGTCTCCGAGATCTCAAGATCCTTGGGACATTCATCGGGAGGCAATATTTCTGGAACTGCAAATATCCGGTCTATTGGGGACTCAATGCTCGTTCCTTGAGTCCCCCTACAACTATGTGACGCCCTTAAAGGAGGCGTATCCTGTTCCGGTAATTTAGGCCACTCACCAGGGCCCAACTTCTGAAAATGCGCATGCAACACAATGGCTGACATTCCAGAAATGGCAAATAAGCAAATGGGAGAGAGCAAAGGACCATCCACATGTCCAATGATCTTAAGAGAAAGCCATCGGGAAGGGGCACCTCCACGTGAGTTCTTCACTGGGAGGACAACACTGCTGTTCAATGCCGTCAGTGACTCAACCAACATTATTCCTATCAAACCCATAACTTGTTGTATTGAACACTCCACAACGCTTGGGCAAACCTCGGGAGGACTATTGTGTCCTCGCTCAAAAAAATTCATCTCGGCACCTTCACAAGTTGCCAATTCATGAGACGAAACACCCAAAAGTGGGTCATGCAAAGAAGAGGATTGCTGCAACTCCTGTAGTTGCAACAAACTATCCGAAATATCGATGGTCACCAATTCTTGATGCACCTCAGTGGCGTTCAAGTTCTTGTCATCCACGCAAGACATTATAGCCAAGCCTTGCATAGGGCGGCACAACTGCCCGTCATGCTCCACCCCACTGACATCCCGCTCAAACTCCCGGTTGCCTGCCATGTGCAACGATGTCCGTGCCTCCGGAGGAGGACATTTATAGTCAAATTCATCCCATGGTCCGCCTTGACAAAGGTCCTCCACCAAAGCAAAGCATCCCGGATCCGGTAGGACAACAAGTCCATACCGGGCAAAAAAAGGCAAACCGAGAATGGCTCGCGGGCCAACCGAGGCTAAATAAACCAAGCAATCGGCGCAGCGCGCCATCAGGACCTGGAGACCTCTTTGCACGGGCAAAATGATATCGCTCCGGACCACATATTTTCCACCTTCCAACTCCTTCTCACCCACTCCGAGTAGTCGGAATGGTTGGGTGGCCACCTCCCGGAATTGTTCGGCGAATAATTCTCAACCAGCAACCACAATCACCTCATTGCCGGTGTCCCCAAGCGATAGTGCCTCTATTTGTTCCGAGGTCCCTTTGTGATGGATATATATCCCCGGAACGATGAAGCCCTTCGGAAGCTTCTCGGCGTGCCCAGGTCGAGGCACCCGCAAAATTTCCTCCTCGGCCCCACTGATTCGCAAAACGGGACGCGCACAATATCCGTCATCCCATGCCTGGGCTTGGTTTACCCACATAATGGGGCATACAGTTGCTGGTGAGGGGCCCATATCCCTACCACCCTGGTCCATCCTCTTGGATTTCCAGCGTTGCCGGCGACTTTCTCAATTGTGTCGCTTACCGAGCCCCTCCTTGGCCTTGGCTTTCTCGCGCAACTCCGGATGGAGCGTCCAACAATCCTCCGGCGGATGCAGCGTGCTCCCGCAGCCCTTGCAAGGCGGAAACTTTCCACCTTTGTGTGGTCCTTTTCGTTTGCCACCTCCTTGCGCAGCGGGCTTTGCTTGGCCGCCCTTCCCAATTTTTTTGGACTTGAGTTTGTCCTGGAGCCACTCTGGTGCTTTGTGGGGATGCAAGACCCAGCAATCCTCACGGCTATGTCTTCCCTTGCCACATGCCGGGCATTTCGGGATGGAGCTCGCACCTGCCCCTGCTCGTCCTGACATAGCCAACACCTGGGTCTCGCATATTTCTTGAATCTCCGCAATGCTCAACTCCGGGTCGCCTTGTTCTTGATCTTGGTGACCTTCGGGATCCTCGGTTTTGTCCATGTCCTCGACTCCTTCCATGCCTCTTACCCGGCCCGATCCATTCTCGTTCCCCGTCCGTTGAGGGTTCACCTGGTTCGGCAGGGTCCATGGCTTGGGTTGCGGCGATTCTTGGATGGCATGCCCAAGTCGTCGCATGATCTGCCCCTTCTTGAGGGGGTTCATCACGAACACGATCATCTCAAGGTATTTAAATTCCACCCCGACCTTGGTCTCCTCCTTGATGATTTCCTTGAGCAACCCATCCACCTTCATTGTCGCAATAACATCAAGTAGTCGATCTTTTGCTTGCCGTGGGGTGATTCCGTCGCGAACTCGGCGGCCCAAGGCTAAGAATTGTTCAACAAAATTGATGAACTCGCGTGGCGTTGGAGTTAGTGAAGACGGTTGAACGGTGTTGAAGGCCTCCAAGATCACGTCGTCGTTCGCCTCCGTGAAGACTTCCTCCGTAACTTCCCTCAACAAGTCTTGGTACCGGAATTGGTACCAATTCACCATTTCCTTGAGTGGGTTGGACCGGGAGGCGGGAATAAGAGAAAGCAAAACTGCTCTTCTCATGGCATCCGTCAACCCGTACATCCAATCGCGCTCCCAAGCACCAAAATCCAAAAACCACTTAATGGCCGTGGTCCCACCTCCATCCCACCGTGGGGCGACGGACATTCCTTGAACTTCCCCCAAAGTTCGCGGGTCCATCACCGGGGTTGCCAGCCTTCCATGGACCCCGGGAGGAATTAACCGCGGATCCGATCCTTCAAGTTGTGGCTCTTCCCAATTGAATGGGGCGTCCAACAGTCGTTCAGGGCAAGCTTCATCAAACGCCATCGCCCCCAGAAATCCCGAGGGCTTTTGTTTCGGAAGCCCAATCCCATCCTTGAGAGATTCTTGTCGATTGAACAACTGAAACACCATCCGTGGCATAAACCAACCATCGCCATCCGCCTCAAAGTAGCAGAGGTCCAACCCGGCGCAATGCCGCCAATCATGCCCCATGCCAGGCGGGGTATGTCCCTCGTGGGTGCGGTTCCCACTCCTCGCTCCCCTTGGGGCTCTTTATCGGAAACCCCGGTCATCCGACCGCATGGACGACAAGTCATCCTCGGCAGGGGGGAATCCAAACCCCGGTAGGCTTCCCGCAACCCGTTCTTCCCGCGCCGGCACTCCAAAAACTCGAACTCGTGGTTCAGGCTTCGGTATCAGGATCCCAACTGGATTCACTGATGGCATACCCGGATGCTTCAATAATTGATATTTGTTCCCCAAGGACTCCAATTTTCTTTGCAAATCGCCAATGACATGAGAATCCGACCGCATCCCTTTGGGTGGACCGCCATGGGGTCGCGTCCGAATCTCCTCCCTGACCGCATGTACCTCATGCTCACCTTGTTCCAACCGGGTCATGAGCAATCGCACCTGTAACTCCAGGGCCTCAACCTTGGCCAATTCCGGCTTGGGCATAGTCTCCCTTGCTTCCACACCATGCACCCGTTTTTTGGCATCCTCAAAGTTGAGACCTATCCGCCGGATTTCATCGGCCATGTTGGTGGTGACCCGGTCACAATTCAACACCTTGCCTTCCAAACCCTTCAATTCCTCAACCGATTTGTCCAATTGGGCCCGGTGTGAACTCAACCCAGTTACTTCATTCAACACTCCCTCGAGTTGCCGTTTCAACTCATTGGTGGCTTGCTCCCACCTCTGGCGAGAATTGTCCACCTTCGCCTTAAGAGCTTCAGCTACTTGGCGATATTCCAAAGCGGCTGCAGTCGCTTGTTCTAAAGTGGATTGCATTTCCGCTCTCTTCGAGTCCAACCGGGACCTCTGGTCCTGCACCTCGTTGTTTACCTCTTTCAACAATTGTCCCAAAGCCTCTACCCGCGCCGTCAAAGCTGACCCATCTGCTTGTACTCCCCGTGCATTGAGTTCAAGCTCGCGAGAGAGGGCTAGGATGACCTGGCGAATTTTGGAAATCGCGGAAACCGCCTCGAAATTAAAGGTTTGGAGATAGTTGAACGCACCCGTAAGCTGCTCAACCTGCGCCTGCAAGGTTGCTAAATCATGAGTCTCTGGTGCCCGCTCATGAATCAGAAACCTTTCGGCTGCCTCACCGAATTGATTCAGCATCCGAATCCTCTCAAAGGATCGGTATCCCCATGGTGCGGATTGCATGTTGGTGTCTTCCTCAACTGAGTAGGCTGGCTGGCGCTGCCTAAGCCCAACTGCCAAGTCTAAACTCAATCCTACTTGCTCTCTTCAACTTGTCACTCGTGACTCCTCAACCAAAAGGCTCCAATGGCCATGACAGTGCGGGCACGCAGTGCAATCAAAGCATTGAAGGTGGAATAACAATGCCTGTGTAGCAGGAAACAAAGAAACAAGATGGTTGGACCACTGCACCAGTGCTTGTCGATTGGGAAAGTTGCAATATCGATGTAGAAACAAATTGCGGATAAAATTAGCGAAGATAAATTATCTTTGAACCACAGGTGAAAGAGGTGCAATTTCAGAAGGTAATTAGACTGGGAGATCGGGATGCGGGATTGTTACAGGCGGGTGCGGATCCGGTCGCGCGCGCGATTGTTGCCGTTGGGTCTGCACCAACAGTGCCAGGAGTGCTGTGAGTGCAATGTATGAATTTGGATTTGGATTTGTACTAAGTGTGTGAGGTGTACAGTGTAGTTATTGCTGGTGGTGCATGTGTGTGGCAGTGAAATTCTCAGTGCCGGTGTGCCGCTGGTCTGGAAATTGGTACGTGCAGGATCCATGAGCCGTGTAGGTCGGGCATTTTTTCGAGCACAGGGGGCGTATCGGACAGGTTGGACGTACCGTCCCAGTGCTCGAACAAATGCACGGGCTACACAGCCCCTGAGGGGGCAGGTGTTTGGTGGCAAAGTTGTGTTTTGGCACGATGACTGCAGTTCAGGGCTGGGGACCTCTGACCTGACCCGGGGAGCAAAACTGGTCGTTGCCGGCTGGTATGCGAGGCATAGTTGCAGCCAACACCTCCGGGTGCGCCCCCCCGCGGGTGAGGCGGTCCCTGAGTGTAGGTACCAACCAGGAGCGCGGATACCCTTTCGCCTGCATTGAGGCAGTCACATGGGAGACATTGAACAGGACGTCATCATGGGAGGAGCGATAATACATGCAGTTTCGGGCCATGGACGGTATGACACTCTGTACAACACGCCGTGCACTGGGTTTGTAAGTTTCAGGAAACCGTCGTTTCACCTTTTCAATGGGGAGGTCTGTACCACGTTTGTCTGCATATCTGACACGCACGTATGGGTGGTTCTGGGTTGGGTGGCGGGAGGTTCGGAGTTCGGCCTCGAGTGAGATGAGACAGTCTCCCTCAGCCTCAGGTTGGAGGCGGAGGCCATATAAGTGTTCAAAATTTTCTTGGATTGCCTGCAGGGGGGTGTCTTTCCGCTTTACGCCCACAATGTTGTCAACATAGCGGAAGGGGTGGACAGGGATGTTAGCGGGGTGTAAGTGGTGTACATCTGTGGGGACGGGGGTATAGGCAGGGTATCCGCAGAGTTCACACATAAAAAGGTTTGCGACTGCCATTTGTGCACTACCAGTACCCCTGATTGCAATTCCTCGCTTTTGGCGGTAAACTGCCGAGCCTACAGTGAACATGTCATTATGAAAGACATTGAACTGGCAAAATTTGATCACGTCCTCAAACTGGAGGTTGTGGAAGTAACGGGAGTACCCTGTGCCTATCCGGTCGAGGTGATTGTCTTGCTTATTGATGGCGAATCTGAGGCTGAGGCCTCTGGCATTTCCGGCTTTGACAACCGCTTCATGTAAGTCCCGGATGGCTTGGACAGCGGCCTCACGGTCAAGGCTGGGAAACATTTCGCAGAAATCAAGTTCAAACAGGGTGAGGTCAAGGAAGGCCTGGGGGTCGGTGTGGGAGGCAAACCAGGTATTCCAACGGCGTGTGAATCTGGTCAAGCACTGAGTTGTAAGAATGGCAGTGCTGGGGATGAGTCGTTTTGCCTCGCGGAGGAGGAGTGACAGGGCGCGGCTGACTAGTCGTCCATGGGAGCGCAGGGGGTGGTTATAATAGGAGAACAGTACACGTTGTTTCCACTGGCCAGTGGACTCAGACATTTTGCACTTGGGCAGTATAAAGGAGTGGGGGGGCGCATGGCGTGGGCCATGTTTACAAAAACGGTGCAGGTTGTACTGTTTACTGGCGTCGTACAGGGCGGAGGAAACATACTCACGCGCATCTTTCGGTGATTCACAATCGCAAAGAAATTCAAACTGGGCAGGATCAGAATCAATTTCCAGGATTTTTGTATAGTACAGTGTTGGGCAACACGCAAAACGTCGGCTTTCATTTTTATCCATGGGGAGGAAAATGAACTCGGGGTGGTCCTCCTTGAAACATTCTATGGCATCATGGCGACAGTTCCAGGGTTGGATTGTGCGTTCTGCACACCATGCTGTTCGAACGTGAGATAGGACTTCAGTGTAGAGGTCTGGAGCAGCAGTCGGGTTGACAGGCAAATGGGAGAGAAGTCGTTTCAGCCCGCTCGTAACCATGGTTTTTGCCGTCCATCAGGGGAGGACCGGTTCTGATTTTAGGTCCTGGACAACAATGGCGGTTTTGTTGCCAAACGATTTTCGGAGGTGGGCTGGTCGGCGGACCATTAGGTGGCCATCTACTAGTGGGAGGCCATGTGCCGCAGCGAGGTCAGCACACTTACATGGGAGCGTGGCATGTTCCTGTATCTCAGAAAATTCAGTGGAATTTTTCGCGCGCACAGCACATCTCGGACGGAGGTATGGCGTTTAGCCACAACACTTAAGGTACGGCCAAAGTATTCTGGTAGGCATCCTAGGATTGGGAGGCGGGAGATATAGGAGGCAACAATGTCACGGAGGGTGCGGGGCTCAATATGACGCAGGGTAGGGATTGTTATGGGCATACGCTGTAGGATTTTGGTCCCAGTGCTCTGGTGCACCTGGTGTTGGACCTTTTGAAACACATGATTGGAAATTTCTGGGGAGTAGAACCGACGGACACGTGACAGCAGGGCAAGACGGGCAGCAAGGGGGGTTGTTTGACGGCGATTGTGCAGGATGGATTGTACACTGGAGTTCAGGGAGAGGCGTTGCTGGGGGGTTTCAGCCAGTTTTCCTTGCAGTAGGAGTTCCCATCTACGGGAGTAGACAGGGACATCTCGGACATTGAGGGTTGGCGTCAAGCGACGCATCGATGCACGTTCCATACGTAAGGCTCTATTCGGAGGGCAGTGTTCGAGTAAGATCATGCCCCAGTTTTCGAAGCCAGTGCGTGCCATCATCGGATATATAGACCCGAGCTCCCGGCAGTGTTTGTGGCCGTACAGGGTAGTATAGCTGTTACAGGCACGGATATGTTGGCGGAAGCGGGTTACTCCTGCCTTCGGGAGGCCAAGCGCCCCAGTTTGGCCTACGTAGACACATTTGGAGGAAATAGAGAACAGGGCATAAATCCATGTGCCACGTTTCCCAAAGTCCTGACACTGGCGGTACCTACGAAAATTCCACAAACGACGTAGGTGGGGTTGTGGTGCAAACCGCAGTAGGTTGCTCGTTGCCGCAGGAAAGCACACCAGTCTGAGTGGGTCCAAAAGGAGGACATATCGCGCGCGTGGGCGGTCTGTGCATGCCATTTTGACCAAAAGAGGTCACGCATCCGTTGGCGTGATGTGGGTTGGACCCATTGTGGGGGCAGGGGGTACAGTGTCGCGGAGTTCTTCCGGCAGATAGGGCCAAGCATACTTACAATTTGATGCGGGGGCAAAGGTGAACCAATATGCGCCAAGAACAGGGTGACAGGTAGGGAGTAGGGGGATGACGGCATGTTCAAAGATTGTGGTATGGCAGTGAAGTGGGTGATTTCAGAGAGCAGGGAGACAGAGGGGTGGCTGGTCAGGTCACGTTGCAGTGCATGTCCTGTGGGGACAACTATGAGTGTAGTCGTCGGTAATTGGGAGGACAGACGGTCAAAGAACCATTGCGCAGCAGTTGTTGGAGTGGACGGATGGACGCACCAGACTGCATTCATAGAGGGTACGGTGGACGCAGAGTTCGTCCAACTCGGGGCAGAGGAAACAGGGTTGAGGGCATCATTAAGCGTCACATAAGTTTTGGGAAAATCAGGTGGTAGTGGGCCTCCATCAATTACCGTATCAGCATTAAGGGTTTGGGTCGACGACAAAATCCAATGATACCGTGGTCTCCACGAGTCATGTGGAATAATGGAGACTACTCGGCGTGCATCAATGGCAAATGAACTGAGGAGGTCATAAGTGATGGACTGCCAGGTGGCACAATGATAACGTGACGTGTACGTGGACCAAAAAGATTGGACACGGGGGTGGGAGAGGACATATGCATGGAACCGTGACAACCATTCGTGTGGATTCGGTGGTAGCGGGTCATCAAACTGAAAACTGACGGGACCGGTAGTCTGTGGAGACACTAGGCCTGCTGTCGGTGGGGACAGTGTGTTCTCGAGCTGAAGTGCCGCACCGGCCAATTCAGTATGTTTCTGTTGGAGCCAAGTTTGGCGCGCTTGCAGGATTGGTAACAGCCCCACCAGGTCAGGCAACGGCCGGCTGATGAGGTCATCCACTGTTGGTGTCCACGGTAGCTCGGGTAGGAGGGTTGGAAGAGGTGGGGAGGGCGAGGGAAGTTTAGGGGACAGGAAACAAGTCAACCAGGGTGTTGAACACCGCTGCACGATCTGGGGTGGGGCCTGCTCCTTTCCATCGGGGTCTTCGCTTTCGGGACCCATGCTTTCGTGCTCGGTGTGTTAGTTGGACATTTCCCCGGAGGGTTTCAGAGGAAAAAGGCTTCGGAGGAGGCATTATAGTCGCTTTTCCCAATCGGCGGGCAGGGTGAACTTTGTGCCATGTGTCGTTCGACAGGGGGCATTTGGTGGCTGTTTTCTGTTTGCAGGTGGTTGTTTCTCGGCATGGTGGTGGGTGTGGTTGCGCCTGTGTACAGGTTTCCCGGGGCCTTCATAGCTTTTGGCCACCCCTCCCTGTAGTAGACAGATAGGTAGGGAAAACAATACCTGGATTAGTACGCTGGGTATTCCCCAAAGGTTTTGCGCCAGCACAGAAATTGGGCGCTTAGGGGAGGGGAGACCCGGGGCGTACCCCGTGGCATCAATAAGCCAACCCTCCAGGTTTAGCAAGCGTGCAGACTTGGGTATAATTAGGACACCACTTCTGCGGCTTGCTCTCAGGACCTTAGGACTAGCACACTCACACATACGCTTTGGCAGGTAAGGGTAAGGTTCAGTCCCTAGCTTTAGTCTTGGAGGCAAGCGTCTCAGCGAGCCTCAGCAACTCACCAAGGTTGTTCTGGGACAAGTAGTCGACCAGAACCGAGTTTAGGCGTCCCTCAGGTAGAACAAACGCAGAGAAGGGCTCCCAGGTGGCCTCTTCGACTCCAAACCCTTCCCAGAGGGTGAGGAAGCGCCAACCCTGGCGATAGCGGTGGCGTAGGACAGACTTCACCAGGTAGAAGCCCTCCTTAGCCATCTCCTCGGCGTTCATGTTGGGGAGTTCACCTTCAACTTCCATAGGGCTGGCAGCCCCTTGTAGGTCCAGAGCGGCGATTTCCTCGTCGTTCAGCTCCCACTCCTCCCCACATAGGTCTTCATTATCATAGTAGCGCTTCAGGTGTTGAGCAGCGCACACCAGGGTCCCCCCTAGACGGGGAGAACACCGCACGGTGATACGGTGTCCATCCAGTGATAGAATCTTGTACGGCCCGAAGTATGGGTCATCGCTGATAGAGCGTGGCCAGGCGGGTAGTCGACTGTGGTGCACCAGCACGTTTTGCTAAGTGGCCAAAACACTGACCTAACCACTGCCACAGTCCACCAACCCTGCTAAAATTGCAGGAAACGGGTGGGACAGTGACACACGCACTACAGATCCTACACACCCTACAGTGGCACCATCCTGGTGGGCGAGCACTTCTGCAACTGGCTCAAGCCCCCACTCAGGGGACACCCGTTCTTCTGTGGGTGAATGGGTCCAAGAGCAACAAGCGAAGGTGGACAAGGCCAAGGCTATGCTCCAGAGAGTGAGGGAGCGTCAGTGGAACAAGAAGAACAAGCACCGAGTACCGGCCACCTACTCATACACTCATACAGGACCATTCAGGAACCATTTGGACCTTTGCCCGTGCTCGTCCCGTGTGGACTAGTAGACCAGTTGTACCCGTCTTGGACCCGTGTTTGACCGGTGTTGGACTGTTGCTCATTTGTGGGTTTTTGTGCACCATTGGTGAACTCTGGGTTGGATCATTGTTGGACCGTATTGGATTCTTGGGTCATTTCGTCATTGGGCTTTGTATTGGAATTGTTTGTGTCATTGCCGTGCTCTGAGGGACTTGAGTGGGTTGTGAGCTTAATCTCTGCTGGTTTTATTGGTTGGAAATTGGATTTGGTTGGAAGTCGGGAAAAATGGATTTACCCGGTTCAAGTCACCTCGAGGGCGAATTGTTGGTAGCAGAGGCTTACCCAGGCGGGGGTTTAGCCTACGGCTCTGACACGGGTAGTGGAATGACTCTTGGAGAGGTTACGGCCATGATCGGGATGATCACAGCAGGGCCACAGGAATCGGGTTCAGACTATGCTACAGGGCATGAGTCGACGGATAGGTCTCCTGTCCGATACGCCCCCTGCGCTCGAAAAAATGCCCGACCTACACGGCTCATGGACCCTGCACGCACCAATTTCCAGACCAGCGGCACACCGGCACTGAGAATTTCACTGCCACACACATGCACCACCACCAATAACTACACTGTACACCTCATACACTTAGTACAAATCCAAATCCAAATTGATACATTGCACTCACAGCACTCCTGGCACTGTTGGTGCAGACCCAACGGCAACAATCGCGCGCACGACCGGATCCGCACCCGCCTGTAACAATCCCGCATCCTGACCTCCCAGTCTAATTACCTTCTGAAATTGCACCTCTTTCACCTGTGGTTCAAAAATAATTTATCTTCGCTAATTTTATCCGCAATTTGTTTCTACATCGATATTGCAACTTTCCCAATCGACAAGCACTGGTGCAGTGGTCCAACCATCTTTGCTTTGATTGCACTGCGTGCCCGCACTGCCATTGCCATTCGAGCCTTTTGGTTGAGGAGTCACAAGTGACGAGTGGAAGAGAGCAAGTAGGATTGAGCTTGGCTTTGTTACGTGTGCTCCGCAGCCGATAAACGTAGCAAGTTCCCTTATCCCCAACGACCCATTCATTGCCGCTAACACCGGAGCCACTCTATGTTCTTTGGTACTCTCGGTGTGGCTGCTTTTGCTATATTTGCGTACCTCACTTTCGCCTTCATTGCCACGTGCCCACCTGCATACGCTTTATCATTGTGGTTGGAGAGATTTCGCGGCCGTGTCTCCGGGGCGGCGGTAGCTTGCGGTGGTCGCTCCACGTGATCATTGGTAGCAGTAGGCGGTGTGGTTCTCGGGTTGTGCGGCCGCGAAGTTGTTGTCCTAGACATGGTGCCTTTATAGTACCGTTACAACGCACACGCAATCCTATACTTGGGGTAGGTAGTGTTTTTCCGGTTTGTTGTTCAGCAAAATCACAAATGGTATGGCAAAGGTCACTGGGGACACAGTCATTGGTGAGGGCGCGGTGAACAAAGACTTTTATGGATCGGGCGCACGTGTACGGTTGTCGTATGTTCAGGAGGCTAGTTACCAGTACGGCAAAGAAATCATAGATTGGTTCCCACCATTCTCGGCGAACATGGTCCACCCTTAAGAAAAAGAAAAGAATTCACAAGCGCGAGTAAGACTCAACCTACTCTTCCGGTTGGACCACATGCAATGCAAAGACGAAGAGTTCATGGGCACGGGCATTAGCCTATGGACTTGAGTCATGCATGCAAAAGTGTAAACCAAAATTCACACTACTTCTACCCGTGGACATGGATGGTCTCACCGGGGGTGGAGGAGTGGGAAGAAATGAACGACACCACCGTTGGGGCATCCCCAAAGAGCAAATGAGTCACACTTGAGTCTCCGGACGTCTTGACTACACCAACATGAGGGAAGGAGGTGCACATGCACATACATGGTCACATGGGGCATGTAAACGCACCAACAAAGGCACCAAACCATGACCCGGTTAGCTCTTAGAATCAACGACTAATCTAAAGCAAAATAAGCAAATGAGCAATACACCATTGATATGGAGGTCCACCTCTTGGCAAAGAAGCACGGAATAGGCCAATGGCCTCCCGGGCTACTCATGGGACCTAACCTCCACTCAAAGAGAGCACGTGCATGGAGAGATGATCCCATTCAAAGAGAGCACGTGCATGGAGAGTTGGTCTCATCCCGGAGAGCCGGAGAGAGTACATGCATCGCCTAACCATGCCCGAGAAGAGATATTCCCCAACCAAATCTCTTGAGAGAGATTTACCTATCCACCATGAGAGAAGGCATGCATGGGGAGAGCGTTTCGCCTAGCCTTGACCCAAGAGAGCATGCATGCACTTGGAGAGAGAGTGGCGAAAGCTCGACCAATGCCTATCCTTCAGTCAAATCATAAGACGGCAAAACCACGGCATGTCTTAATCCGGTGACTCCCAAGTCACGGGCACTTGAAAAAAATGAAAGAGCCCAAGAGTCTCAAAGGATCAAAGACATGTTACATGGCATTAATTGCTCAATTTACCTCTTGAGGAGTATGACGAATTGGGAGAGAGAGGGAGAGTGAGGGAAAGCACCAAATCCACCTTGGGGAGAGGAGACCCTATATGTTCACCTTGACCATGGGCACCACCAAGTTTGAGTCACACCATGAATGAACCATGCATGAATGACAAATGCAATGTCAACTCTTAGAATGAATGCATGAGACCTCAAAATGAAATATGGTGTGGCACCTCAATGGAATCCAATTGCAAGGCAACAACCAATGTATCCCACAACCAGCGGTGCGCCTACCTATGCTCCCCTTGGTCTCACCTCTCGTCCCCTTCGGAAGACACCCCATGTGACTGGTAGGTCTTGCCGTGACTACTAATACCACCATAGCAGAGATAAGGACGGTCTTGGTTTCCCCGGAGGTACTCCCTCAACACTGCCCACAGAAGTGATCAACATACGTACTATGGCTGTCACATAGTCTTCCTCCGGTTGGACAGGTGATTCGAATTTCCACATGATAGATCTAACGATATTAGCACCAAACTGGAAGGGTATTCGATTGGCTTGCCTGCATTACGGCGCAACCAAAGACGGCGCTCGCGCACACACAGCAGCAGCCAATCGACGAATCAGAAATCCAAATAATGTTAGAACAAATGCTGGCCAACCGCAGAATGGAAAAAAATCAATGCAACATCAAAAATGCAAAGACAGAACTAAAATCTGCAATCGGAATTAATTCTGGGATCGAAATCTGGGATGGGAATCAAATGCTGATATCGCATAATAATTTACACCTGAAATGGCACACAAGAAGCAACATGAGTGTGCAAAGGAGAAATGGGCAACAAACATGGATTCTGACATGGCTATGCCCTAAGTTTTACACTTCCTAAACATCGCTGTTCGAATAACTTTCCTGCTTGAAACATCAACCTGTCAAACAGTTTTTGCGCGACCAAATGTTCAATGATTCGCTGGTTGCATGCACCATTTTTGGTGTACTGTAACTGTCTGGTGGTCCCACATTTAACTGGTTAGGCCTAATTGCGGTAGCCACCTGCGGCGCGCTACCATCGCTGTTGGGCAGTGAAGTCAGCGGTGACCACAGTATGAAAACTCTAATACTTTTGATGTTGGTCTATCCTTTTTCCCCAGCCTTGCTGATTTCTCCACAATCGGAAAAGCCTTGATTTCTCCAAAATAGTAATCCACCAAACAGACACTCACGAAGACAAACACGGCGACGCACGTTTGAACGTTGCGAACTTGAACGTCAATCCATATCAAAAACAGACCATACTGCAGAGTAGCAGTATGGAGGATTGAATCCGTGCCATAGTAATGCAAATGCAGCACTAAACAGAACCACCGTTTGTTCACGAATACTTAGCGGAATGGCACTGAATCGTGCGCACGCAGACCAGGGTTGCAGGCATCAAGCTAGGCCATTACACCCCCCCCGCAAGCCCAAAGTCACCCCTGAAGAACAGGGACAAGAGGCTTTGGAGGCTGAATAGAATAGAATGGCCCAGTGCACTGAGGCACCAAGCCCCAGCCAAGAAAGATAGACGCTCAGAGAGCGCCATGAGAATGAGCAAAATAGCCACACATGGAGTGTGCAGGCCCTGAAGCTAGCAAAAAAAAAACCACAGCGCGTCGGCCAAACGGGAATCTGCCCAAGTGACAGATTGGCAGGGCTGATTACGCCCATCAGCCATAAGGGATGTATGCATGCTCAAACTGCCACCGCATATCCAGCCACCTTGGAAACCGCGCTCAACAGCCCAAACAACAACCAGCGCGCCAGCAAACGAACAGCCACCCCGCTCCAGCGACGAACCAGCCACAGCGCTCCAGAGCCGAACTACCACCCTAGCGCTCCAACTCCGAACAAACGCCAGCGCTCCAATCGCTGAACAACAACAGGGCTCAGCTTTGGCCCACGCAAACAGCGCTAAAAACTGCGAAACCTGCAGCATCCAAGACAAACAAGGCACAGGGCCCGCGAAAACCTGACACAAGGCATACTATGGCACAACCAACTGAACAAAGGCCTGGATGACTGACCATGATGACTGAAAAGCTGACAAACAGGGACAGTGCGACTAACTGGCAGTGACGACGAACAGAATGACAAAAGTGCTGAACTGACCGTGGGTGATGACTGTGCTTGACTGACAGTGCCTGACACACAGTGTCGGTGTTGTGATAATGGACAGTCTGGCAAAGGGTGGCAAAGCACACCTGCGGCGAAACTGAGGCCACACAGGGCCCCAAACAAAAAGCAGTTAAATAACACTTCCCAGACTCAGCAGACAAGCTGAAGGTCTCACAAGGCCACAGTCGGGCAGGAGCACTGGGCGAGGCCACAGGCCTAGCACCAGATTTGGCGATTTATGGGTAGCAAAGATTATGGCAGTGGGAACATAGCTGTCAACGAGGTAACGACTGCAGCTCGTTGAGCCACCGGATTTACTGGCGCAGCTCACAGAACTGCAGAACTCGACCTCAGACCAGGCGGCGCAGAAGATGAGGCCGCCGCGGGCCGTGGCTGTTTCTTGCCGCCGCGGCGACTTCGGCGGCCACGTCTGTGGAGTCGGGCGACGTCGGAGGCCTCCACTTGCGTGCCCGGTGTCACGGAAGTCCGCTGTGGGGTGTGCACCTCACGCCTGTAAGGGAACCAGTGAGCGAGGGTCGGAACCAGTGAGCGAGGGCCGGAGGGAGCGAGCGAGTGAACGATGGGCGAGGCGTAGTGTGAGCCCGAGTGAGTGAGAGAGCGAGCGAGGAAAAAGAGCACGCGCACGCGCACAGAGAAAAGAGCACGCGCACGCGCAGCAGAGAAATCACGCTCCAGAACAATAAAATTTGCGCTCAATGATTATGTAAATATAGGTCCAGTGTATGTGCAATTGTACATGTTATGCTTGCATGTTATGTAGGGGCATGTAAGAGCCTGAGTTGGCTCTGCGACTCTGGACCGGTGCAGGACTTCAAGTATGCCATGTATATGTTGAGTTCTCGTGTCTGTTCTTGTTGCCTTGCCATACCAGCTCAATTTCGATGGTTTTCCAGTGGACAATATCAATAATGAGGACATATTTTCAGAAATCAGAAGATAATAATAAGAAAGGGAACTTCATCAACGCCCCGAAACACTTACAAGCCAACTCATCTTACAAGGCGTCACTCAGCGACCTGCTTGCCTCAGTGCGACCGATGACACCTTCGAACAAAGCCCAGAAGAGACCTTTGATTCTTTGATTCCAGTGCACTTGAACTCTCGTTTGGTGCGAGCTCTGCAGGAGTCCATTGCATCTGTGCCTTTGCCCACAACGACAAGGAGCTTGGAAAAAGCAACGCGATCAAATTGCAGTTTTCTTGGTGTTTGCTGCTTGCGCATCTTTCTGAATTTTTTGAAGGTTTGATCAGCAAGTTGAGTTTCACAAATAAAAGGAATTGGAGTCTGTGGACGCGTTGTCACCACCTTTATGCTGCAGCGCGTCACATGTAGGCTTTGTGGCTTTGGACACAAGTTGCAACTTCTCTTCTGAGTACTTACAAGGTTTACTTCTTGTCCATCTTTTGCAATTTGGAGTTTGGGACACCTTTGGACCAACTGGAGTCTCAGAGCTCTGATTTGGACAATTCGAAGCAAATGAAAGCGCGCAAAGTGCTTCGGCGCGCGTCGACGGTCGTCGGCGAGTGTCTGTGTGCTGCGAGAGAGTTTTTGTGGCTTGTTATGGCCTCATTTGGGGTTAAATTGGCCATTTTGGTCAAATTTGGTCAATTCTGGACATCTTGGAATTTGGTGCACGTGAGACCATTCTCGCGCGCACGTGCGACCTACTGGGCGCACGCGCAACCTACTGGCTGCGTGCGTGAGACCCTCTTTGGTCTCTAAGTCCATTCAAGTGTTGGTGGGTTTGATCTTGACCCACAACCTTTCAATTGGGCTGCAGGCAAAACATGGGCACATGGACAAGGATCATCCTCCACATCTCCTTCATTGTCTGGTGCTGGGCCTGCCAGGGCGCTCTAAAGTAGTTTGAAGCTTTGAGAAACTGAATTGATGACACTTTCCCACCTTCTTCCCTTTCTCTGAATGTTGAACAAAAATTGTGGTGAATACCCAAAGGTTGTGAACAAGTATGGTAGGTCGAAGTTATTCTTCTTTCTCCATGACCAGAACTCGAGCGTGGAACCATTTTGACAAGTCGTTTCTGAGTGCGGGTGTGTTTATTCCACTCGTCGCCACTCTTCCTTTGTGCTTTTAGCTCCATTTTGGTTCACCTTGAGTTTTCAGTCAAACAAAAAAATAAATTTGGACAATTGTCCTGGGTGACACTCATCGTTGTGGTTTTTCGACACACAAGTACGTTCGTCGCACTCGTCGCCACTCGCTTTCTGTGGCGCCAACGCCTTTCAAGCTTGTTGTTCAGTTTTTGGAGACTCATTTTGTCTTAGATTTGATTTCTCAATACTGTGACACATTTTTTGCCTCAAGCGACCAGCGTCGGTTGAACACCGCCTTTGGTCTACAAGACTTGTTTGAACTTTAGTTGCAGTGCCTTGCCTACTTTGTCTAGTCTGTTGATTGTTGGGACCACCCAGTTAGAGGTGTGTACCTCATGAGTCAATTTTGTGACGGTTGTTTTCAAAAAGTCTGTTTGACGAGTGACGAATAGTTGTGGAAATATTCTTGTGTTAGCTCTTGAGTTGATTGTTGCTTGACTTGATTGTTGAAGTGTTATGCAGTCACAGCATATTGGCACACCATTGCTTGTTTCGCGTCATCAGACAACTTTGTCTAGTTGTGTAAAGGTTCGTGTGAATCATTCATTGTCTCCCTTTTGTATCAAGCCTTGAGTCCAGCACCAATGCCTAACCTCCAGGTGCCAAGGTAAACACAGGTTTTTTCAGATCTTTCCTACTGTGTGAGTGTGACTCTCTTACCGCTTGTTTTGGTCAGGACACGGAGAACGCATTGTGGCATTGTGCAAGGGTATATATAGTCGCCTTGTTAGTTCACGTCCGCATAGTCTGTCACTTACCTACCTGCCACCACCGGTAACCTCTCGCCGTATTTGCATTGCAGTGAGGGTTAAGTGGACTGAGCTACCGGTGAGGTCGGAGTGTGCTCCTAGGCTGGACTAACCGCTGTGTTGATGGGGTACACCGAGGAGTCCACGATTTCTAACCCAAGGCCAACCTGAGTGCAGACAGGCCGAGTTACAGTACGGGGCATGGCGTGACGAGGACTAGAGTAGAGGAAAGGAACCAACGCGGGCAACAGAGTAGGATGAGACCACCAGTGACCGGCAGACCTGAGTGAGTGCCAGTGCAGGACCACAACCATCAACACGGAGTAGTGTTTTAAATTTGAGCCTGAGTCTACATGTAAGCAACCTCTTACGTAGGCCAAGACTACTCGTGTACCACACAAACATGCAACCCAACCGAGTGACGGCTTAGGTGACGCCTCGGTGCAACAAGCAACCACCACACGAAAAACACAGCCACCAACACACAGAGCAAGCGCGGGTCCACCACAAAGGTACCCGTTGCACACCCAGCCAGATGCCAGGCACAGGCGTATGCGTACGCGTGTGATGGGGAATAATTCCCTGCTGAGGCCAACAACCACGAACACCACAGCCAGGAGGACCCAGAGAGGGCGCCAGGCACCAAGACCCAACAGAGGGACCAAACACCACATAGGGCGCACAGAGCGACGCACACAGCGCGCGCGGCCCACGCAAACAGCAGACAGGCAGAAAGGGCACAGAGGTGCAACATACACCGAAGCATGAGGCTATTGTTTTTTGTGCCTCCGAGCAAGCTCTCCGGCATGTAGGGGAGTGCTCTGGCACTCCTTACGTACAAACACACATGCGTGCTACACACACTAAGTTAAGTGTAGGCATTTCTTTGGATACTCTCTGTCAAATTGATTTACTGTCCCCTTCAGAATTCCCTGGCGGATCGGAGGCGCAGCCTGGCGACGACCAGTGGTTGATATGCTCAGTTCAGCAGCGTGGTTGATGCGCTCAGTTCTGCAGCCACCCTCTGTCTTCTATCCAATTTTCTATTTCAGACCAGCCACAAGATCATTGAGTTTTGCACCTAGATCAGGCACAGCACAAGCACAGAGACAGACACCACACTGACAGTGAGGGACAGTCGGATGATGCCATCAGGCCAACAAATTTTTGCACCTAGATCAGGCACAACACAAGCACAGAGACAGACACCACACTGAGTGTGAGGGACAGTCAGATGAAGCCGGCAGGCTAACAAACATTTTCTTTTCCCATGTCTGAGTCACGGTTGGGTCATGTCGTCAATTTGATTTGCTGTTTACTTCAGAATTCCCTGGCGGATCGAAGGCGCAAGCCTGACGACGACCAGTGGTTGATATGCTCAGTTCTGCAGCGTGGTTGATGCGCTCAGTTCTGCAGCCACCATCTGTCTTCATTCTAATTTTCTATTCTTTTTTCAATCTTGCATTGTCTAATGCCTCCGATCAAGCTCTCCGGCATTAGGGGAGAGTCGCTGCGCCACTCCCTACTTTTTACTTTGTGCTGTACAGTGTATGGCACTTACTGATTTTACATGTACGCTGGTCCTTTTGGGACAGACAGTTTTTATTTCCGCCGCCCACCCCAACCATCCTCACCGCCCGGCTTAGAGGAGTGTAAGGGAACCAGTGAGCGAGGGTCGGAACCAGTGAGCGAGGGTCGGAGGGAGCGAGCGAGTGAACGATGGGCGAGGCGTAGTGTGAGCCCGAGTGAGTGAGAGAGCGAGCGAGGAAAAAGAGCACGCGCACGCGCACAGAGAAAAGAGCACGCGCACGGGCAGCAGAGAAATCACGCTCCAGAACAATAACATTTGCGCTCAATGATTATGTAAATATAGGTCCAGTGTATGTGCAATTGTACATGTTATGCTTGCATGTTATGTAGGGGCATGTGAGAGCCTGAGTTGGCTCTGCGACTCTGGACCGGTGCAGGACTTCAAGTATGCCATGTATATGTTGAGCTCTCGTGTCTGTTCTTGTTGCCTTGCCATACCAGCTCAATTTCGATGGTTTTCCAGTGGACAATATCACTAATGAGGACATATTTTCAGAAATCAGAAGACAATAATAAGAGAGGGAACTTCATCAACGCCCCGAAACACTTACAAGCCAACTTACAACCCGTCACACCAAACCCCTGACCAGTAAGTCGAGCGTAGCAGCGTCACCAGCGCGCCCTTTGGCTCCCACCAAACTATGGATGTCTCTCTTACTGAGGGAGGCCCAGTGATCCCAACCCCAAACGTGTTCCAATAGCATGTCAGAGCGAGACTTGTAGTTGTTAGCGTCCATGATGTCCAAAACCCTGATGGCCCTGGCGACGGATCAGGCAAGCGCAAAACAAAACAGTGCCAATGACGAAGACGACAGAAAGTACAGCTGCTGGAACTGCGGATCAGCGGAGCTAGGTGGACTCAGTGAAGTTGCGAAACCGAGATCCGGCTTGAAAGTGAAGATCAGCGCCAGGTCGTATGGTCTGTTTTGTAATACTTTTGACGTTGGTCTATCCTTTTTCCCCAGCCTTGCTGATTTCTCCACAATCGGAAAAGCCTTGATTTCTCCAAAATAGTAATCCACCAAACAGACACTCAAGAAGACAAACACGGCGATGCACGTTTGAACATTGCGAACTTGAACGTCAATCCATATCAGAAAAAGAAAGTTTTATAGTGTTTTCAGCACTGTGTTTTTGATGTAGCTCTCCTGCTGCTTGCTGCTGGTGTAGGGTTTCTGCTGCTTGTTTTTGATGATGAAAATGTTTTGTTGTTGAAAGACAACCAATCCAGGATAACCCAAGCCAGAGATAAGCCAGTAGAAGATAAACAGGATCAAAGCATGAAGGGCTGCAGTCAAAAAGAGTTAGATAAAGACAACTATCAACAATAGACCACAGCAATTTACATTCAATGCAACTCAGGATGAAATATTTTACATGTTTAAGAAAAAATGATTGAAAAACTGCCCCAAGGGCTCACACTCTTCCATAGTGCCATTATGACATGTGCACTCTTTGTTTTCCGGTCCCATAGGTGCTAAGGTGGCATGGCTTGTGGCGCTGAGGTCACTGCCATGTCACATGGGATATTCCTACTTAGCTAGGCTGACTGGGTATTGAACCCAGGACCTCTCAAAAAGAGGTGCCCCAGCCCCCTAGGGTGCATACCACTAGGATAGCTAAGAATTCTTGAGAAAACATAGAAAAATTCATAGGCTCTGCCTTCAGTATGTCAGCGCCTCAGTCACCAGGAAAAGATGTTTTAGTTCACATTTTTTTGGGGATTACAGGGTCCACACAACATCCTGATTTGGTGTTTGGTTCTATAGGTCAAAATGTGTTGTCACCCTTTTTGGCCAGGCCAATACTCAGATAAAGTTGCAGGAGTGCTTAGACCACATCTAATACAACTAAAGTATACCCTAAAGCATTGGAAAAGCACTTTTTGCTACTCCCCCCTTGTGCTGTGGTGGCCACCACTGTTGCATTTTCAGGAAAAAGGGATTTTTTTTTGGCCTTTCCTTGGTTTCCACACCTACTTTAAAATACCTATAGCTTCCCTTACACTGGGAAAAGAGCGCTTTACCATGGCCAGCAACTCTTGCTGCATTGTTCAGGACAATTTCCAACAGAATACTCAGCGCTCTTGGCGCTGCAGGGGTTCCTGTGGCTTGGTGGGGTTAGAGTAGGGCATGCCAAGACCATATGCATATGCATCCCTCCCTCCAAGCTGCAGCGTAACACAACCCAACGGCTGACTCTCATAGGACGCTCGACCAAAGTCTCATGGAACCTGATGGAGACACCTATCCTGGTACTGGGGCGTGGGTGCGACGATTGAATTAGAATTGCCCCTAGGAGGGGTCTTGGTTCTGGTTCAGTCCCATGCTGCTGCTTTTCGGCCCAAACAGCGGCCTACTCAGCGACGCTTGGCGAGGATATCTGTACAACAGAGGAATAGGAGGATGAGGGACGAATGCACGCAAACGCGAAGCGACAACACCTAAATCCGTCAAATGACGGCCTAGAATCTTTCTGAAAGCACATACCTGAACAGAATCCAATTGTGCATCAGATGCACATTTTTATAAAATTTGTGGTCATCTCTTGATTTTTTAAAGCAGGAAATTCCCACGCAGAGAAAGACGGCGCGCAGGAGCGGGTCTTAGCGAAGCGCCGGAAAATAAAGAATCAATAAGATTGTAAACGTATGTTACGCATCATGACGAAAATGACGAAACACACATAGATAAATAAACATAAGGATTCCACCCAAACTGACAGAACGAATTCATAATCCAAGAATTCCAAAATCAACAGAAGGGCTTCAATGAATCAGGTATAAACCACAGGTGAGCTCGTCTCGTATGCAGCATGCACATTGCTCGTCTCGTGTCTCCGTGAACGTGCCCGGTAGCAGCGCTAAGAAATGATAGAGGGATAGACTAGAAGATTAGAGGTAAGTTCAGGGTGATTAGACATACACACATATGCAGAGTGTCGTCTCTCGCTTGTGTTTCGCTTTTTTCCTCACCTTGCTTTACTCTCCAGCGGTGAGTAAGGTGGGTAAGCCCAGGTGGGGCCACCCCCTGGTAGAGTTCGTGATTGTGGTGTAGATTGTTAGGAAAAGTATGATTGAACCAGGTTGTTGGACCAAGTGGGTAACTCGTGCATGCTCGTGCATTCACACACGCATTAAAGGGTAGGCCACGCGTGGTGCGCTCGGTACAAGCCTTGTTTAGGTTACCCAGGGGCTCCACCCCACGTTCTATAAGAGAACGCGTGGAGTTCCTTAAACTTGCTTGCATGTACTGGGGTTTGAGGACAGTGTATTATAGGGCTACCTGAGAAGCGTATAATACGTGGAGGTAGTCTTGGTTCCTCAGCCGCAAACCCCAGTCATCTGCCTTTGCTTTACAGGTGGAAAGGTCAGGCTGATTGGTGCAGCAGCGATTGATTTTTTTCATGCCCTGCTAAACAAGGGCGCTGATCACACAAACAAATAACTCCGCCTCTGCCTGTGGCAGAGCAGGGAGTCCCACTCCATTGATATATGCGCTGTACACGCCATAAGAGCACTCCTTCCCTCCAAGCCCTAGCAGGGAAACGCGTTGTGGCGTCCTTGTTAGGCCACAGATGCTTAGCACCTCTGTGTTCGCTTGCCATTTCACAGGTGAGCCATTAGGGCTCGTGACATCTTCTCCAACACCACCCAGTAGAGCGTGTGTGTAGGAGTGGTAGTCCTGAGTGGGGGCTTGAGCCAGTTGAACCAGCGCTCGCCCACCAGGATGGTGCCACTGCAGAGTGTGTAGGACCTGTAGTGCGTGTGTCACTGTTCCAACCGTTTCCTGCAATTTTAGCGGGGTCGGTGGGCAGTGGCCGTGGTTAGGCTAGATTTTGGCCATCGTAGCAAAAAGGCGTTTTCAAGCCTTCATAGCTTTTGGCAACCCCTTCCCTGTAGTAGGCAGAGAGGTAGGGAAAGCAATACCTGGATTAGTATGCTGAGTATTCCCCCAAGGTTTTGCGCCAGCACAGAAACTGGGCGCTTAGGGGAGGAGAGACCCAGGGCGTACGCCGTGGCACCGGTAAGATCTCCTGCAGGTTTAGCAAGCGTGCAGACTTGGGTATAATTGGGATACCATTTTTGCGGCTTGCTCTCAGGACCTTAGGAATAGCACACTCACACATACACTTAGGTGACGCGGATGCAGGAGCGCCGCCTGTCCGCCTCGCCCCGCAGGAGAACCGCAGTCGCATTTGACTGCGCTGCGTGACGTAAGGAAAGCCTGTAGTCAGAGATCTGCAGGGATTTTTTCTGTGCATTTCAGATTTTATTATAAAATTTGGGATTTCTGATTATATGAGTGTTCAGCGACAGTCTAAGCTCCAGGAGCGGCATTTGTGCATGCTATATATGAGTGCATTCACGCTGCCAGCGTCGTGAGCCTTTCTTTTGTTGTATTTTAGGATGCAAAGAAGGTGAAAAGCTTCGTGCTTGTAGCACGGGGCATGGAGCGGGCAGTGGCTCGTGAATTGACGCCGTGAACGCTGAACAGCAGGAGCCCTGGGTATTCTTTTGCCATTTTTTCGTGTCCGCCTGCATGCCTTGTACTCCGTGTCCACAGAGAGAGTGTTCACAGTCTCTCAAGGTGTTACGGGCTTTCGAAACAGTGCAAATACTCGCTTTTCGGAGTTTGAAGGAAACCATGGCAGGGGATTGTGGACAACAAAATCGGGCAAGAAGATTTTCCATGAGCTGGCAAAACTGTCAAGGAGCCGGGTAAACGACATCCTCGAGGGAAAAGGGGCGACCGGTGCAGCCTCCTGCTACAGAAGCTTTTCAGCCGCTCGTGGAGTCGAGATAGAGTCCGAAAAGTTCGAGTCACCCCAGAGTCGTAGTCACCGTGCCGTTCCGTCAGCGCCCGCCTGGTGCCTGGTCAACCGGAGGTCGGCGTGGACGAACTGGTTGGGGGAGGTGCGATTTGCGTGGACAGAGTCAACGCGAGACGCCAGAGTGTGGGCCAGACGCCAAGAATCAGGAGTGGATGACCATCCAGGATCTACGATGATCTGGATCTGTACGCGCCGCCTGATCGCCGGGTCCGTGACGCCAAGGCGCAGAGGAAGGAGTGGGGTGGCGACCACTTGATGAGCACACAACCTCCTACAAATAACTTGCTGTTTGCGGGCTCCAACGGCTTCAGCCGTGGCAGTGTCCAGTCAATGCACCGCCCTGTTCGGGACAGAGGAGGCTCTTGCCCCTGACTCATGCAGATCTCTTAAGAAGGGGGGTGACGCGGATGCAGGAGCGCCGCCTGTCCGCCTCGCCCCGCAGGAGAACCGCAGTCGCATTTGACTGCGCTGCGTGACGTAAGGAAAGCCTGTAGTCAGAGATCTGCAGGGATTTTTTCTGTGCATTTCAGATTTTATTATAAAATTTGGGATTTCTGATTATATAAGTGTTCAGCGACAGTCTAAGCTCCAGGAGCGGCATTTGTGCATGCTATATATTAGTGCATTCACGCTGCCAGCGTCGTGAGCCTTTCTTTTGTTGTATTTTAGGATGCAAAGAAGGTGAAAAGCTTCGTGCTTCTAGCACGGGGCATGGAGCGGGCAGTGGCTCGTTAATTGACGACGTGAACGCTGAACAGCAGGAGCCGTGGGTATTCTTTTGCCATTTTTTCGTGTCCGCCTGCATGCTTTGTACTCCGTGTCCACAGAGAGAGTGTTCACAGTCCCTCAAGGTGTTACGGGCTTTCGAAACAGTGCAAATACTCGCTTTTCGGAGTTTGAAGGAAACCATGGCAGGGGATTGTGGACAACAAAATCGGGCAAGAAGATTTTCCATGAGCTGGCAAAACTGTCAAGGAGCCGGGTAAACGACATCCTCGAGGGAAAAGGGGCGACCGGTGCAGCCTCCTGCTACATAGGCAGGTAAGGGTAAGGTTCAGTCCCTAGCTTTAGTCTTGGAGGCAAGCGTCTCAGCGAGCCCTCAGCAACTCACCAAGGTTGTTCTGGGACAAGTAGTCGACCAGACTTGAGTTTAGGCGTCCCTCAGGTAGTACAAACGCTGAGAAGGGCTCCCAGGTGGCCTCTTCGACTCCAAACCCTTCCCAGAGGGTGGGGAAGCGCCAACCCTGGCAATAGCGGTGGCGTAGGACAGACTTCACTAGGTAGAAGCCCTCCTTAGCCATCTCCTCGGCCTTCATGTCTGGGAGGTCCCCTTCAACTTCCATAGGGCTGGCAGCCCCCTGTAGGTCTAGGGCGGCGCTGTCCTCGTCAATCAGCTCCCACTGCTCCCCACAGAGGTCTTTCGGATCATAGTAGCGCTTCAGGTGTTGAGCAGCGCACACCAGGGTCCCGCCTAGACAGGGAGAACACCGCACTGTGATACGGTGTCCATCCACAGATAGAATCTTGTAGGGCCCGAAGTAGGGGTCATCGCTGGTAGAGCGTGGCTAGGCCGGTAGTCGGCTGTGGTGCACCAGCACCCAGTCCCCTTCTTGGTAGGTGGCAGGCACCCGGTGCTCGTTCCTCTTGTTCCACTGACACTCCCTGACTCTCTGGAGCATAGCCTTGGCCTTGTCGGCCTTCGCTTGTTGCTCTTGGACCCACTCACCCACAGAAGAATGGGTGTCGTCTAGATAGGGAGCATGTAGGAACCACGCCGGGCGCCCTAGGAATAGCTCATGGGGCGAGTAGCCAGTCGCCGAACTCTCTTGGGAGTTCATCATCAAGGATATGACGGGGAGTAGTCTCACCCAGTCTCTGGTGCGTTCAGTTTTGCACCATATCCTTACATTCTCCTTGAGGACACGAATCTGTCACTCACATGGAGGGTTGCTCGAGTGAGAGTAGGAAACCCCTGTAGACACCTGGACATTGAGGGATCTCAGGACCCTCTTGTACCAGCCGCTATCTGAGCGTACTCGTACGTCCTCATTGGAGTTGATCTCCTTGGGCGCCCCATAGACACAAAACCACTCCTCGAGGAGTATCTTGATAGTCTCCTCCCCGGTAATGTGCTTGGTACATGGGAACACCCTGGTAAACCTGGTCAACCCACAGGTTACCACGAGGGCGAAGTCATAGCCCCCAAACTTTGGCATCTCCGTGTAGTCCAAGTAGAGAACACTGTTAGCACAGTGAGGGATGGGCAGGGTCGAGTAGAGACCCCTGTCCCTGATATCCCCGGGTTTGCAGGACCTACACGGGCACTTGTCCAGGATAGGCTGGAGGGTCTTCCGCAGTTGGTCATCAGTCCACGTAGTGTGGAACCACTGCTTGAATAGCCTCAGGTTACGGTCAGCACCCACATGACTGCTCGACACATTGGTCCACTTCAGCAGCGCTCGGACTCTGTCACTGGGTACCACGATGCGGTCCTCGTGCCAGAGGTAGCTCTTGTCCCTCTTCCACTGTCCTTGGTTGACCAGGAGGGGTTCAAGGCGTTTCTCCAGGCTGCACGCATGTAGATATCCCCAAACTCCTTCAGGTACTCCGCTTGTTGGAGTCCATCTAGGGGGCTTATCATAGTCATGTTGAGGTCCAACTGTACGTCCATACGGCTGAACGCCTCCTTAGCCAGCGCTTCAGACCGGGCACCAATCAGGGCGTCGAAGTTGTTGCGGCTGATGTAGTCTGCACACTCGTTCTTCACTCCCTGGATATGGTGTACCGTCAGCCGTAGTTGGCTGAGGTAGGTCCACCAGCGCCGTAGCTTGGACTTCTCAGGTGGGGGACCCTTCTGGAAAGTGCGAACCGGCTCTTGGTCGCACAGCCAGACCAAAGGGTTACTCCCCAACAGTCGTGCCTGAGAGGATAGCACCAGCATACCCGCGAGCAATTCCTGCTCATAGGTGGAGTATTTCCCTCTGGCCTGGTTCCATTTCCAGTTCCAGGGGCCCAGTGCATCCCGAATGCCAGAGGGCACATATACCTGTTCTTCTTTGACTGTGAAGAGAATATGAAGCTTTTATGCCACACAAACACTTTCAGGGACTCTTTGAACCCAAGTGACCGCGGTCCAACTTTGGATGCGCTCAGGCAAGTTGAGCGCAAGCTGGACGCTATAATGGAGCACCTGCGTATTGAACAGTGAAGTGAACAGTGAGCAGAGTGGTGCCCGCGTGCATTTGCTTTGAGGATACATTTTTGAAACGCATCTTTTTCTGAGGTTAAGTTGAGAGACACGTTGAGACACTCAACTTGTGTCTCAATGTTTGGGCAAGGTTCACTGCAAAACATTGGAATTTGAGCTCGAAATTGATTTTGACAGTCTATGGCAGGGTTACTGCACATCACACCATTTTTGTTTCAATACTTATAGTCAAGATGCACCACAAATTGTCAAAACTCAAGTTGTGGTTAAGTTGAGACACACGTTGAGACACTCAATTTGTGTCTCAATGAGTTTCGGGATAATTGAACCCCATAAAATCCTAGGTGCTAGGACCCAGTTGTCATCAGGGTAGGTGTGCTTGAGAGTTCGATCTCGGTTGAGACCTTCAGTCCCCCATTGGGAAATAGCCGATTCGAAATCCTCCTTCTCTAGTGCTTGCCATTGGAACAACGTTCCACAACCGCCCACATTGCTGGCGTTCGTCACCAGGATAATCTCACCTTGTGCTCTAGGCACGCCCAAGCACTTAGCGTTGGCCACCTTGTCTTTGAGCTCGTCAAACGCTTGTTGCTCTTGTGGGCCCCAGCGCCAAGTAGAACTCTTCTTGATCAGATCCGTCAGGATGGCGCTGGTGTAGGTGAAGCTTTTGATATGGCGGCGGTAGAAGTTGCAGGCCCCAATGAAACTGCGTACATCGTGAAGTCGTTTCTTGGGGTCCTCATGTCGTACCTTAGCGTCCATCAGGGGTTTGGCCCTAGAGGCTGCTGGGGTCCACCACCCATAGCCAACGTCAAACCCCAGGTACTGCATGGTCTCCTGCATGAACTCACACTTCGCCAGCTTGAGTCGTGTGTGGTACTCCTGGCAGACCACAAAGAACTCATCCAAGAGGATTAGTTGATCCTCCTGGGTATTGCTCCCGAGGCATACATCGTCGATGTGTGCCTCAATCTGGGCCCCACAGGATATGAGTTCTTGCACCTTGGGTCTTCGTCGCAGGACGGACAAGATCTTGTTCATCAGCTCTTGGAATAGAGCGGGTGCGTTGGCCACGCCAAAGGGCATGACCTTCCACTTGAACACCCTCCCCTGAGGGGTGATGAAGGATAGTAGCTCCTGAGCGTTGGGCGTTAGGTCCACCTGCCAGAATCCGCTCCTCTTGTCCATCTTGGTCTTGTGGCGACAGGAATCTATCTTTTCAAGGGTAGACTCCATATTAGGAATGGACCCTGAGTGGTTCAGCGTTTTCTTGTTCAGCTCTCTGTAGTCCACTACCAGCCGTTTGGCTGTAGACCCAGGTTTAGCCACCAGGAAACAGGGGCTGCAGTGTTGGGGGTAGTCCCCGTCCTTGTACTCCAGGACTAGGCCAGCGTCGATGCATTCTTGTATCTGTCGCTCAATCTCGTCGGCCTGCTCTTTAGGAGCGGGATAGGGTCTCCTCCGGATCTGATGGCCCACGAACTCGGGCTTCAGCTTGAGGTCCATCTGTACCAGCTTGCCACATGAGCCTGCGGGTGGTAGTTCCCTGAACACCTCCAGATAGGTCCTTATAAGCTTCTGCACTCGTGGGTCCAATAGCTTGATCTTGTCCTCCATGTCCTCGTCAGAGTTTAAGTTGCTTGCCCCTTGGGTAATAGAAGCCGGGAGGTGATCCTCCACCGACTCTTCGCCCTTGCTAGTATCCTTCAACCCTTGGTAAGCATATAGTAGGTCTCGTTCAACCATCCCCGGTGGTCGATGGCAACATAGGCACGCTCGAGGGGGTTCACATACACATTCCTCCGAGAGGTCGTCCTCCTCTGGGGTCCTCACATGGGCACCCCACACGCTCTTCATGAGCTTAAGATCTACCTCCCTTTGCCAGGTGGTGATCTTCTGTTCGAGGTCCTCCTTCAATTGGGATAGATCTCCCATACGTCCTTGCTTCAGTGGCCATGAGCTGCGGGTAGGCTTAGCGTAGCACCACGTTTTTGCCACCAACCTCCTCTTGGAAGCCACGTACTCTCTTAACCTGGATGGAAAGACCAGCTCCTCGTCCACGAGGTTTTCCACCCTCATGGAGAGTAGGGGTTTCAGTGAGGCGACGTGCTCGGCGTTCTCCACTTCCTCCACGAATGTCTGCACGAAGAAGGCGTCATGCTCAGTTTCGTCATCTGAGTGGATACAGCTGGGGAGCTCGGATAGTCCACACTCAGAGACTCCATCAGGAACAGGTACATGGCAGAGAGAGTTGGGGGCATTGGTGTTAGTCACGACGTATTCATCTCTCCCTGGTATAGCCTCAATAGCATCTTGAGGTCGTAGTAGATCCTTCAAGTCACCCAAGGTGAGTCCATCGCTCTCTCGTTGTATAGCCTGGACCAGAGTTGAGTCCAGGTCCTCCCAGGGGATGGAGGTAAGACCCCCATCCACCAGGCTGAGCATACTTCCCAATCCGGGTTTTCCGATGGGCGTCTTGCGTCCCAGAGGCACGTAGATGGCCTCATCAGGTAGCCGGACAGAGCTGTTAGTCAGCCTGTCCAGGAGGGTTCGCCAGTACTCGTTGCCCCCATGGGCTCCCCAACCGGGGGAACACAGGACCATACAGGGACGTTCCAGGGCCACCTTGGTCAAGACCTTCCCCAGTTCACTGAACCTGGGGTTCCCGTAAGCCATCCCGAAAGAGGGCCAGTAACATTTGTAGCTGCAGTTTGTCCCCTTGCTGCAGTCAAGGTCCAAGACATGTTGCTTGTCGCTGGCGAACAACTCCACGCTCAGGTCTTCTCTGGAGTAACCCAACTCCTTCAGACCTTGGTCTAGGACTTCCCCCAATAGTTGATAGTCCTCAGTTTTGGAGGCCGCCATCATCGCTCCTCCTTCGATACCCTCAGGCAGCTCGAGGTGTACTCCAACTGCTCCAGTGGCACGGAGTCTTTGCCATTGCGGTGGTCCACGTAGAGGAGGTAGGGCGCTTGTAGCGTCAGGGATTGTATCTGGGAGTGCTGCACGAAGAAGTCAGTCCCCAATACAAAGTCGAAGGCCTCAGTGTCCATCGCATAGAACCGATGGGCGATAGTTCGGGAGCCCATTGGTACCTCCACTCCACAGTCCCCGCAGCTGTGCACCACATGTCCGTCCCCCATTCGTATAGCCACGGTGGTCATGGTGTTCTTCAGGCTCCCACAAGGTAAAATGTTCTTCGCCACAATAGATATGGTGGCTCCAGTATCCAGTACCCCCAGCCATTCACGTCACCCTAGTGGGATACGTACCAAGAACACCAGGTCCAGGGCCCCACCGGAGCTTCCCTGTCAGAACTCCGCGGGACAAGTCACCTCGAACCCCTTGTTCCGCAATTTGCGGGCCATCCTCATTAAACGGCTTCTCTTCTTGGCGTTGCCATCATCCCCACCTTCATGCTCACGCTTGGCCCCTTGCTCTCGCTGGGCCTGTGTCTGCGAGCGTGTGGTAGGACCAGACTGCCCTCCAGAGGGCTCGGAGTTTCCCCCTGGATTAGGGTTGGGGTTGCCTCCGTTCTTGTCCGGGTTCTTGTTGTCCTTGTCTGGCTGGCGGTTAGCGCCCCCTCCTCGTCCCCCTTGGCTCTTGTCTTGTCCTTTTCCACGTCCTTTCGACTTGCCCATGCCGGAGTCGTTGCTGTTGCCCTTACCACCGCCCTTGCCAGAGCCTTTGCCAGGATCCTCGCCCTTCAGCTTCGCCGACAGGCGCTGCTTGTGGTAGCACTCATCCTCGTAGTGCTTCCTCTTCCCACAGAAGGCACAGGTGATAGTACACCTGTAGTGATCCGGCATCTTCGCCTTGCCGCCTGTGTTGGTCTCCTGCTTCTTCCCTTGGACTGCGAAGCAGTCTCGCTGCTCGCAGTCGGGGGCGTGCTGCAAGTGACCATGCTCATCTCTGGCATCACACCAGAAGAGCTCCTTGACATTGTCCATGATACGGGCGTGCTTAGGGGGAGTCCCCTGTCCAGGTCTGGTTCCTTGGTACCCTTTGCCATGGCTTCCAGAGCCTCCTCCTCCAGGACGGTAGGCGTTCAGGTGCTGGTCGCTTTCTTTCTCCAGCGCCAGCTCCAGGAGTAGCACAGACAAATCCTTGTGGTTGAGGGCTCTAGCCTTGCGCTCTGCCGTTGACCGGCAATCGTCCGGCAGCTCCCGAGGGAGCTTAGCCACCAATCAGAAGAGCAGATCGTCGCTGCTGTAGGAACCGGGCGTCAGTCGTCCAGCCCAGTGATCCAGGTCAGCCAGTAGCTCGGAGACCCTGGCCGGTTTGGGGTTGTTGGGCAGCACGGCCAGGTTCTGGCTCTCGCCCCTGATGGAGAGGTCGGTTTTGTAGGTTGGGTACTGCCTCTCCAAGGCAACCAGCACGCCGGCAAAGGTGGCGGACTTAGTCACGATCTGCTTGACCTGCTTCTCCAGGTATTTGGTCTTGCAGCACTGCACGAGCAGATCACACTTGACTCGCCCACTAGCATGGGTTTGGCCGGTCATTTGGAGGAACCGGCCAAATTCCCAGCAAACTCGCTGAGATCCTTGCCTGTGAACTCAGGCAAGTTCACCATGATCTTGGAGGTGGCAATTGCCTTAGCCTCCTGAGACCTGCGTCCCTCAGGGCGCCTGGTCTTCCTCTTCTTCTTCTTCTTTCGCCCACTCGGGTTCTCGGGGTCCTCAGGGTCGTCGTCCGCCGAGGGCGAAGCAGAAGTCAGGGACGGCGGCTCATCGTCAGAGGGGTCTCCGCCTAGGTCACTAGAGCCATAGGGCTCCACGTCAACCATTGCCCTTAGAGCTGTCAGCCCCAGCCGGTCCAGCTCCGCTCTCGTGGAATTCCCCACGTGGCTGTAGGGCGGCTCGGCCGTTCTTGGTATGAAAGGGCTACTCGGTATCACAGCAGGGGTTGGCATCGGTCGGCTCCTCAGGCTCCCGAAGGTGTTTGTCAGCCCTGCAACCAGGTGATTGGCCTGTACTCATCTACGCTAACGCCCATACCGCCCTCGTCAACAACACCGCCAGCGGCACAAACATTCACTCCGGCACCCACACCACCCTCACCACCAACACCACCACCACCCCCCAAAGGTCAGGGCTCACGGGGAACGAAACGGCAGAGCGAGCACGCCACCACCCGCACGCGTCGCCCACCCTATCGTACACCGCTCCACAACACGCCCCCCCGCTTCCCCCGACAGGACGTGCGCTCCAGCCCACTGCTGGGACGACGACTACGACGTCCTCCCGGCCATCCGACACCTACTGGCAGCCACGGCCCCGCGCCCACAAGCCCACCAGCAACCCACGGAACCGCAGGAGCCCGACAACCGCATGTCACCGCGCTCCATATCCCCCGCGTCTACCGCAGACCAGAACGCGGAGCGCCAGCGAGAGGAGCCCGACCCCGACCGCGCCACCACGCCCCCACCGCCCCCCCCCCCAAAAGGACATCTACGCCACACTGGCCAGCACCCTAGCCCCCATGGACGCCGCGCAGTACTACCCGTCCATCCAACAAGACCTCCCTAAGGGCCACGCGACCCTCCAGGGGTGGAAGCAGGAGAAAAGGAACGACAACGAGTGGGGCACAGAGGAAGACCTTCTCTGGGAAGACACCTGGAAAGGCACCACAGACGCCTTCCTGGAAGCAGCAGCCGAAACCTACCCCCGCCCGCCCGGGGACACTAGACACGGCCTCCACGCCCTCCTAGCGTTCCACAGCTGGAAACACCGCCACACCATCACCCTCCACCCCCTCGACCACAATCCACACCGATGGACACCTGAAGACAACGCCACCGCCGCCATCACCGTAGGCAAAGCCCCGAGAACCCGGAAGAATACCACATCACCTGGAACAATCCGGCACCCCACCCCCCCGCCTCCCCCACCCTCCCAGATGTCTTCGCCACCATCAGCGCAGAACTCCAGGAGGCGAAAGCCCCACAACAACTGGACGAAGAGATGCCCCAGGCACCATCACCACCAACCACACAAGACAAACCCCGCACAGAGCCCCTCACCCACCCCATCACCACAATGGAGCTCCCCCCACAACACCGCACCACCCCGGACCGAAACGGGCTTCGAGACCTGCCACGGGAATCGGCGGTTCACAACGGCACACTCCGATGGGACGAAATCACACCTGGTCTCCAGGCCATCCGCCTCCACTCGATCAGCGAGCCCACCACCACCTGGGCACTAGCGACGGACCGCCACCACCTCCTCCTCACCGTCCAAGGCGATGCCACGATCACACCCACGGAGGGAGACCCCGTAACAGCAGCCCCCGCCCACGCCGTCCACATACCCCCGCAAGCATCGTCGGCACCTATGACGGTACATCCAGGCCCCACCCCATGGCAAGCCATCGTCATCACCTACCCCGCCCCCAACGACCACACACACACCTGGCAGCAACGGTGGGAGAACATCGGGGGGGACCTCCTCCAAGAACACCTAGAGCTCACGCGCACCCACCACACCCTACACCCGGTACGAGGAGTAGGCCAAGCACCACACGGCATACACGCCCCGGGAGTATGGGCGTACGCCACACCCATAAACCCACAAGCAGCGGAGGACATCAGGACCGCCCTATCCATCCAGCAAGCCCAGACCCAAACCCCGCACCGCAACACCCAACGAGGCTACACCATTTGGTGGGCATACCAAGACCACGACACCCTCACCCCCCAACCGGGGGCCCCCCCTCTAGACACCAACACAACCGCCCTCCTCCAAGCCGCAGCAGCGGCAGCCACACAGGTAGGGGCCCCGGAAACCGGGGGCCCACAATACCTGGTCGAAACCAAAGTGGCGCCCCACGCGAAGGCCCAAGACAAGACCCCAACACCGAAGCCGCTCCACCCCCCACTCAAGCTAGACCGGACAGAACACACCCCCCAGGACGAATGGGCGACCCACTACATCATTTCCCACACCACCACCCGCAAGAACGACGCCGCCAAGATCACCGTCACCCGCCACCTCCCCCACACCACACAGGTGTATGAGCTGACGGCCCCCAAACGTCCTCGTCACCCGTCGCCGACACGACGAGCCATACACCATACAGGCGGAAGGGGCCGCCGCAACCACCCTGTACAAATGGGCAACACGGTGGGACCTCCCACACCCCACCCTCCACCATGCCCCCTCCTGGCCCACCCCCTTCCACACAGCAGACCGCCCCAACAAGAAGCCCAAACACACAGGTATGCACGACCCCGCCCAGGAAGCCCAGCACCGACACGATGCGAAGCGCAAGGCCCGCACCCTCCACGACGACGGCACCATCCCCCGCATCAGCGCCCCCCCCGCCAGAGTGTCAGATGCCACCCACAACCGCACGATCACAGGCATCACCACGGACTGCCTGAACCCAGCGGCGTCGCGGGCAGACGCCGTGTGAATCAGCGAAGGGCGCTCCCACACACGGGCGGTGGCGCGCCTCCACAACATCCAACCCCACAAACTCCAGCGCGCCGTTGGACCCTTCGCCGTACACGTCACCCCGTACGGCATCGACCACCCCCGGTGTGAGCACCATGACCCGCCCTGCTCCACCCCATGCACCTCGCCCCTGCGCCAACTGCTGCCGGCCCCCACCATCACGGGCAACATGTACCTGGGCACCGTACCGGGAGACCCGGGCATATACATCCTGCCCAACAGGTCCAGGGAACACGCCATCCCCCTCCACGGTGTAGAATCCCTCGCCCACGGACCGCCCCCACCAAAACACCAACACCAGCACATCCCGGGGGACAAACGGACACAGGCGCCAGACGGGGGAAAAAAGGCCCACCAACGCGCCCTAGCCCACATCACCGTCCACCCCGCAGCCCACCTCCCAAAGGACCTCAGCACGGAGCGCCACATCGTCCTGGAGGGGCAAGCCCACCACATCATCACCGCCGCCCTGTACACCCTCGCCGCCCACGAACGCCACTGGGACCCCACAACCATCCCAGCAATGCCCCCACCACCCCAGGGCCCCAAAGATCCCATCACCCCCTTCCACATCGATCAACTCCTAAGCCGCAAGGCCCCCCCACACCTCCACCCCTCCAGGATACCACTAGCCATCGCATCGTGGGACACCCTGGACACGCCCCCCCAACAACCCGCCATCCACATCCTCAAAGCGGACGCCCAATGGTGGGTCCTCCACTGGGCACACGGAGTCCTCATGGCGGCCCAGGCCTATACCCCGGAAATAGACCTGGAAGACCCCCCACGGGGCCGGCAGCGACTCCTCCAGGCCACCACCCTCACGGGCCGCGAAGGCGCCCCCTGGGAAGCCCTCCACACAGCACTCTACTGGGCTAAAGGCTCCCCCAACGGCCCAGACACACCGGAGCCCACGGAGGCCTGGGTCATGCAGGCCAAGGCCATGAGGAACTACCACCTTCACCACCCCTTCGACGACAGCCCGGCCGCACTGCCATGGCCATCAGATCCCCCGGAGACCGTGCGCAAGCTCGCCGACATCATGCGCAGCCACGCGAAAGCGAAAATGCAAGCACCGGCGGAACCCCCACTGAGGGATCCGGGCCAGCAAGCAACGCACCCCTTCTTCAAACCCCACGCCCCCCCAGCCCCGCTACCTCCAGTCCCGCCCAAGCGAGCGAGACGACAAAGGGGCGCACCCGCCCCCAACCAAGCCGGAAAAGCAGCGACCTCCCGACCCCCCGCATCCCGCCCAGACCAAGCATCCTCGTCATCCTCCCTCCCACCACTACCACCGCCCCACCCAGATCAAGCATCCTCGTCATCCTCCCTCCCACCACTACCACCGCCCCACCCGGACCAGGCATCCTCATCATCCCCCCTCCCGCCACCAGCACCGCCCCCGCCCAAGGCGTACCCAGGATTCGAAAAGGGCGCGAAGGTCCAGCAGCCCTTCCGCAACGACCACACAGGTGACTGGATCTGGTGTGAAGGCCCGATCCAGTACCACCTCAAGGAACCGGGGGACAACGGGGCGCCACAGATCCTGGTGATCTGGCACCGCCAAAAGGAGCTAGACCAAGGCAGCAGCGCCCCGGACAAGCCAGTAAGCTACACCCTGGAGCTCACCAGCGCCCACCCCATCCGGCTCCGCACCTAGGAGAACCAGGCCCACACAGACACCAAATACACTGGGGAGCTCCCCCTGGAGTGGAGCCAAGGCCTCCCCCCGCCGCGCCTACCCAAGCGCCCACCACCAGACAAAAAATCCCCGAGCCCCAGTCCCCCTCCCTGACGGGGCAAGGGCCGAGGGACCAAGCCTCCACAGCCCCGGCCCGCCCCCACCGAGGCCACCGTCAACCTCCTCGACCTCAACCGACCGGCCGTCACATACTCCAAGGACGCCACAACCGCCCTCCAGGAGCTCCCGATGGCACATGGGCCGGGGTGGGTCCCCCACCTCCTCACCTTCCAGGAACAAAGCCTACAACGCGACGACCCCCCAGAAACCACCCCCATATATACCCCGGACCAGAAAGCGTACAAATGCTACTGGCACAAGGGGACCACCCTATACGCCCAAACCGGCATCCACGTCCACCTCGTCCACCACCTCAGCGTCCCAGGGAGGCTAGGTGTCTATGAGGTCGTCGGGGACGGATGGCAACTCAACGTCATCAACACCCACGTCCCCTTCGGCGAAGCCACGGAACCCTTCCTCCAAGCCCTGGCCGAGGCGTACCGCCAGATGGCCATGCTCGCCCCCACAGTCATCATCGGCGACATGAACGCCGCCCCCACCCCAGCAGAACGAGGGGGACAGGCCACACCCCAGGACCAAGCTGTCCGCGACACCATCGAAATGCTGGGGCTCGTGGACCTGACGGCCAACCTCGAAGGCCAACCATCCCACTTCCCCCACCAAACAGATGTCGCCCCATCCCGCATCGACGTATGCTATGGCGACCCCACCACCATCATCCGGGCAGAGGCCCCATATGGACCCCTCCCGCTGGGACCCACAGGCCATAGCCCCCTGCACATCCGCCTCACCATCCCCAACCTTCCCCCCAGCCCCCGAGAGGATGCAGACCAAGGCCTACCACCCCCCCTGAAGATGCCCCCACTGCATGACAAGCATGCCTGGTCCCAATATCACAGGGCCATAGACCGCGCCTGGCGCATCCAACCAGACCCCACCGACCTACTCACGGCCATGCGCACGGCCGCCGTCGCCTGCGGCTTCCAGCAACAGCCCCACACAGACGACGACCAACCACCCACGGCCCTAGGGGATATGCTCCATGACCTCTGGCATGCGAAGCAACAACTGGCGACCCTCCTCCACACCGACACCCCCCAAACCCGCCGCCAGATACACCACTGCAGGACACAGATAGCCCACATCAGGGCAGACCTGCAGCGGTGGCACATCCACAGGCAACAGGGCATCGCCCAGGAACACGAACGGTATGCGCAACATGAACTCCCCTACAAGGCCATCCGCCACCTCAACGACGCCATGACCGACACCGGCCACCGCACCATCACCACGGTCCGGCAGTGTGAGGACGGCTCCCTCACCAACGACCCAGCCACAGTGCTCCAAGCCACCCAAGACAGCTTCCTCCGGCAACACACCCCCACCCAAGACACACTGGACCCAGACACCCAGGCCAAAATCGACCGCCTGCCTGGGGTCTTCAACCACGCCCAGAGGAGGCAAATGGAAAAACGCCCCTTCACCATCCACGAAGTCCGGAAGGCCATCCACAGTCTCCGGCAACACAAAACCCCAGGCTACGACGGCCTCCCTGCGGAGGCATACTACCACCTCCCCGCCCACCTCCTCTGCATCCTCGCCCACCGCCTCTGGGACATCGTCACCGGGCAGACCCCCCTGCCACCAGACTGGGCAAACGTTGTCCGCCCCCTCTACAAAAAAGGGGACTGGGCGAACCCGGACAACTGGCGCCCCATAGTCTGTGCGGTCACGGAGGTCAAAATTGTCTGGACCATCCTCCTACGCCGCATCCGCCCCCACCTGGACCCCCACATACCGGCAAGCCTCTGGGGGGCAATCCCAGGCCGGTCCCCACACGAGGGCATCTTCCTCCAGGACACCATCGCAGACATGGACCCGGTGGACCTCATCATGGCCTCCCTCGACGTCAAAGGAGCCTTCCCAAACACCCCCTGGCTCCTTCTAGAAGCGGTATGGAAACGCCTAGGCCTCCCCTTCTACAACTTCGCCTCCGGCTACATCCGCACCCGCAAATACACGGTCCGCACCGGAGCAGGCCTCACCCCCTTCCTGGAGCCAGGCAGCGGGGTCCCCCAAGGGGGAGCAGAGGGCCCCTTCCTGTACCTTCTAGTGACGCTCCCCCTGGTTCTCGCAATCGAGCAGGATTACCCGGCCTACGCACCCTACCCCCTCCTCTCCCCCCTGGTGGGCTTCGCGGACGACACCAACCTCACGGTCACGCACACCCCAGACGAACCCCATGCCCCAGACCCCGGGCCAACGGTCACCCAACAGGCCAAAGACTTACTGGACGTGACCATCTCCTACCTCTCCCACAACAACCTCATCGTCCGCCCCACAAAGTCAGTGGCCATGATCAAGGGGTCTGCCACACCCCCCACCCTAGGGCCACAAGGGCCCCCCATGCAAGTCGTGACAACCACCACCCACCTGGGACTAATCCAGGCCGCCAACCCTGAGGACGCCACCCTCCCTCCCAAGTTGCAATCACACCTCGCCCATCTCCCCAGATATGCATCCCCGACCACCAAGGCCCTCACCCTGTCCCACCAGAGCCTGGCGTACTACCTCACCGGGGTCTTGAACGCCTCCATAGGCTTCCAAGCACTCCACCTGACACAACCCACCACCGCCCTCCAGCCGGCCACCCGCGCCGTGACCAAGGCATGGGCAGCACACGGGGGCTGGCCCACCTCCATACCCACCCGCGCCATCCGAGCGGCATGGCCCCACTATGGGGACGCCATAGGGGACGAGGTGAAAGCGGCCTACACCAGACACACCGCCCTCCTCCTCCACCGCACGACCCACAACCACTCGCCGGAGGTCCGCGAGGTAACCGCAATCCGCCTCCAAGCCGCACAACGGGCCCGCAACACATGCCCGCGCTAGGTACTCCACCAGACAGGCATGCCCACCAACATGAACACGCGCCTGTGGAACCACCTGCAGCTTCTCCTCCCATTCCCACACCACGCCATACTCACAAACCACACGTGCCCAGAGGAAGGGCCTCTAGCGGTCCTCTGCGGGGACCTCCACCATCACCCCAAGGGCACCATCCGCACCATAGACCTTGTCGGGGCCTCCATTACCGTAGTATACGTCACCCTCCCCCAAATGCGGGTCCTGCACCACAGCGGGGCACACCACACCCCCTTTCTATAGCTTCCCGAATGGCCCCAATACCGCCTCTTCCACCAGTACCTCATGCAGATGGGACGAGCAGCGGGACACACTCTGCCGGGAAGCAAAGACATGCAAACAGCCTACCGAGAGTTCACAAAGCAACACCCCCGACCCATCCCACCGACACCGCCCTACGCACCCACCGGCTCGAAAACACGAACCCGTCCCCCCGGTGACGGGCCCAGTCCCACCACCAACCCTACTACTGGCCCCGAATGAAGCCAAACCCACGCAGAAAAACCGTCATCCACCACTGGGCAAAATGGCGCATACCGAAACACCACATGACCGCCCGAGACCTACCACGGGTCCCCCATGACTCCCAGAGCATGCCACGCACATGTTCGGCCTGTGACCCGGAGGCACCAACCACACCATGGCCCGTACTACACCTCATAGCACGCCACCACACCCACCCCACAACCCACCTACCACCACAGGCCTACGCATGGGTAGCCCCATGGTTCCACCGCACCGACACTAACCCCACGGTAGCATGGAACCCCGACCACGCGCCTAAATGGCTCTTCACCACTACACCCACATGGCCCCGCCCCGACCCGGCAGGGGTCGCCATCCGTTACAGCATGTACGAGCCAGGCAGAACGGGCAAGCACGAGCACCCCTACTATCCGCTCCACCACTCCTGCCACACACCGGAGCACCGAACACAAACGCTCACATGCCATGACCTAAACCCAGACACAGCCTACATCCTCCACTACATCTACTCCTACCTCACACAAGGACAGCTGGAGCAGGGACTCATAGCCCTGTCCCCCCAAGCGAAGCACATCATCTCCAAAGGAATAGGGGTGTAGGCCACCCCCATCCTGCAGCCCACAACCCCAGTAGCCCACCTCGCCACGGGCCTCGCCATATACGCCTACCTGCCCATGAACCCATGCCGCCTCCCACAACCATCACCGGCGGACCGGCTCTTCTTCACCGAGGCCTCGGGCGGGTCCGCCCTCACGCCCATCACCGGGGGGGCCACCCTGCAGCTAACCCACACCGGGGCACACTACCACATGGACCACCACACAGGCCACACCACCTATGGGGCCTCCTCCCAAGGGGAGCTAGGGGCAATGGCCGACGCCATCACCGAGATCGCGGCCCAACTACCCGCCCACCCCCCGCACATCGTCCGGGTCTGGTTCGTGGTAGACGCCACTGTCGACAGACACCTGCTCCTCCGCATAGCAAGGCAACCACTTCACAAAGCCACCGCGACGAGCCTCGGCACCCAGGCACTGCTGCTCTGGAAAGCCCTTCGCAGCCTTCCCCCCTACGTCCAACTCCACATCGTGAAACAACAGTCCCACAGACACTAATACCGATATGGTAAGGTCGACAACCAGGCAGTACACCAGCGCACAACGCACCTACCAGCCCTCCGGATCCCTGACCTCGGCCGCAACCACACAGACCTCCAACACATACCCCCCATACCCGAGCCCCATCAGACCCCAGACTGGGTACCAGAGGACGCCCCCTATTCCTCCCACGACAGAGCGTACCACTACCCCAACCCCATCCAACATCTCGCCCGCCTGCTCGGCGACGCAGACAGCCGAGCGCACATCCAGGAGCTCCGGGACAGACTGCAAATCCCCCTCTACCACTCAGCGCTGCGCCCAGCAAACGTCCCAGCCCACCTCCAAAAACAACACATCCGGCTCCTCAGGGAGCAACTACCATTCCTCACCAGGGTCGCCAGATGGCTCGCCCGCAAACACATCCACGTCCCCGAAGAACACACCCGTTGCCCGTGCGACCACACCACCCCGGAGGATTGGGAACACTTCAAGAAATGCCCCCTCCATACAGGCAGGGACACGCTAGTGGGCTGGTCCCCGACGGAAACCCTGCGACAACAAGAAGGATGGCCAACCCACAGCCACGCACACCAGGCCACCGAACACCTCTTCCCGGATCCCCTGGTCAAAGAAGCCACCATCAGAGGGGCGGTGACACAGGCCCTGCACCGACACCTCACAAAGCTCACGGAAAGCCCCATGGAGGCAGCAGCACACCTCCAGCTAGAGGCAGTACGCAGAGCAGCGGCCCAAATGGTACACCGCAAACACCTCCTGTTAACACACGCGGAGCAACTCACCGACCCCACCGCCAGGGAACACATGCAGCGTCTCATCCATTACCATGCCGTGCATGACCCAGACGTCCACTAACCCACTTCGCGCCCCGCACGCGCCTCCCGTTTCCATCCCCAGGCCTCCAAGACACCACCACAGCGCCCCGAGGCCCATCTCTCACCCAAGAAGCCACCCGGCACCGCCCAGTCCGGCCGAGCCCAACCAGGGCCAACCATGCATCGACGTAGACGCGTAAGACCCCGGCAGCCCATCCAGCCCACCCCCCCCCGGACCCGGGGCACCCCCCCCTCACACCGGCCACCATCCGCGACCCCGACCTCCTCCGAGCAATCCTCCAAGACAGGGCCCCGACCGCCCCCCTGGGCTGGTACCGCCTACAAGAGGACTGGACCAAGCTCACCGTCAAAGCCCTCCGGGACCTGACCACCCCAGGCAGCGGCCTCCACGAGGCCATCGTAGACCTCGTACTCTGGCGAGCCCGCAAACACACCCAGGGCCAGCACATCTGGATCCCCCCCATCGAGTGGGGCCAGGCCCTGACGCACGACACCGGCATCAACGTCACGCGTCAAGGGACCGTACGCCTACGACTGGCCCCAGCGGAGACGGACCACCCAGCGGACCCGAACCGCCCGGAGCAGTGGGAACAGGCCACCGCACCAACCCGCGACACCGCCCTCCGCGCCGCCGGCCTCCGCACCCCAGACGACGACCCCCCCCCACCCACCTACAGACAGTGACCACCCCCCGCCGGAGGTCTGGGTTACAGTCCTGGAGCGCGGCCACTACTACGTGATAGCCGCTACGGCTACGTCCCCCGGCCCGCAATGGCTCGTCCAAGGGACAGACACCATGTTTGCCCCAGAGACCGCCCAACCAGGGGCAGTAGGGGACCCCACCACCCAGCACAGGGTCCTCAGGGGCGTTCTCCAGCCAGGGGACAAGCCCCCAGCCCGCGCCCTGGCCCAAATCACCTCAGGGAAGGCGGGCTACCACCTGGGATTGGCCATGCTCTGCCTAACCCACTGGATCCAGCGCCGCTGGCCACCCACGGGGACCGTGCCCTGGGTTTGGGCCATCCCCACCGCCCACACACAAGTCGAGGCGGGCCCGGACACACGACCAAACCCCCCCCCCAGACCGCAGCAATCCCTCACCTGCGGGTACCACGCCATCCACAGGGTCCTCAACCGCGCGGGTCTTAGCCCAAAGCTAGCATACCCCCTTCCCACCACTGACCAGGAGGTCCACCAGATACGCAAGCTCGTCTGCGAAATCCTTGCCGCGGCAGCAGAAGACGGCAAGCTTCCCCTCCAAACCGCCCGGCCTACAACTGGCCACGCAAGCGCGCCGCGGCGAGCGGACACATACACCGACACAGCACACCCCACCGCACAAATCCCGCCAATGCCCCTCTCCTCTCGCTGCTCAACCGGAGACCCACACAAGCCCACCATCGCGCGCACCCCCGGGCCCCGCGACACGGGCCTCCCCCACCCGCCCGAACACCAGCACACGCCCGCCACACACCCGGCCGCTGGACACTCCTCACCACCCCCCACACTCGACAACCCACACACACCCGCCGAGAGGAGCCCCGCGCCCCGCAGCACGTCCACCCCACCCAGTGGCCCGCCCACGCCCCCCGCACACACCCCAGAAGACCCAGGCCCACCCCCCCCGGCCCCTGAATGCAGCCCACGCGAACTGTTCCCCCCCGCGGACGCCAACCCACACAACCTCGCACATTGCAGGACCCGGGCCCAGCCAAGCCCAGAAGGAGAAGGCCACAGCCCCGCGCGTCCCTCCCCCGCCGCTGCCGACCAGATCGCCCCGCCGGGCCGCCAGGTCACGACAGGGCCCCCCCAGCCGCCCGCCCCCAACCTACAGCCCGAGGACATGCCCTCCACCCTCCCCGCCGTGACCGCAGCAGAAGCCGCCGCCCGCAAGCCCGCCCGCATCACAGCCCAACCCGCGTCCACCACCTCCTCCTCATCCTCAGCCTCAACCACCTCCTCCACCTCATCCTCCGACCCCCCCCTCCCCGCCGCCCTCATCCTCAAGGCCACGGCAAAAGCCAAAGCCGCGGCCGCACGCACCGACCCCCCAACCCCCACACAAGCGACTTGGGCACCCCGGCAACGCACCGGGACAACCCCTGACCCGACATCGGCGCCCTCACACCTCCGGACAGAGGTACTCCTCAACCTGGAACCGGACCCCAGCCCCAATCCCGACCCCAAACCCAAGCCGGCGCCCATGCGAGCACACACAACACCACAAACGCAACGACACAAACCCAACCGACACCACCCCCACCCGGACCCTGACCCAAGCCAGGACCCCCCACCCACCGCAACCCACGCCCCCCTCCCACCGGCACCCACCACCACCGCAGAGGCGGCCACCAAGCACGACCCCGTCCAAGCCCTCGTCCGCATCCTCGTCACCAAGCGCCCCGTCATCCATCCCCCACAAACCACCACCACCGCCGGCCAAACCAACCCAGGGACGTGGGACCCCTCGACCACCGTCACTGTCAAGCCCGGCCCCCACCCCGCCCCCCCTGCCCACCACATAGTGCAGCCCCGGGGACTGCCCACGATGCCCAACCCCCCACCCCCACAAGAGGGACCGGAAAATGCACAAGGGGTCCAGGGGCCATACCCGCAACACCAACCCCACCACTACCCACACCACCACCTCCAGCGGCCCCACCACCACCACTACCAACACAACCCCCACCACTACCACTGCCCACCGCCCTACCCCACCGGGCCACAACCCCCCGTGCACGAACAGCACCAGCGAATGAGATGGCAGCCACCGAGCGCTCCACCCGCATACCCCACCTACCGCCAGGGGCCACCCCCCCCGTACCAGCCAGCCCCCCCGTACCAGGAACCGTATCCCTATCCCCCCGGCCACCACGTCCACGCCGAAGGGGCCCCCCGGGCCCAACCCCGCCAAGGACAGTCGCTGCCGCCACCCCACCCCTACGTGACGGATCCATGGACGACAGGGGACCTCCCCCCCCCCCCCAGTACCAGGCGGCACCACGCGAAGCCCCCCAGGACCCGCCGATGCCTCCTGACTGGCCCGACTCGAGCGATGAGGCCCGGTCCCGCAAACGGGGGCGCTCCCGCTCCCCCCCCCCCGCACGGCACACTTGCCCACAGCGCCCACACTCCCCACACCGCCACCGCGCCACCCACTCGCGCCGCTCCCGCTCCCCCAGGTGCCACCACGACCCCCCGAGACCCCGCTCCCGTCGCTCCCGCTCCCCCGGACACCACCATGCGCGCCACCGCCGCCCCATGTCCACCTCCCCCTCCCCCCACCGGCCATACAAGACCCCCACCCCCAGCCCCCGCCACCACCGCTCCCGCTCCCCCCGACGCCGCCAGGCACGCCACCGCCGCCCCACGTCCACCTCCCCCTCCCCCCACACGCCCCGCCAGGCTCCCCGTTCCCCAGAAAAGTTTATAGTGGTTTCAACACTGTGTTTTTGTCTCTCCTGCTGCTTGCTGCTGGTGTAGGGTTTCCTGCTGCTTGTTTTTGGAGATGAAAACCTTTTGTTTGCAGAAATATAGTCAATCCAGGATAACCCAAGCCAGAGGTGTGCAAGGAGAAGAGAATCAGGATCAAAGCATGAAGGGCTGCAGTGTAAACAATGAAAGATGAAAGGATATTCACAGAAACTGCAACTCAGGTCAAATCGGAATGCATATTCACAAAGATAGCTGAAATGTTTTTGGAAAAGAGTTGGAAAACTGCCCCATGGTCACTCTCTCTCCATAGTGCCTTCTCAGGAGATGTGCACTCTTTGTTTTGGGTCCCATATGTGCTGAGGTGGCAGGGCCTGTGGCGATGAGGTCACTGCCATGTCACATGGGATCTTCCTACTTAGCTAGGCTGACCAGGAATTGAACCCAGGACCTCTCAAAAAGAGGTGCCCAGCCCCCTAGTGTGCATACCACTAGGACAGCTAGGAATTCATGGAAAAACATAGATAAATTGATAGGCTCTGCCTTGGATATGTCAGTCCTCAGTCAACTCAGGAAAAGATGATTTGCCTCACATTGAAAGGGGATTAAGGGGTCCACTCCATATCCTGATTGGGTGTTTGGTTCCATAGGTCAAAATGTGTTATCACCACTTTTGGTGGGACCAATACTAAGATAGAAATGCCTGGATGCTCAGTGCATCTCTAATACAACTAGAGCTTGCCTCAAAGCAATGGAAAAGCACTTTTTCTTACTCCCCCCTTGTGCTGTGGTGGCCACCACTGTCGCATTTTAGGAAAAAGGGATTTTTTTCTTGGCCTTTCCTTGGTTTCCACATCTACTTTAAAATACCTATAGCTTCCCTCACACAGAAAAATGGGCGCTCACCATGGCTGGCGCTCTTTTGCTGCTCTGTTTGTAACATTGCCTACAGAAGACTCAGCGCTCATGGCGCTGCCGGGGCTCCTGTGGCTTGGTTGGGTTAGTTTGGGAGCATGCCAAAACATGTGCATGTGCATCCCTCCCTCCAAGACGCAGCGCGACACAAACCCAACGCAAGACACAATATACACACTCGCATGGGTTCTCGTAAACCTGCTGGCGACCTGTGACCTGTCTTAGGGCGAAGGGAGTCGTAAAAAAATTAAATTGCCCCTTGGTGGGGTCTTGGGTTCTGCTCAGTCTCTCCAGGCTGCTGCGTTTCGGCCCAAACACGGCCTACTCAGCGAGGCTGCGCGTGGGTATCTGCAGAGGCAGGAATGGGAGAATTATGGACGAATCCACGCAAAAGCGAAGCGACGACACCAAAATCCGTCAAATGACGGCCTAGAATTTTTCTGAAACAACACACCTGAGCAGAATCCAATTGTGCATCAGAAATTATAGTCATCTCTAGATTTTTTAAATCAAGAAATTCCTGCGCATAAAAAGGCGGCGCGCAGGAGCGGCTCCTAGCGAAGCGCCGGAAAATGGAGAAATAATGGAATTATAAACGTATGTCTCACGTAGTCTTGAAAATGACGAGACACACATTAATAAATAAACATACAGATTCCACCCACACTAATAGAAGCTTCAAAAATTCAAGAATTCGAAAATCAACGAAAAAGACTTCAATGCATCAGGTATAAACTACAGGTATGCTCGTCTCGTATGCCGCATACACATTGCTCGTCTCGTGTCTCCCTGAACGAGTCTTGTAGCAGCGCTAACAACGATAGGACGCGATAGAGGGATTGATCAGAAAGATTGCAGATGATTAGCGGTCAGATCAGGGTGATTAGACATACACACAAGCGCATAGCAACGTTCTTCGCGTGCGCCCCTCACTTGCTCTCTCTCTCCAGCGGTAGGTAGGGTGAGTAAGCCCAGGCGGGGCCACCCCCTGGTGGAGTTCGTGATTGTGGTGCGGATGGGCAGGTTTGCCCAAAACAGTCGTGCATACTCGCGCATGCACACACGCATTAAAGGGTAGGCCACGCAAAGTGCGCACGGTAAAACTTGTTTAGGCTACCCAGGGGCTCCTCGGTACGTTCTTTAAGAGAACCTGAGGAGTCCCTTAACGCTTGCTTGCTTGACAGGGTAGCTGATCTTTCAGCGCGTTTGCGGACAGTGTATTATAGGTCACACTGAGAACCGTATAATACGGGGAGTGTGGCTTGGTTCCTCCGCTGCAAACAACCCTTCATTTGCCATTGCTTTACAGGTGGGCAGGTAGGGTGATTGGTGCAGCAGCATACCATTTTTTTCATGCCCTGCTAAACAAGGGCGCAGATCACACAAACAAATAACTCCCCTCTGCCTGTGGCAGAGCAGGGAGTCTGACTCCATCGACATCTGCGCCGTGCACGCAAGAGCACCTCTTCTCTTCAAGCCCTAGCAGGGGAAACGCGTTGTGGCGTCCCCTGTTAGGCCACAGTTGCTTAGCAGCGTTGTGTTCTCTTGTCACTTCACAGGAGGGTCGCTAGGACCCACGAGACCTTTGCCTTCGCAACGCCCAGTAGAGTGTGCGTGTAGGAGTGGTAGTCCTGAGTGGGGGCTCGAGCCAGTTGCAGCAGTGCTCGCCCACCAGGATGGTGCCACTGTAGGGTGTGTAGGACCTGTAGTGCGTGTGTCACTGTCCCACCCGTTTCCTGCAATTTTAGCAGGGTTGGTGGGCTGTGGCAGTGGTTAGGTCAGTGTTTTGGCCATTTAGCAAAACGGCGTTTTCATGCCTTCATAGCTTTTGGCCACCCCTCCCTGTAGTAGACAGATAGGTAGGGAAAACAATACCTGGATTAGTACGCTGGGTATTCCCCAAAGGTTTTGCGGCAGCACAGAAATTGGGCGCTTAGGGGAGGGGAGACCCGGGGCGTACCCCGTGGCATCAATGAGCCAACCCTCCAGGTTTAGCAAGCGTGCAGACTTGGGTATAATTAGGACACCACTTCTGCGGCTTGCTCTCAGGACCTTAGGAATAGCACACTCACACATACGCTTTGGCAGGTAAGGGTAAGGTTCAGTCCCTAGCTTTAGTCTTGCAGGCAAGCGTCTCAGCGAGCCTCAGCAACTCACCAAGGGTGTTCTGGGACAAGTAGTCAACCAGAACTGAGTTTAGGCGTCCCTCAGGTAGAACAAACGCAGAGAAGGGCTCCCAGGTTGCCTCTTCGACTCCAAACCCTTCCCAGAGGGTGACGAAGCGCCAACCCTGGCGATAGCGGTGGCGTAGGACAGACTTCACCAGGTAGAAGCCCTCCTTAGCCATCTCCTCGGCGTTCATGTCGGGGAGTTCACCTTCAACTTCCATAGGGCTGGCAGCCCCTTGTAGGTCCAGAGCGGCGATTTCCTCGTCGTTCAGCTCCCACTCCTCCCCACAGAGGTCTTCAGGATCATAGTAGCGCTTCAGGTGTTGAGCAGCGCACACCAGGGTCCCCCCTAGACGGGGAGAACACCGCACGGTGATACGGTGTCCATCCACTGATAGAATCTTGTACGGCCCGAAGTATGGGTCATCGCTGGTAGAGCGTGGCCAGGCGGGTAGTTGACTGTGGTGCACCAGCACCCAGTCCCCCTCTTGGTAGGTGGCCGGTACTCGGTGCTTGTTCTTCTTGTTCCACTGACGCTCCCTCACTCTCTGGAGCATAGCCTTGGCCTTTTCCACCTTCGCTTGTTGCTCTTGGACCCATTCACCCACAGAAGAATGGGTGTCCTCTGGATAGGGGGCATGTAGGAACCATGCCAGGCGCCCTAGGAATAGCTCATGGGGCGAGTAGCCAGTAGCTGAACTCTCTTGGGAGTTCATCATCAAGGATATGACGGGGAGTAGTCTCGCCCAGTCTCTGGTGCGTTCAGTTTTGCACCATATCCTTACATTCTCCTTGAGGACACGGATCTGTCGCTCACATAGGGGGTTGCTCGTGTGAGAGTAGGGAATCCCCGTAGACACCTGGACATTGAGGGATCTCAGGACCCTCTTGTACCAGCCAGTATCTGAGCGTACTCGTACGTCCTCATCGGAGTTGATCTCCTTGGGCGCCCCATAGACACAAAACCACTCCTCCAGGAGTATCTTGATAGTCTCCTCCCCGGTAATGTGCTTGGTACATGGGAAAACCCTGGTAAACCTGGTCAACCCACAGGTTACCACGAGGGCGAAGTCATAGCCCCCGAACTTCGGCATCTCCGTGTAGTCCACGTATAGAACACTGTTAGCACAGTGAGGGATGGGCAGGGTCGAGTAGAGACCTCTGTCCCTGATATCCCCTGGTTTACAGGACCTGCACGGGCACTTGTCCACGATAGGCTGGAGGGTTTTCCGCAGTTGGCCGTCAGTCCACGTAGTGTGGAACCACTGCTTGAACAGCCTCAGGGTACGGTCAGCACCCACATGACCACTGGACTCATGGGTCCACTTCAGCAGCGCTGGGACTCTGTCACTAGGCACCGGGATGCGGTCCTCGTGCAAGAGGTAGCTCTTGTCCCTCTTCCACTGGTCTTGGTTGACCAGGAGGGGTTCAAGGCGTTTCTCCAGGCGCTTGTAGATATCCCCAAACTCCTGCAGGTACTCCGATTGTTGGAGTCCATCCAGGGGGCGTATCATCGTCATGTTGAGGTCCAAGTGGACGTCCATACGGCTGAACGCCTCCTTAGCCAGCGCTTCAGACCGGGCACCAATCAGGGCGTCGAAGTTGTTGTGGCTGATGTAGTCGGCACACTCGTTCTTCACTCCCTGGATATGGTGTACCGTCAGCCGTAGTTGACTGAGGTAGGTCCACCAGCGCCGTACCTTGGCCTTCTCAGGTGGGGGACCCTTCTGGAAACTGCGGACCGGTTCTTGGTCGCACAGCTAGACCACAGGGTTACTTCCCAACAGTCGTGCTTGTGAGGATAGCACCAGCATACCCGCGAGCAGTTCCTGCTCATAGGAGGAGTACTTCCCCCTGGCCTGGTTTCACTTCCAGTTCCAGTGGCCCAGAGGTACTAGGACCCACTTGTCGTCAGGATAGCTGTGCTTGAGGATTCCATCTCGGTTGAGACTTTCCGTCCCCCATTGGGAAATGGCCGAATCGAACTCCTCCTTCTCTGGTGCTTGCCATTGGAACAACGTTCCACCACCGCCCACATTGCTGGCGTCGGTCACCAGGATAATCTCCCCTTGTGCCCTAGGCACGCCCAAGCACTTAGCGTTGGCTACCTTGTCTTTGAGCTCGTCAAACGCTTGTTGCTCTTGTGGGCCCCAGCGCCAAGTAGTACTCTTCTTGATCAAGTCCGTCAGAACGGCGCTGGTATAGGTGAAGTTTTTGATGTTGCGGCGATAGAAGTTGCACGCCCCAATGAAACTGCGTACATCATGAAGTCCTTTCGTGGGGTCTTCGTGTCGTACCTTGGCATCCATCAGGGGTTTGGCCTTAGAGGCCGCCGGGGTCCACCACCCATAGCCAACGTCAAACCCCAGGAACTGCATGGTCTCCTGCATGAACTCACACTTCTCCAGCTTGAGTCGTGTGTGGTTCTCATGGCAGACCGCAAAGAACTCACCCAAGAGGTTTAGGTGATCCTCCTGGGTATTGGTCCCGAGGCATACATCGTCGATGTGAGCCTCCATCTGGGCACCACGGGATATGAGCTCCTGCACCTTAGGCCTCCTTCGTAGGATGGACAAGATCTTGTTCATCAGCTCTTGGAAGAGAGCGGGTGCGTTAGCCACGCCAAACGGCATGACCTTCCACTTGAATACCCTCCCCTGAGGGGTGATGAAGGCCAGTAGTTCCTGTGCGTTGGGCGTCAGGTCCACTTGCCAGAATCCGCTCCTCTTGTCCATCTTGGTCTTGTAGCGGCAGGAGGCTATCTTCTCCAGGGTAGACTCCATATTGGGAATGGACCCTGAGTGGTTCAGCGTCTTCTTGTTCAGCTCTCCGTAGTCCACTACCAGCCGTTTGGCTGTAGACCCAGGTTTAGCCACCGAGAAACAGGGGCTGCAGTGTAGGGGGTAGTCCCCGTCCTTGTACTCCAGGACTAGGCCAGCGTCGATACACTCTTGTATCTGTCGCTCAATCTCGTCGGCCTGCTCTTTAGGAGCTGGATAAGGTCTCCTCCGGATCTTGTGACCCACGAACTCCGGTTTCAGCTTGAGGTCCATCTGTACCAGCGTGTCACATCAGGCTGGAGGGGGTAGTTCTCCGAACACCTCCAGATAGGTCCTTATAAGCTTCTGTACCCGCGGGGCCAATACCTTGATCTTGTCCTCCATGTCCTCGTCAGAGTGTAAGTTGCTTGCCCCCTGAGTAATCGACGTCGGGAGGTGGTCCTCCACCGACTCTTCGCCCGTGGTAGTATCCTTCAGCCCTTGGTAGGCATATAGAAGGTCTTGTTCAACCATCTCCGGTGGACGATGGCAACATAGGCACGCTCGAGGGGGTTCACATACACATTCCTCCGAGAGGTCGTCCTCCTCTGGGGTCCTCACATGGGCGCCCCACACGCTCTTCATGAGCTTAAGATCTACCTCCCTTTGCCAGGTGGTGATCTTCTGTTCGAGGTCCTCCTTCAATTGGGATAGGTCTCCCATACGTCCTTGCTTCAGTGGGCATGAGCTGCGGGTAGGCTTCGCGTAGCATAGCTTTTTCGCCACCAACTTCCTCTTGGAATCCACATACTCCCTGAGCCTGGATCGAGGGTCCAGCTCCTCGTCCACGGGGTCTTCCACCCTCATGGAGAGTAGGGGTTTCAGTGGGGCGACGTACTCGGCGTTCTCCACTTCCTCCACACAGGTCTGCACGAAGAAGGCGTCGTGCTCAGTTTCGTCATCTGAGTGGATAGAGCTAGGTAGCTCAGATAGTCCACACTCAGAGACTCCATCAGGAACAGGTACATGGCAGGGAGAGATGGGGGCGCTGGTGTCGGTCACGACGTACTCATCTCCTCCGGGTGTAGTCTCAACAGCATCTTGAGGTCGTAGGCGATCCTTCAAGTCACCCAAGGCGAGTCCGTCGCTTTCTCGTTGTATAGCCTGGACCAGAGTCGGGTCCAGATCCTCCCAGGGGATGGAGGTGAGACCTCCGTCCACCACACTCAGCATACTCCCCCATCCGGGTTTCCCAATAGGCGTCTTACGATCCAGAGGCACGTAGATGGCCTCATCAGGTAATCGAACAGAGCTGATAGTCAGCCTGTCCAGGAGGTTTCGCCAGTATTCGTTGCCCCCATGGGCTCCCGAATCGGGGGAACACAGGACCATACGGGAACGTTCCAAGGCCACCTTGGTCAGCACCTTCCCCAGTTCACTGAACCTGGGGTTCCCGTAGGCCATCCCGAAAGAGGGCCAGTAAAATTTGTAGCTGCAGTTCTTCCCCTTGCTGCAGTAAAGGTCGAGTACATGCTGCTTGTCGCTGGCGAACAACTCCACACTCAGGTCTTCTCGAGAGTAACCCAACTCCTTCAGACCTTGGTCTAGGACTTCCCCCAATAGTTGATAGTCCTCAGTTTTGGAGGCCGCCATCATGTTCGAGGGCTCCTCCTTCGATAGCCTCAGGTAACTCGAGGTATGTTGAGACTGCTCCTGTGGCAACAACTCTCTGCCACTGCCGTGGTCCACGTAGAGGAGGTAGGGCGCTTGCAGCGTCAGGGATTGTATCTGGGAGTGCTGTACGAAGAAGTCAGTCCCCAGTACAAAGTCGAAGGCCTCAGTGTCCATCACATAGAACCGATGGGCGAACTTCAAACTGCGTGTGGCGATTCCTAGCGAAGGTGTGCGGGTAGCCTTCTGCTCAGAATTACAAAAAGCCACTTTCTATAAATTCCCGGAATCTGCTTTCACCTTCATCATTTCCTGCATGAACTGCTGACCACGCTGATCACCGATTTATCATCTGTCGATTTCGCCGAGATCCGAACTCCACAGTCATATACCAGACGACGCGTTTCAAGTCATCTGTGAATCCCAATATCACAAGTGATCATTCTCAATCAGCATGGGCAAAGGAAAAGAACGAGCAGGACCAAAAGCGAGCGGCCATGTTAAAGATCGCATTGACCGCATCGAGAATGAGGTGAAAACAAGCAACGAAATTGGTCAAGTTCGACGTAATCAACAATTAAACGAAAGGCGACGAACCCAAGGTCAATTTCAAAATGAAATGGAACGTGTCGAACAACAACCTTCCAAAGAAGATGAACGAGATCAACAAAGTCCCAATAAAACCAAGAACTCACAAGAACATGAAGGAAATCCGACGACTCCGAACAAGCATCGAACTCCTCAACGTTCTCAAAATTTCCAAATGGGAAACAAAAGACTCCAAGTAATAGTGGGCCTTCAAACTCTGAGGATATTCCTTCAAGCTCAACCCAATCCCAACCTTCTCACTCATCGCCCTCATCCAGTTCTTCTCTTGTTCCTACCCTTAACCCACCTAAAGATTCAACACCCAAAGGTAAATACTCCACTCCCTCATCCAAAATCCCCACCGACAAAACCTCACTTCGCAAACTACTAGACTCCAACAAGGCTCCACAAATTTTCGACTTTTCACCACAAGGCAACACACAAGCCTTTTCTTCACGCCAACACTCCATTCCCCCGGAAATCATAGCCGGAGAGTGGAACTCTTCCGAAGGCTTTGAAGTCGGCATTTTTATGACCGACACACAACACATTTTTGGAGATTCTTACACCCCCCTCCTCTCCACTTCGACCACAAAACAAAAAGAGGCTCTCCAACACGCCAAATATATCTCTTGCGGAGATGGTTTTGACCAAGACAACCTCTCTCTTGTCCTATCCACATCCGCCACACGCACTTTTCTCGCCACCCCACTTTGCACCGACATTTTTGATCAAGACGCCGAACACAATACCTACAACCACGTCCTCACCCTCTTTGAATCCGTCCACGACCTCGCATCCAAACAAATTTTCTTGAAAGGAAAAATCTTTCTTCCGGTACTCGACGCAAGCCTCTCCCCCGCCGACACCATCATATGGGACTACCGTCCAATTTTGCAAAAGTTCACAAGATACCTAGACAACATTTCCTACATCGACACTTACAAACCTTTCATTCATGACAACAACAACATCTTTTCTTCAACTCCCATCAAACAAGCCACATTAAACAACACCACCGGCATGATGATCATCACCATTGACACATCCAAAACATACTCTTACCAACCTCCACCACGCACCCCAAAGGACCCCGCCACCACTCGATTAAGAGTTGACATCTTCAAAAAGCAACTCAACGATGGTAGCCGGGAAAGTGCCTACGACTTCATCAATAGGTCACTCCAAGGCAAAATGCATGAAAAGGCATCAATTGCCTCCTCAACGGCCGATTTTCAACGAGCGGCCTTCCACAAACGCCCTTCCCCCCTCTCCAAACACCCTCAAGGTGACCAAGACCACGAGTACTTCCGTTTCGACATAGATTGTCACACGGAAGAGGTCGAGGAACTAGCAACCACACTCCAACAACAACACCCTCTCACATCTCAATCACCAACAATCATTGCATTCCCCTTTGATCTTGCTACCCACCCCGACACCTTTGTTGCCACGCTTCGTAGAGGACACCCTGCCGCTCCACCACTTGAACTCCTCAACCAACTAACGAGCATCCCAAGAATTGATGAATTTTTGAAATTCGCGATGGTCCGAACCAAATATTCCATTCTTTTCCACGTAGACTCCGAATGCATCCCTTCTCCCACCAACTCAGAAATAGGCCGACTCCATTGGTTGAACCAATTGCTTTGGGATGCAGGTCTTGTATTGCTATACCCCAATGGGAAATACACTCCCAACCCCCGCATTCAGCAAGCCAACTCTCAACCCAAAAAGCACATCCTCACCTCTTCCAAGGCCGTAGTCGCCGAAGCACCAGCCGCAACCACTCACATTTCCCTCGCCAAAGCAGCGGCTGTCTTCGGCGAAATTGAAAAAATCATTCCACTCCATTTCTCGTCCATGTCAATTGGAACATCACTCCATTACGAGATCACCTATACCAACGACGACTCTCCAATCATTGCACATGGTCAAGAAATCACTGGGATCAATTTTTCTCAAGGTCAGAACATCAATCTCCAAAAACAACAACATCTAATTCACAACAAACGCCTCACCACCGACCAAGAGCACATCCATGAATGGTCTGTCATCGAACAGCTCGGAGCTGACTTGGGTGCCAAGAGTCATAAAAATCAACTTCTCACCAATAAACCTCCCAATGCTAAATACACGAAGCGAAAGTGAGACCCCACGTCTCCTTCCCTCCACGCATCTTTCTCTCCACCTTCTCAAAGGTTATCATGTCAATCTCAGAACCCATTCGCGAATCTCTACTTCAACCAGGTTCTCCCCTCCCATACTCCCCCACACCCATGCTTTCTCTCATCACTTAATTGCGATATCGGCTTCGAGCTCTCCACTTCCACCAACTCTAATCAAATCTCTTATCGACGTAAATGCGTTTATTGTGTGTCGATTCAATCGTCCCCTTCACTGCTCTCATTCTAGTTTCTACAAGTCTCGGTATGTTTCACAACATCCGTCATTTAATTTTTGCACTCGCTTCCTTTGTTCAACTCCTAACTTCTTCAACACTCGCCACGACTCGCTTTTTGCCCTCATCGCGCCTCCATCCTGTCTCACAGCTACTCCCGTCATTCTTTTTCCCCACCAACCTCTCAACCCGCATGTTCAGGACAACAATCCATTTCAATTTCCAAGAACGAATCAATTTCCAAGAATGAATCAATCAAAGAAGCTCTCTAAGGAACGACAAGGTTCTCCTTCACTCGCACTTGCACATCACCACCGCACAAACACTAACACAACACCTTGCACCCAACACCACATTCACACGACGCAAATCATCACTCCACCTCACTCTACACTCATCGATCACCATTCCGCCACCACCGCCCCACTTCTCGCCTGGATTACGATGACATCATCGAATACTTCATCATCATCAAGCTTGCCTGTTCCCATGCCTCCTCTCCCGATCACGAGCGCTTCGACATCATGGAGATTATCACAAGTTAACAGAAGGTTGATTTGTATGCCTCACGAATTGCGCCCAAAACACCAAGGTTCACTTATTCCCATGCCTCCCCTCCCGAGCACAAGCGCTTCGACATCATGGAGACTATCACAAGTTAACAGAGTTTTGATTTGTGTATCTCACGACTTGCGTCCACAACACCGGGGTTCCTTTATTCTCATGCCTCCCCTCCCGAGCACAAGCGCTTCGAAATCATGGAGACTATATCAAGTTAACAGAAATTTGATTAGTGTGCCTCACGACTTGCGTCCAAAACACCACGGTTCTCTTATTCTCATGCCTCCCCTCCCGAGCACGAGCGCTTTGACATCATGGAGACCTTTACACTTTAACGAATTTTGGGTTTATGTCCCTTACATTGATATTTCATTCCCTTTCGTGTTCACCAACAACCCGACCTCACACCACGAACACACCCACGCTCACAATCACATCACTATCACTCCCACTACCCCACCACTACCCCCCTGACCCAATCGCCGGCGATCCCAACACCGAGCCTAATGGTGACAACAACAACACCACCAAGCCCCCCTTCATTTTTCTTCCTCACCATCCAAACACCACTAAACACCATCACCCAGTACTCTCTAAAACCACATTACAGATCACAACTCATAACACTGCCAAAAACATGCACGACATCCAAGCCACCGTCCTCCACCACTTCAGCAAAGGAACAGACATTCTATGCCTTCAGGAAATTCCCTCCAACATTACCCTTGACAACACCCTTGGCCTCACCACCTTCGAAAACTATGCCCCTGACAAAACAAACGGCACTGCCATAATCGTCCACAAACACCTCGCTCCCTTTTGCCGCAAAACCCACCACACTAACATTCACGGTTGTCTCACTACCATAGACATCACCCTACCGGGATACCCCACATTTCGTATCTTCAATATTTATAAAACCCACATCCAATCACATCAACAACGCCTCGCACACGTCATCACCACTCTCCAGCAAAAAGAACCAATTCACCTCCTCATTGGAGACATGAACACTCACCTACAACCACACTTAGACACCGACAACATCAAACACCCAAAATCCTGGCCTTGGCTCTATGACCAACTACACCCCCCAACCCCAGACACTACCCCCCGGCTACATGACCTTTTTCGGTCCCAAAACCCCCATCTCCGCCAATGGACAAGGCCCCGTAACAAGCGCCTACCCGACTCCCAATCTCGCATAGATCTCATTATCGCTTCTTCCTCCTTCATCTCCATATTCAATCCACAAAATACCTTTATCAATACCACCATCAATAACTCCGATCACTACCCTGTCACCTCCACCATTAACATACCTACCAACCCACTAAACATCTACGACATTCCCCACGCAGACATCTACTACAGAAAACTCAACAAAGAAGAACACAGCAAATGTCTCCAACGCCTCCACTCCCTGGACACATGGACCCAAAATAACATGACCTCCATTTTAAACTCTCCCATCGACGCATTAATCGACACTACAAACAACATCCTCTGCTCTCTTGTCAACTCCTACAAGTTGGTCACCAACCAGCATCATTCCCACAAACCTACCAATATCGAAAAGGCCTTCACTCACCAACTCAACAACATCCAACCCTCCACCACTTTAACCTCCAAGCAAGCCAAGACACTTCAACACACCCTGGACAAATGGACTGAAAAGAAAAAACGTCAATCCCAAAAACGTCTCCATCACTCTCTCATTAAAGGACGGAAAATTAAAAAGTCTCTCAATAACATCTTAACCCCCCGCTCCACCACACCCATGGCCCTATACGATACCAACAACAATCTCACCTCCGACCCCTACTCCCTCTGCGAATCCATGGGCCAGTGCCTCACCGCTTTAGGAGGACCCCCAGACTTCCAGATAGAACCCCAACTTATCGACTCCCTTATGGAGCTCTCCCCCTCCATCCCTCAGGACGCTCCTCACCCCGAATTCACTGAAATCTTCTTCAACACCTTGCTCTCAAACTCAAACCCAGTCAAAGCCCCTGGCTTTGACAACACCAACCTATACCTCTTCCACCTAGCTCCCAAACACATAAAGTCTCTCCTCTTTCACGTATGCTCCCACTTCATCACCAACCCCATTCCCAAACAATGGCTCACCGCTCGAATCTTCCTCCTCTACAAGAAACACGACCCCCACAACCCTATCAATTACCGACCCATAGCTCTTCTCCAAACAATTTCTAAAATACTCGCCTCATATGCCGCTACCGCCCTAACCTTCTACGCCAACAAGTATAACCTACTCCACCACTCCCAATACGGTGGCATCCCCAATCACCGCACCACAGACCACATATTCACCATGATCTCCAACATCTCCCTCCACCCCGACATCTACCACCCCTACCTCGACCTCAACAAGGCCTTCAACTCCGTCCCCCACCAAGCCCTATGGCAAATCCTACACAACTACAACTTCCCCAAACACATTATCTCTCTCATCCAAAACCTATACTCTCATCCCGCTGACTATCCCACCGTCAATGGCTTCTCTCTTTTTGCCGCCATGACTATCAGGGGACTCCGCCAGGGATGCCCAATGTCTCCAATTCTTTTCAATCTCTTCATCGACCCCATAATCCGCAAACTCTCTTCCTTGCTCCCTTCTCACACCTTCTCCGCTCTGTTCTCTTTTATTGACGACATAGCCCTACAAACTGCCTGCCCCAAAATCCTGCACACTGCACTCTCCTTCCTCTTCAACGTAGGCCCAAAATACGGCCTCTCCTTCAACGCCACCAAATCCGAACTCCACGCCCTCAACAATGCCCCTCACCTCACCATCTGCATTTCCTCTACTACCCACTTCAGCACCTTCGATCAACATGGCAAACCACGCCAATATTACAAATACCTAGGGGTCTTCTTCTTCACTTCTCAACAAAATCAACAAATGTTCCTCCTCCTGAAAAACCTCGTCAACTCCTTCTTCACCAACCTCCTTCCTCTATCCTTATCACACACCGAACTCATCAAACTCTCCAATATTCAACTTATTCCTATCCTTGCCTACCGCCTAATCTACAATTCCCTCCCCAACAAACTTCTTGACACACTTGACCACTCCATTTGGCTCAACATAGCATCCCAAGGCAAACTCTCACTCCGCACTCCCAACAAAACCAAATATTCTCCTCGCCACACTCTTGGTCTTGGCATCACCAAAATATCACACGTTACCCACACTCAAGCCATCAACCACTTTCTCCGTTACACATCAAACGAAGGTCCCCCCACATCCAATCGTTCTATCTAACACACCCTCTTCCACCGCGGCCCAGTTTCTAACCTCCTACAAGACATGCTCATCACCTCAGCCCACCACTTCTCCATCCAAACACACAACATTCCACACCACAACCCCTGCCAGGTCCGATCACTTCCACTCAACTCAGCCATCCAAGTCGCCTTCCTCGACCACAACAACGAAAATTCAAATCTCTGGTTCCCGGGCACAACCTTCCAACACAATCTCCACTCCACATCAGTCCAATTCTCCGACAACATCTTCCACCTTCACGACACCCACCACTTCTCCTTCATCACTCAAAAGGGCAACGAACTCTCATCCTTTATTACTACTCCCACACACCCAATATGCCCAACCACACTGCAAGACTTCCCCGTCTCACATACCACCACCCTATCAACCACACATTATTTCCAGCTCAAATCCAACCAGAATATTCCCCTTCCCAACTTTTCACATCTGGATTATTGGGGCTGTCACGACTTACTCAACGCTCTCCAATCCAACACCACCTACTCTATCATCTATACCGACGGATCGGACGACCCCAACTCTTCCAATCCCTCTGGATCAGCTGCAATTATCTCCCTCCAACCCAACGACCACACTATCATTACCTCCCCCTCTCCCCTCAAAGGGTCATACCCAGCAGAAATCTACGCCATCATCATCTCCCTCCTCTACCCTCAACTCACCACCCTCCCCCAGCCGATCATCTTCGCCATCGACAACTTGAGCACATGCCTCACCCTAAATACCCTCCTTCACCTTCACTCTCCCCCCTTCACCACTAGCAACAACGCCTTTGCTCTTTGGTACAACCTCATATGGCATCTTCTCCAACATTTAAAACACATCGCCATCCTTTTCACTTGGATCAAAGGACATGCCGATTTCCCCGGCAATGACGCGGCGGACAGTGTCTCCAAATGGAGCACCACCCACTTCGATTACCTTCTCTCCCCCACAACTTCCACACAACTGGCCATTAACCAAACTCCACTTCCCGGCAAAACAACCTCTAAACTCACGAAACATCAACTCCCAACCCATCAACACAACAACATTCACCTCTCCCTTAGTAATCACTTCTTTCTCAAATCCTCGTGGTTCTCCACTTTCACCTTTAAGTGGGTGAATGGCCTCTTCTCTTGCAAGGGCTACCAGCCCCACTTCATCCTCAACACCTACCTCTGCCCTCTTTGTAGTCACCACCACCCCTTAGACCCCATCACCTTCATCACCGAATGCCACACTACTAACGCAATACGGAAAAAATTCTTCAACACTTGGAATGGGCACTTCCACAACACCATCATCACTTGGTGGGCCACCGCTTCCAAAGGCGACCGCCGCAACTTCATTCGAACCCTCATACCCAACACACTCAGCAATCAATTACGCACACCCCCACCGAACACAACCTACTACTTTAACATCAAATCTCTACGTCAAGCCCTAAAACATCGACAAAAACCTCTCACCACCCTCCTGAACGAAACCAAACAATGGCTCATCGACAACCCCATCTCTAACCTTCATCAGTTATCTCCGACGTCCACCTCCAACCCCTGGAACGAATCTTTTTCCATTTACAGCACATCATCCACCGCTCCCCACCCACTACGCTTTCCATCCCCTACCAACAAAGAACCAACCAACAAACGACCTCACTCTAAACGCCCTACCACAAAACCGAAGCCCCCCACCAAAACTTCAGCCATACAACTTCAGCACTTTCCGCCTCAACCACTACATCCTCACATCACCAACCGCATACCTCCTCCAAATGACACTTAGCCTCCAATCCCATCCTTCAACCCCAACGCATACACTCGCTTCACCAACGGCACTCCCGTCTTGTCAACAAACAGCAAACAATCAGCAACCAACAGCCAGCAGCCAACAGCCAGAAACAAACAGCAAACAACCAGCAGCAGCAACAGTCAGCAGCCAGCAGCCAGCGACCAACAACCAGTAACCAGCGGCCATCAGCCAACATCCAGCACATCAACCACCCACCGCCTCCCATCCACAGTAGGACACTTCCAGCGACAACAGCCAGCAAACACCCGCCCCCCAACCACTCTCCCCAGACACCCCAGACATTATCCCCCCCCCCCCCCCCGGCTACCTGCTCCCCTCTTCCGACACTCGACCTGTATCAGCAAGCAAGTAGCACCCAGCTACCATCCAGCAGCAAACATCCAGCAACCAGCAGCCAGCGACCAGCAGCCAGCAGTCCTCAGCCAACGACACACAGCAGCAGCAGTCAACATCCAGCACCCAGCAGCCATGAGCAATCGGCCAGTATACAGCAGCCACCATCACCCACTAACGCAACCAGCAACCAACAGCCATCTGACACATCAGCCTTCACCCGTCACCCACCTACACGGCAGGACACAACACCGTCACCACACTGCACCACACTGCACCACTGTATGCACAGCTCTGCGCACCAGGAAACCTTACCGATCCATTGAGTCTTTTTTGTTTGAGCCATCAATTGGAATTTTTCTTTTCTATTTTTTTTCAGGACCACTACGGCAAGAGCGCAAGACTTGAACAGAATGAAAGGGCTTTGTACTTTAGTAATTCTCAGATCAGCTACAGGGCCACAGACTGATTCCAGGCAAGCCAGAGTGTTCCAGTCTGTTTTACTTTTTGCCCCTGCACTTGCTCGCTTCTCTTCGCTCAATCCACTGGTCCATTTTTCCATTATATCATCTTTTTGTTTTTGTTTTTTTTGTTTTTTCTTTTTTGCCTTGGTATAGGCTATATATCCCTTTGCATCTTTCACCGAAATGGCCTCCACTAGTATTTTAACCTTTTCAGGCCCATGGTGCAGTTCATGCAGTGTTTTCACCCTGACTGGGTTTGTAAATACCCGCGGCTGTCCTTCGGAGAACTTCGGCTCACCATGAACGCTCATCTTGCCCATGGTTAGGCCGCTTTGGTGCAATGCTTTGGGCGGGGGACCGCCATGCCTCAAAAAAAAAAAAAAACCGATGGGCGATAGTCCGGGAGCCCATAGGTACCTCCACTTCACAGTCCCCGCAGCTGTGCACCACATGTCCATCCCCCATGCGTATAGCAGCGGTGGTCATGGTGTTCTTCAGGCTCCCACAAGGTAACATTTTCTTGGCCACTATAGATATTGTGGCGCCAGTATCCAATACCCCCAGGTATTCGCGTCCCCCTAGTCGGATACGTACCCAAAACACCAGGTCTTGGGTGCCACCAGAGCGTCCCTGTCAGAACTCCGCGGGACAGGTCACCTCGAACCCCTTGTTCCGCAATTTGCGGGCCATCCTCATGAAACGGCTCCTCTTCTTAGCGTTGCCGTCATCACCACCTTCATGCTCACGCTTGGCTCCTTGTTCTTGCTGGGCCTGCGTTTGTGAGCGTGTGGTGGGACCAGACTGCCCTCCAGAGGGCTCGGAGTTCCCCCCTGGATTAGAGTTGGGGTTGCCTCCGTTCTTGTCCTTGTTCTTGTTGTCGGGCTGGCGTCCACATTGACCCTTGTCTTGCCCTTGACCACGTCCTTTCGACTTGCCCTTGCCGGAGTCGTTGCCTTTGCCTTTGCCTCCACCTTTGCCTGAGCCTTTGCCAGGATCTTCACCCGCTTCGCCGATAGGCGTTGCTTATGGTAGCACTCATCCTCGTAGTGCTTCCGCTTCCCGCAGAATGCACACGTGACGGTGCACCTGTAATGATCCGGCAGCTTCGGTTTGGCGCCGGTGTTCTTCTCCTGCTGCTTCCCCTGTACTACGAAGCAGTCTCGCTGCTCGCAGTCAGGGGCGTGCTGCAGGTGGCCCTGCTCGTCTCTGGCATCACACCAGAATAGCTCCTTCACGTTCTCCATGATACGGGCGTGGGCGTGTTTGGGGGTAGTCCCCTGCCCAGGTCGGGACCCTTGGTACCCTTTGCCATGGCCTCCAGAACCTCCACCACCAGGACGGTAGTTGTTCAAGTGCTGGTCGCTCTCCTTCTCCAGCGCCAGCTCCAGGAGTAGCACGCATAGATCCTCGTAGCGGAGGGATCTAGCCTTGCGCTCCGCCGTCGAACGGCACTCGTCCCATAGCTCTCGAGGGAGCTTGGCCACCAACCAAAACAGCAGGTTGTCACTGCTGTAGGAACGGGGCGTCAGTCGTCCAGCCCAGTGATCCAGATCAGCCAACAGCTCGGAGACCCTGCCAGGTTTGGGGTTGTTGGGCAACACGGGCAGGTTCTGGATCTCGGCCCTGATGGAGAGGTCGGTTTCGTAGGTCGGGTACTGCCTCTCCAGGGCAACCAATACATCGGCAAAGGTGGCGGAGTTAGTCACGATCTGCCTGACCTGCTTCTCCAGGTACTTGGTCTTGCAGCACTGCAGGAGAGGATCGCACTTCACCCGCCCACTAGCGTGGGTTTGGCCGGTCAGTCGTAGGAACCGGCCAAAATTCTCAGCGAACTCGCTGAGGTCCTTGCCTGTGAACTCAGGCAGGTTCACCACGATCTTGGAGGTGGCAATAGCCTTCGCCTCCTGAGACCTGCGTCCCTCAGGGCGTCTGGTCTTCTTCTTCTTCTTCTTCTTCTTCTTCCCCCTTGGGTCCTCGGGGTCCTCCGGGTCATCGTCCTCCGAGGGCGAAGTCGAAGTCATCGACGGCGGCTCATCATCGGAGGGGTCTCCGCCAAGATCACTAGAGCCATAAGGCTCCACGTCCACCATTGCCCTTAAGGCTGTCATCCCCAGCCGGTCCAGCTCGGTCCTCGTAGAGTTCGTGACGTGGCTGTAGGGCGGCTGGGCCGTTCTCGGTACGAAGGGACTTCTCGGTATAGGTGCAGGGGTCGGCATCGGTCGACTCCTCAGGCTCCCCAGGGTGTTTGTCAACCCTGCCGCCAGGTGGTTAGCCTGTACTCGGTGGGGTGACATTCCCACCGTGGTAGGTGACGCTTGGGGCGGGATCATCAGGGGCTCCAGTTTCTCTCGGATTTCTTGAGTGAGGTCGCCCACGATTTTTGAAGTGGCTCCTCGGAGCACCTCGTTGATCTCCGATCGCGTCAGGGACCTGTTGGAGGATATTCCCGATCCTCTACTCCTGCCACCAAGAGATTCAGGTCCTCTCCTCAACCCACGCAAGGTTGCATAGCCAGGTGCATACCCAGGAACATCCAGATAGGTTCCAGTAGCGGGTAGTGGATGGGGATATTCAGCCGCATACCAACGCGGCGCAGAGCTGGAAGTCACCGGCTCACTGGCAGTAGTTGCCTCAGGGAGCGCAGTGGTAGGTGGGCCCATACCATAGGCGGGGTAGGGAGGCATGCCAGTAAAGCCTGTGCCCTCTGCCATAGGCGGGTTGGTTATGGGAGTGGATGTTGCAGCGGCTGGGAGTGTGGTGGTTATAGGAGAGGGTAATGCGTGGAGGCCAGAAGCGCTTGGTGCGCCTTCGAAGGTAGGGTCATTTGTCTTGTCTTGCCCTTGTTCCTCTCCTTCGTCTGCGTCGTCTCCAGCATCCCTCTCGCTCTCTCTCTTCCTCTTCACAGGCTGAGTGGTGACCACCTCTTCGACAGACAGGGCCCCGAAGACCGTCTGGACTCCATCCAGGGAGTCCTCAGCCGCTTCCACTGGCCCATGTAAGGGCTCCGCCGAAGGTACAGCGCCAGGTGCTGGCCTTGCCGGTGCCTCAGGCGCTGGCGCTGTCTTCACGTCTGCGTCCTCCTTCCTTGTGTCCATCTTCAGTCACCCTTCTGCTTATATGTGCCTGTACTCGGCGCACTGGATGTACGGCGCGGGGGTGCTGCCGGTGCGCAGAGACAGACTGCCTCTTGCTACCAGAAACATTTATAGTGGTTTCAACACTGTGTTTTTGTCTCTCCTGCTGCTTGCTGCTGGTGTAGGGTTTCCTGCTGCTTGTTTTTGGAGATGAAAACCTTTTGTTTGCAGAAATATAGTCAATCCAGGATAACCCAAGCCAGAGGTGTGCAAGGAGAAGAGAATCAGGATTAAAGCATGAAGGGCTGCAGTGTAAACAATGAAAGATGAAAGGATATTCACAGAAACTGCAACTCAGGTCAAATCAGAATGCATATTCACAACGATAGCTGAAATGTTTTTGGAAAAGAGTTGGAAAACTGCCCCATGGTCACTCTCTCTCCATAGTGCCATCTCAGAAGATGTGCACTCTTTGTTTTGGGTCCCATATGTGCTGAGGTGGCAGGGCATGTGGCGATGAGGTCACTGCCATGTCACATGGGATCTTCCTACTTAGCTAGGTTGACCAGGAATTGAACCCAGGGCCTCTCAAAAAGAGGTGCCCAGCCCCCTAGTGTGCATACCACTAGGACAGCTAAGAATTCATGGAAAACATAGATAAATTAATAGGCTCTGCCTTGGATATGTCAGTTCTCAGTCAACTCAGGAAAAGATGATTTGCCTCACATTGAAGGGGGATTAAGGGGTCCACTCCATATCCTGATTGGGTGTTTGGTTCCATAGGTCAAAATGTGTTATCACCACTTTTGGTGGGACCAATACTAAGATAAAAATGCCTGGATGCTCAGTGCATCTCTAATACAACTAGAGTTTGCCTCAAAGCAATGGAAAAGCACTTTTTCTTACTTCCCCCCGCCGCCCATACCCATCCACCACCCCTAGCCCCCGCCACCACCACTCCCGCTCCCCCGGACGCCACCAAGCGCGCCACCGCCGCCCCATGTCCACGTCCCCCTCCCATTCCCCCCTCCGCCCGTACCCGTCCTCCACCCCCAGCCCCCGCCACCGCCGCTCCCGCTCCCCCAGGCACCGCCACCCCCGCCACCACCGCATGTCCACGTCCTCCCGCCGCCGCTCCAGGACCCCGGGCACGGACCCCTCCCCCCCCCAAGCCCCCGCCCACCTCGCCTGGTGGTCTGCCCCCGCTTTGCAGGAGCTCCGCCGCTGGGTGAAGTGGGCCGGGGGAGCGGGAAGGCACGAAGGGGTGCACATGGTGCATACCTTCGAGGAGGTGCGCACCCGCAACCCCGCCAACCCCAACGAGGCCGCCCCGGAGGCCATCATGCCGCAAGCGGCATGGGAGGCCCTCCTCCGCGATGCAGTCCAGGGCCTCCGCCCCCCCTACACCCCCCAAGCCCTCCGCCAGTGGCTCCAGGCCACCCACCCCCAGGCCTGTGCCGCCGGCGCCCCCTCCCAACCCCGCCCCTCCCGCCACCACCACACCAGGAAGAGCGAGGACAAGGGCAAGGGAAGGGCAAGGGACACCAAGGAGCACCCAGGCAAGAGGGCACGGAGGGGCCCCAAGTGAGGGCAGGCACTCACAGGGACAGGACGCCGGAAGAGACAGCACATGCGGGCAGGAAACCACCCAAAAACCAGGAAGGGACGGGAGCGGGGACCAAGGCACGGAGGAAAAGGGCACCACGGCAGGCGCCACGACCCACACCCAGGAAGGGCATACCACGACGGGGGGACCAGCGCCGCCCCACCCCCACCAAACACCCCATGACACCCGGGGGCGCACCCTGCAGCACACACCACCGAAGCAAGCATCGGACGCCGTGCGGATCACACCAGCGCACACCCACCAGCCACCGGAAACCACACGGAGATTGGAGGGCACACCTACACGGGGGGAACGGGCCACACCCACAGAGGAAGCCGCAGGGAACACCGCCGAACGGCGCACCACCACGCCCTCACCGCCAGGCGACGACCCCGGCCGCCACAAGGGCCACCTCACAGGCACGAGAAGGGGACGAAGGCACGGCCACAGCGACCAGGACTAGGGACCGAAACCCCCAGAGGACACGGGACCAAGGCACAGGCCCCCAGGGAGGGCAACCCCACGGACCGTCACGCGAACGACCTACCCGACCCACAAGCCCGAGCAGCACGCCCAAGCTGCCACAGCACGGACCCAGCGAGACACCCACACCTAACCGCACCCACCAGCCACCAGCCAGCCACACTCCGGCCCGCACTCCGCACCACGACACAGGCCAGGCTGACCTCCACTGACCCACCGCGGCACCACGCGAGACCACGGCACACGGCACCACAGCGCGCCACAGTGCAACGCGCCACAGCACGACGCGACGCGACGCGGCACAGAGCGGCACAACACGACACCACTGACCCTAACCTGAAGGACTAACCGAAGCCAGCCACTGCACACCCTGGAAGGCGCCGCACCAGCATGCCACACACCAGCACCGCAGGCCACACACGGGGCCACAGCGCGCCTGGCAACAACGGTGGCGGACCACCCAGAAGGTTAAAACCGGCACCGCAGAGGGGAAAGGACACGAACAACCCCAGCCCCCTAACTCAGAACCACAAGCAGCCGCCTGGCGCAGCTGCCCAGCCGGCAGAGCCAGGACCTAACCCGGCAAGAAGGGGCGCCCAGCCCACCGTGTACATAGCCCACCCGACCCATGGGGCCGGAACGCGGCCAAACAGAACGCAACTGACAACAGCAGCCCGGAAGACAACACTGAAAGCAGGCCAGTGCGTGCACGAGCCCAGCGAAGGCAGAGGGAGGAACAGGCAAGCCCCCCCCCCCCAAAAAAAAAACGAGGGGGGGAGGGGGAAAAGGCGCGAAAACAGCCCACAGCCGCCAAACCGCCCGCCAACACCACCAGAGGCGGCCAAACCCCCCCCCGGAAGGCACCGCAGACAGGACACCCAAAGAGGCACAGGGGGACCACCCAGCCAAAACCGGCAACACGGAGCCAGGAACGGCGGCCCACCAGGAAAAGGGACACCGAAACAAGCAGAAAAAAAAAAAAGAAAGAGAGCCAGCAGCCCAGCCCGAAAGAAAGGGGATGGGGGGACAGGGACCACAAGGCCCGGGACGGGAACACCCAGAAAAAGAAAAAAGAAAAAAAAGCACAAAAAACACACCCCGACAACCCAGCCAAGAAGGGCTGGGCACAGCCGAGACCCGGGCCCAGCACACACCCCCACACCGCATGCCGGAACCGGAAACGGCGGGGGGCAAGCGGGGCGCCCACGCAACCACACACGTCCCATAAGCAGGCCGAAACGGAACCCCAACCAGGAACACCACAAACAGCCGACACTAGAGGGACAACACCACAAACCGTGCCCAAACACACCCACCCAAGACCCCAGCCAGGACTGGCGGGGTTAACAAAACCCACACCCAACCGCCAACCGGACCCAAACACAAACGCCGCACAACAGTAGGAAACCCAGTGCCCACAGCCCGGGCACTGAGGCAGCCCGTGCCATGCAGGTGACCCGGCCAAACGAGATCCGGAGACCGGGGGTAAGGCAGCATCCTAAGGCCTGCGCTGCTTTGGGACTCGAGGCGGAGCGTGCGACACCCAAGCGCCTCGGAACCCTAGTACCAAGAACGTGCATGCATGCCTTGGGAAGGGGATACGCCAGGAAGTCCGGTGAACCTCTAGGGTTCCGCCCAAAGGAGGGGACGTGCGCAAGCACGGGGGCACACCCTCCTGGCGAGACAAGCACGTCACGCTGGCGGCGATCAGCCCTCCCGGTGTTGCCCGGGGCCGCTTTGTTGGGGGCCAACAGTCAGGTCTAGTGAAGCGATGGCCCATGGCCCATGGCCCGGAGGCCTGTGAGACGTCACACCCGTGCGGAAGCCGTTGACATCGGCTGTCAGCGGGATATGCCTGTTCTCTAATCCGCGGGATCTGGAATCCGATCCTTAACCATTAAACCAATGTAGCATTACCATAACTTTATTGTCTTGGGCGATTTCCGGTCGGAAATCGGTGAGATACCCGATTTCCACCGCGATTTCTAATTGTCGGAAAGACGCCGCAGTCGCGCCGCCTGTCGTCGCCTGTTCCGTGGACTGCATTAGATTATTCTTTAATACGATTTCTCTTGAAGTTAAGACTGAGACAGTCTTCGAGTGAGCCGCAATTTTTTGCTTGATATAACGGATGGCGTCCCAGATTTTTCCCAGAAAATCTGGGCAGCCGAAGGCGCTTTGAACCCCCAAGTTGAGTAACAAGGGTTTTGAGCGTTCAAGCGCCCAAGGACGAACTAACGTGCCTCATAGGCACTGTGCATGAGTTTTTGCCCCCCATAGTCATAGGATGAGGCCAAGGGATCCCAACTCCATAGGCCCAAAGGGTTATTTATTTTGAGTGTTCCCCAAGAAGTGCGCTTTTTCACGTACTTGGCGTCCAAGTACGTGTAGAAGTATGTTGGGTTGGCGCTTTCTCCCTCTTTGCTTGCCTCTACATCCGGGGCATATCACTTGTCTTCCCCGGATGGTGCATGTATGATCTCCATATATATATTGGCAATATATTTTGCATGCATGCTAAAATTTGGCTTTCCGAGAGGAGGTCGATTTTCGACCAAAGCACTTGCATGCGCGTTAAGGGACCAACGTTACATTAGAATATAGGCATACTTTGAGTCTAGGCCACTAGGTTGGGTGTAGAAGGCGTGGGTAGTGTTGTATGCCATTTTTGGTGTCATATCACGTGCCCATTTGGCGGGTGCACCATTCCAAGACTAACCCGCTAATGGACCCCATATCGCACAAGGCTCTTCGTTGTACTCCTAACCAACACTCGCAAGCCTAACAGAAAAGTTTATAGTGTTTTCAGCACTGTGTTTTTGCTTCCCCTGCTGCTTGTTGTTGCTGTAGGGTGTCCTGCTGCTTGTTTTGGATGATGAAAAGCTTTTGTTTGTTGAAATACAGTAAAGCCAAGTCAATCCAGGATAGCCCAAGCCAATAGTATGCAAGGAGAAGGTAATTCAGGATCAAAGCATGAAGGGCTGCAGTGTAAACAGTGAAAGATGATTGAATATTCACAGAAACTGCAGCTCAGGTCACATATGAATGCATATTCACAAAGATAGCTGAAATGTTTTTGGATAAGAGTTAGAAAACTGCCTCAGGATCACTCTCTCTCCATAGTGCCATCTTAGGAGATGTGCACTCTTTGTTTTGGGTCCCATATGTGCTGAGGTGGCATGGTATGTGGCGATGAGGTCACTGCCATGTCACATGGGATCTTCCTACTTAGCTAGGCTGACCAGGAATTGAACCCAGGACCTCTCAAAAAGAGGTACCCAGCCCCCTAGGGTGCATACCACTAGGATAGCTAAGAATTCATGGAAAAACATAGATAAATTCATAGGCTCTACTTTAGGTATGTCAGTGCTCAGTCAACTCAGGAAAAGATGTTTTACTTCTGATTGAAAGAGGATTAAGGGGTCCACTCCATATCCTGATTGGGTGTTTGGTTCCATAGGTCAAAATGTGTTATCACCAGTTTTGGTTTGACCAATACTAAGATTAAAATGCATGGATGCTCAGTGCATCTCTAATACAACTAGAGTATGCCTCAAAGCAATGGAAAAGCACTTTTTCTTACTTCCCCCCGCCGCCCATACCCATCCACCACCCCCAGCCCCCGCCACCACCACTCCCGCTCCCCCGGACGCCACCAAGCGCGCCACCGCCGCCCCATGTCCACGTCCCCCTCCCATTCCCCCCTCCGCCCGTACCCGTCCTCCACCCCCAGCCCCCGCCACCGCCGCTCCCGCTCCCCCAGGCACCGCCACCCCCGCCACCACCGCAGGTCCACGTCCTCCCGCCGCCGCTCCAGGACCCCGGGCACGGACCCCTCCCCCCCCCAAGCCCCCGCCCACCTCGCCTGGTGGTCTGCCCCCGCTTTGCAGGAGCTCCGCCGCTGGGTGAAGTGGGCCGGGGGAGCGGGAAGGCACGAAGGGGTGCACATGGTGCATACCTTCGAGGAGGTGCGCACCCGCAACCCCGCCAACCGCAACGAGGCCGCCCCAGAGGCCATCATGCCGCAAGCGGCATGGGAGGCCCTCCTCCGCGATGCAGTCCAGGGCCTCCGCCCCCCCTACACCCCCCAAGCCCTCCGCCAGTGGCTCCAGGCCACCCACCCCCAGGCCTAGGCCGCTGGCGCCCCCTCCCAACCCCGCCCCTCCCGCCACCACCACACCAGGAAGAGCGAGGACAAGGGCAAGGGAAGGGCAAGGGACACCAAGGAGCACCCAGGCAAGAGGGCACGGAGGGGCCCCAAGTGAGGGCAGGCACTCACAGGGACAGGACGCCGGAAGAGACACCACATGCGGGCAGGAAACCACCCAAAAACCAGGAAGGGACGGGAGCGGGGACCAAGGCACGGAGGAAAAGGGCACCACGGCACGCGCCACGACCCACACCCAGGAAGGGCATACCACGACGGGGGGACCAGCGCCGCCCCACCCCCACCAAACACCCCATGACACCCGGGGGCGCACCCCCCAGCACACACCACCGAAGCAAGCATCGGACGCCGTGCGGATCACACCAGCGCACACCCACCAGCCACCGGAAACCACACGGAGATTGGAGGGCACACCTACACGGGGGGAACGGGCCACACCCACAGAGGAAGCCGCAGGGAACACCGCCGAACGGCGCACCACCACGCCCTCACCGCCAGGCGACGACCCCGGCCGCCACAAGGGCCACCTCACAGGCACGAGAAGGGGACGAAGGCACGGCCACAGCGACCAGGACTAGGGACCGAAACCCCCAGAGGACACGGGACCAAGGCACAGGCCCCCAGGGAGGGCAACCCCACGGACCGTCACGCGAACGACCTACCCGACCCACCAGCCCGAGCAGCACGCCCAAGCTGCCACAGCACGGACCCAGCGAGACACCCACACCTAACCGCACCCCCCAGCCACCAGCCAGCCACACTCCGGCCCGCACTCCGCACCACGACACAGGCCAGGCTGACCTCCACTGACCCACCGCGGCACCACGCGAGACCACGGCACACGGCACCACAGCGCGCCACAGTGCAACGCGCCACAGCACGACGCGACGCGACGCGGCACAGAGCGGCACAACACGACACCACTGACCCTAACCTGAAGGACTAACCGAAGCCAGCCACTGCACACCCTGGAAGGCGCCGCACCAGCATGCCACACACCAGCACCGCAGGCCACACACGGGGCCACAGCGCGCCTGGCAACAACGGTGGCGGACCACCCAGAAGGTTAAAACCGGCACCGCAGAGGGGAAAGGACACGAACAACCCCAGCCCCCTAACTCAGAACCACAAGCAGCCGCCTGGCGCAGCTGCCCAGCCGGCAGAGCCAGGACCTAACCCGGCAAGAAGGGGCGCCCAGCCCACCGTGTACATAGCCCGCCCGACCCATGGGGCCGGAACGCGGCCAAACAGAACGCAACTGACAACAGCAGCCCGGAAGACAACACTGAAAGCAGGCCAGTGCGTGCACCAGCCCAGCGAAGGCAGAGGGAGGAACAGGCAAGCCCCCCCCCCCCCCCAAAAAAAACGGAGGGGGGAGGGGGAAAAGGCGCGGAAACAGCCCACAGCCGCCAAACCGCCCGCCAACACCACCAGAGGCGGCCAAACCCCCCCCCTGGAAGGCACCGCAGACAGGACACCCAAAGAGGCACAGGGGGACCACCCAGCCAACACCGGCAACACCAAGCCAGGAACAGCGGCCCACCGGGAAAAGGGACACCGAAACAAGCAGAAAAAAAAAAAAGAAAGAGAGCCAGCAGCCCAGCCCGAAAGAAAGGGGATGGGGGGACAGGGACCACAAGGCCCGGGACGGGAACACCCAGAAAAAGAAAAAAGAAAAAAAAAGCACAAAAAACACAGCCCGACAACCCAGCCAAGAAGGGCTGGGCACAGCCGAGACCCGGGCCCAGCACACACGCCCACAGCGCACGCCGGAACCGGAAACGGCGGGGGGCAAGCGGGGCGCCCACGCAACCACACACGTCCCAGAAGCAGGCCGAAACGGAACCCCAACCAGGAACACCACAAACAGCCGACACTAGAGGGACAACACCACAAACTGTGCCCAAACACACCCACCCAAGACCCCAGCCAGGACTGGCGGGGTTAACAAAACCCACACCCAACCGCCAACCGGACCCAAACACAAACGCCGCACAACAGTAGGAAACCCAGTGCCCCCAGCCCGGGCACTGAGGCAGCCCGTGCCATGCAGGTGACCCGGCCAAACGAGATCCGGAGACCGGGGGTAAGGCAGCATCCTAAGGCCTGCGCTGCTTTGGGACTCGAGGCGGAGCGTGCGACACCCAAGCGCCTCGGAACCCTAGTACCAAGAACGTGCATGCATGCCTTGGGAAGGGGATACCCCAGGAAGTCCGGTGAACCTCTAGGGTTCCGCCCAAAGGAGGGGACGTGCGCAAGCACGGGGGCACACCCTCCTGGCGAGACAAGCACGTCACGCTGGCGGCGATCAGCCCTCCCGGTGTTGCCCGGGGCCGCTTTGTTGGGGGCCAACAGTCAGGTCTAGTGAAGCGGTACCCAGAACCTATGGCCCATGGCCCGGAGGCCTGTGAGACGTCACACCCGTGCGGAAGCCGTTGACACCGGCTGTCAGCGGGATATGCCTGTTCTCTAATCCGCGGGATCTGGAATCCGATCCTTAACCATTAAACCAATGTAGCATTACCATAACTTTATTGTCTTGGGCGATTTCCGGTCGGAAATCGGTGAGATACCCGATTTCCACCGCGATTTCTAATTGTCGGAAAGACGCCGCAGTCGCGCCGCCTGTCGTTGCCTGTTCCGTGGACTGCATTAGATTATTCTGTAATAGGATTTCTCTTGAAGTTAAGACTGAGACAGTCTTCGAGTGAGCCGCAATTTTTTGCTTGATATAACGGATCGCGTCCCAGATTTTTCCCAGAAAATCTGGGCAGCCGAAGGCGCTTTGAACCCCCAAGTTGAGTAACAAGGGTTACGAGCGTTCAAGCGCCCAAGGACGAACTAACGTGCCTCATAGGCACTGTGCATGAGTTTTTGCCCCCCATAGTCATAGGATGAGGCCAAGGGATCCCAACTCCATAGGCCCAAAGGGTTATTTATTTTGAGTGTTCCCCAAGAAGTGCGCTTTTTCACGTACTTGGCGTCCAAGTACGTGTAGAAGTATGTTGGGTTGGCGCTTTCTCCCTCTTTGCTTGCCTCTACATCCGGGGCATATCACTTGTCTTCCCCGGATGGTGCATGTATGATCTCCATATATATATTGGCAATATATTTTGCATGCATGCTAAAATTCGGCTTTCCGAGAGGAGGTCGATTTTCGACCAAAGCACTTGCATGCGCGTTAAGGGACCAACGTTACATTAGAATATAGGCATACTTTGATTCTAGGCCACTAGTTTGGGTGTAGAAGGCGTGGGTAGTGTTGTGTGCCATTTTTGGTGTCATATCACGTGCCCATTTGGCGGGTGCACCATTCCAAGACTAACCCGCTAATGGACCCCATATCGCACAAGGCTCTTCGTTGTACTCCTAACCAACACTCGCAAGCCTAACAGAAAAGTTTATAGTGTTTTCAGCACTGTGTTTTTGCTTCTCCTGCTGCTTGTTGTTGCTGTAGGGTGTCCTGCTGCTTGTTTTGGATGATGAAAAGTTTTTGTTTGTTGAAATACAGTAAAGCCAAGTCAATCCAGGATAGCCCAAGCCAATAGTATGCAAGGAGAAGGTAATTCAGGATCAAAGCATGAAGGGCTGCAGTGTAAACAGTGAAAGATGATTGAATATTCACAGAAACTGCAACTCAGGTCACATATGAATGCATATTCACAAAGATAGCTGAAATGATTTTGGAAAAGAGTTAGAAAACTGCCTCAGGATTACTCTCTCTCCATAGTACCATCTTAGGAGATGTGCACTCTTTGTTTTGGGTCCCATATGTGCTGAGGTGGCATGGTATGTGGCGATGAGGTCACTGCCATGTCACATGGGATCTTCCTACTTAGCTAGGCTGACCAGGAATTGAACCCAGGACCTCTCAAAAAGAGGTGCCCAGCCCCCTAGGGTGCATACCACTAGGATAGCTAAGAATTCATGGAAAAACATAGATAAATTCATAGGCTCTACTTTAGGTATGTCAGTGCTCAGTCAACTCAGGAAAAGATGTTTTACTTCTGATTGAAAGAGGATTCAGGGGTCCACTCCATATCCTGATTGGGTGTTTGGTTCCATAGGTCAAAATGTGTTATCACCAGTTTTGGTTGGACCAATACTAAGATTAAAATGCATGGATGCTCAGTGCATCTCTAATACAACTAGAGTATGCCTCAAAGCAATGGAAAAGCACTTTTTCTTACTCCCCCCTTGTGCTGTGGTGGCCACCACTGTCGCATTTTAGGAAAAAGGGAATTTTTCTTGGCCTTTCCTTGGTTTCCACATCTACTTTAAAATACCTACAGTTTCCCTCACACTGAAAAATGGGCGCTCACCATGGCTGGCGTCCTTTTGCTGCTCTGATTGTATCATATCCTACAGAAGACTCAGCGCTCATGGCGCTGCCGGGGCTCCTGTGGCTTGGTTGGGTTAGTATGGGAGCATGCCAAACATGTGCATATGCATCCCTCCCTCGAAGACGCAGCGTCGACACAACCCAAACGCAAGACACATTATACACACTCGCATGGGTTCTCGTAAACCTGCTGGCGACCTGTGACCTGTCTTAGGGCGAAGGGAGTCGAAAGAAAATTAAAATTGCCCCTTGGTGGGGTCTTGGTTCTGCTCAGTCTCTCCAGGCACCTGCGTTTCGGCCCGAACACGGCCTACTCAGCGAGGCTGCGCGTGGGTATCTGCAGAGGCAGGAATGGGAGAATTATGGACGAATCCACGCAAAAACGAAGCGACGACACCAAAATCCGTCAAATGACGGCGTAGAATTTTTCTGAAACGACACACCTGAGCAGAATCCAATTGTGCATTAGAAGCACATTTTTATAGAAATTATAGTCATCTCTGGATTTTTTAAATCCAGAAATTCATACGCATAAAATGGCGGCGCGCAGGAGCGGCTCCTAGCGAAGCGCCGGAAAATGGAGAAATAATGGAATTATAAACGTATGTCTCACGTACTCATGAAAATGACGAGACACACATTAATAAATAAACATACAGATTTCACCCACACTAATAGAAGCTTCAAAAATTCAAGAATTCGAGAATCAATCGAAAAGACTTCAATGAATCAGGTATAAGCTACAGGTATGCTTGTTTCGCATGCCGCATACACATTGCTCGTCTCGTGTCTCCGTGAACGAGTCATGTAGCAGCGCTAACAACGATAACCACGATAGGACGCGGTAGAGGGATTGATTAGAAAGATTGCAGATGATTAGCGGTCAGATCAGGGTGATTAGTCATACACACAAGTGCATAGCAACGTTCTTCGCGTGCGCCCCTTTTGTCCTCTCACCTTGCTTCACTTCCCAGCGGTAGGTAAGGTAGGTACGCCTAGGCGGGGCCACCCCCTGGTGGAGTCAAGGTTGACGCGTAGATGGGCAGGTTTGCCCACGACCCTGTCGCATACTCGTGCATGCACACACGCATTAAAGGGTAGGCCACGCGAAGTGCGCACGGTAAACCTTGTTTAGGCTACCCAGGGGCTCCTCGGTACGTTCTTTAAGAGAACCTGAGGAGTCCCTTAACGCTTGCTTGCTTGACAAGGGTAGCTGCTCCATGCAGCGTGTTTGCGGACAGCGTATTATAGGGCACACTGAGAAGGGTATAATACCTGGAGTGTGCCTTGGTTCCTCCGCCGCAAACGCCCTTTCATTTGCCTTTGTTTTACAGGTGGGCAGGTAGGGTGATTGGTGCAGCAGCATTTTTTTTATGCCCTGCTAAACAAGGGCGCAGATCACACAAACAAGTAACTCCGCTCCGCCTGTGGCAGAGCAGGGAGTCCGACTTCATCGACATCTGCGCCTTGCACGCGAGAGCACTCCTTCCCTCCAAGCCCTAGCAGGGGAAACGCGTTGTGGCGTTCCCTGTTAGGCCACAGTTGCTTAGTAGCGCTGTGTTCTCTTGTCATTTCACAGGAGGGTCGCTAGGACCCATGAGACCTTCACCTTCGCAACGCCCAGTAGAGTGTGCGTGTAGGAGTGGTAGTCCTGAGTGGGGGCTAGAGCCAGTTGCCCAGTGCTCGCCCACCAGGATGGTGCCACTGTAGGGTGTGTAGGACCTGTAGGGGGTGTGTCACTGTCCCACCCTTTTCCTGCAATTTTAGCAGGGTTGGTGGGCTGTGGCAGTGGTTAGGTCAGTGTTTTGGCCACATAGCAAAACGGCGTTTTGCATGCCTTCATAGCTTTTGGCCACCCCTCCCTGTAGTAGACAGATAGGTAGGGAAAACAATACCTGGATTAGCACGCAGGGTATTCCCCAAAGGTTTTGCGGCAGCACAGAAATTGGGCGCATAGGGGAGGGGAGACCCGGGGCGTACCCCGTGGCATCAATAAGCCAACCCTCCAGGTTTAGCAAGGGCGCAGACTTGGGTATAATTAGGACACCACTTCTGCGGCTTGCTCTCAGGACCTTAGGACTAGCACACTTACACATACGCTTTGGCAGGTAAGGGTAAGGTTCAGTCCCTAGCTTTAGTCTTGGAGGCAAGCGTCTCAGCGAGCCTCAGCAACTCACCAAGGTTGTTCTGGGACAAGTAGTCAACCAGAACTGAGTTTAGGCGTCCCTCAGGTAGAACAAATGCAGAGAAGGGCTCCCAGGTGGCCTCTTCGACTCCAAACCCTTCCCAGAGGGTGAGGAAGCGCCAACCCTGGCGATAGCGGTGGCGTAGGACAGACTTCACCAGGTAGAAGCCCTCCTTAGCCATCTCCTCGGCGTTCATGTCGGGGAGTTCACCTTCAACTTCCATAGGGCTGGCAGCCCCTTGTAGGTCCAGAGCGGCGATTTCCTCGTCGTTCAGCTCCCACTCCTCCCCACAGAGATCTTCAGGATCATGGTAGCGCTTCAGGTGTTGTGCAGCGCACACCAGGGTCCCCCCTAGACGGGGAGAACACCGCACGGTGATACGGTGTCCATCCACAGATAGGATCTTGTACGGCCCGAAGTTTGGGTCATCGCTGGTAGAGCGTGGCGGGGCGGGTAGTCGACTGTGGTGCACCAGCACCCAGTCCCCCTCTTGGTAGGTGGCCGGTACACGGTGCTTGTTCTTCTTGTTCCACTGACGCTCCCTTACTCTCTGGAGCATAGCCTTGGCCTTGTCCACCTTCGCTTGTTGCTCTTGGACCCATTCACCCACAGAAGAATGGGTGTCCTCAGGATAGGGGGCATGTAGGAACCATGCCGGGCGCCCCATGAATACCTCATGTGGCGAGTAGCCAGTAGCTGAACTCTCTTGGGAGTTCATCATCAAGGATATGACGGGGAGTAGTCTCACCCAGTCTCTGGTGCGTTCAGTTTTGCACCATATCCTGACGTTCTCCTTCAGGACACGGATCTGTCGCTCACATAGGGGGTTGCTCGTGTGAGAGTAGGGAATCCCCGTAGACACCTGGACATTGAGGGATCTCAGGACCCTCTTGTACCAGCCAGTATCTGAGCGTACTCGCACGTCCTCATCGGAGTTGATCTCCTTGGGCGCCCCATAGACACAAAACCACTCCTCCAGGAGTATCTTGATAGTCTCCTCCCCGGTAATGTGCTTGGTACATGGGAAAACCCTGGTAAACCTGGTCAACCCACAGGTTACCACGAGGGCGAAGTCATAGCCCCCGAACTTCGGCATCTCCGTGTAGTCCACGTATAGAACACTGTTGGCACAGTGTGGGATGGGCAGGGTCGAGTAGAGACCTCTGTCCCTGATATCCCCTGGTTTACAGGACCTGCACGGGCACTTGTCCACGATAGGCTGGAGTGTCTTCCGCAGTTGGTCGTCAGTCCACGTAGTGTGGAACCACTGCTTGAACAGCCTCAGGGTACGATCAGCACCCACATGACCACTGGACTCATGGGTCCACTTCAGCAGCGCTGGGACTCTGTCACTAGGCACCAGGATGCGGTCCTCGTGCCAGAGGTAGCTCTTGTCCCGCTTCCACTGGTCTTGGTTGACCAGGAGGGGTTCAAGGCGTTTCTCCAGGCGCCGGTAGATATCCCCAAACTCCTGTAGGTACTCCGATTGTTGGAGTCCATCCAGGGGGCGTATCATGGTCATGTTCAGGTCCAGATGTACGTCCATACGGCTGAACGCCTCCTTAGCCAGCGCTTCAGACCGGGCACCAATCAGGGCGTCGAAGTTGTTGCGGCTGATGTAGTCGGCGCACTCGTTCTTCACTCCCTGGATATGGTGTACCGTCAGCCGTAGTTGACTGAGGTAGGTCCACCAGCGACGTAGCTTGGCCTTCTCAGGTGGGGGACCCTTCTGGAAACTGCGGACCGGTTCTTGGTCGCATAGCCAGACCACAGGGTTACTCCCCAACAGTCGTGCTTGTGAGGATAGCACTAGCATACCCGCGAGCAGTTCCTGCTCATAGGTGGAGTAGTTCCCCCTGGCCTGGTTCCACTTCCAGTTCCAGTGGCCCAGAGGTACTAGGACCCACTTGTCGTCAGGGTAGCTGTGCTTGAGGGTTCCATCTCGGTTGAGACCTTCCGTCCCCCATTGGGAAATGGCCGAGTCGAACTCCTCCTTCTCTAGTGCTTGCCATTGGAACAACGTTCCACCACCGCCCACATTGCTGGCGTCGGTCACCAGGATAATCTCCCCTTGTGCCCTAGGCACGCCCAAGCACTTAGCGTTGGCTACCTTGTCTTTGAGCTCGTCAAACGCTTGTTGCTCTTGTGGGCCCCAGCGCCAAGTAGTACTCTTCTTGATCAAGTCAGTCAGTACAGCGCTGGTGTAGGTGAAGTTTTTGATGTGGCGGCGATAGAAGTTGCACGCCCCAATGAAACTGCGTACATCATGAAGTCCTTTCTTGGGGTCTTCGTGTCGTACCTTGGCATCCATCAGGGGTTTGGCCTTAGAAGCCGCTGGGGTCCACCACCCATAGCCAACGTCAAACCCCAAGTACTGCATGGTCTCCTGCATGAACTCACACTTCTCCAGCTTGAGTCGAGTGTGGTTCTCCTGGCAGACCGCAAAGAACTCACCCAAGAGGATTAGGTGATCCTCCTGGGTATTGGTCCCGAGGCATACATCTGGCCCCACGGGATATGAGCTCCTGCACCTTAGGTCTCCTTCGTAGGATGGACAAGATCTTGTTCATCAGCTCTTGGAACAGAGCGGGTGCGTTAGCCACGCCGAATGGCATGACCTTCCACTTGAATACCCTCCCCTGAGGGGTGATGAAGGCCAGTAGTTCCTGCGCGTTGGGCGTCAGGTCCACTTGCCAGAATCCACTTCGCTTGTCCATCTTGGTCTTGTAGCGACAGGAGGCTATCTTCTCCAGGGTAGACTCCATATTGGGAATGGACCCTGAGTGGTTCAGCGTCTTCTTGTTCAGCTCTCCATAGTCCACTACCAGCCGTTTGGCTGTAGACCCAGGTTTAGCCACCAGGAAACAGGGGCTGCAGTGTAGGGGGTAGTCCCTGTCCTTGTACTCCAGGACTAGGCCAGCGTCGATACACTCCTGTATCTGTCGCTCAATCTCGTCGGCCTGCTCTTTAGGAGCTGGATAGGGTCTCCTCCGTATCTTGTGACCCACGAACTCGGGTTTCAGCTTGAGGTCCATCTGTACCAGCTTGTCACATGACGCTGGAGGGGGTAGTTCTCCGAACACCTCCAGATAGGTCCTTATCAGCTTCTGTACCCGCGGGTCCAATATCTTGATCTTGTCCTCCAAGTCCTCGTCGGAGTGTAAGTTGCTTGCCCCCTGAATAGACGTCGGGAGGTGGTCCTCCACCGACTCTTCGCCCGTGGTAGTGTCCTTCAGCCCTTGGTAGGCATACAGAAGGTCTTGCTCAACCATCTCCGATGGACGATGGCAACATAGGCACGCTCGAGGGGGTTCACATACACATTCCTCCGAGAGGTCGTCCTCCTCTGGGGTCCTCACATGGGCACCCCATACGCTCTTCATGAGCTTGAGATCTACCTCCCTTTGCCAGGTGGTGATCTTCTGTTCGAGGTCCTCCTTCAATTGGGATAGGTCTCCCATACGTCCTTGCTTCAGTGGCCACGAGCTGCGGGTAGGCTTCGCGTAGCATAGCTTTTTCGCCACCAACTTCCTCTTGGAATCCACATACTCCCTGAGCCTGGATCGAGGGTCCAGCTCTTCATCCACGGGGTCTTCCACCCTCATGGAGAGTAGGGGTTTTAGTGGGGCGACGTACTCGGCGTTCTCCACTTCCTCCACCGCGGTCTGCACGAAGAAGGCGTCGTGCTCAGTTTCGTCGTCTGAGTGGATAGAGCTAGGTAGCTCAGATAGTCCACACTCAGAGACTCCATCAGGAACAGGTACATGACAGGGAGAGTTGGGGGCGTTGGTGTCAGTCACGACGTACTCATCTCCTCCGGGTGTAGTTTCAACAGCATCTTGAGGTCGTAGGCGATCCTTCAAGTCACCCAAGGCGAGTCCATCGCTTTCTCGTTGTATAGCCTGGACCAAAGTAGGGTCCAGGTCTTCCCAGGGGATGGTGGTAAGACTTCCGTCCACCACGCTGAGCATACTCCCCCATCCGGGCTTCCCGATGGGCGTCTTGCGTCCCAGAGGCACGTAGATGGCCTCATCAGGTAACCGAACAGAGCTGATAGTCAGCCTGTCCAGGAGGGTTCGCCAGTACTCGTTGCCCCCATGGGCTCCCCAATCGGGGGAACACAGGACCATACGGGAACGTTCCAAGGCCACCTTGGTCAGCACCTTCCCCAGTTCACTGAATCTGGGGTTCCCGTAGGCCATCCCGAAAGAGGGCCAGTAAAATTTGTAGCTGCAGTTCTTCCCCTTGCTGCAGTATAGGTCCAGTACATGCTGCTTGTCGCTGGCGAACAGCTCCACACTTAGGTCTTCTCGAGAGTAACCCAACTCCTTCAGACCTTGGTCTAGGACTTCCCCCAATAGTTGATAGTCCTCAGTTTTGGAGGCCGCCATCATGTTAGAGGGCTCCTCCTTCGATAGCCTCAGGTAACTCGAGGTATGTTCCGACTGCTCCAGTGGCACAGACTCTCTGCCACTGCCGTGGTCCACGTACAGGAGGTAGGGCGCTTGCAGCGTCAGGGATTGTATCTGGGAGTGCTGCACGAAGAAGTCAGTACCCAGTACAAAGTCGAAGGCCTCAGTGTCCATCACATAGAACCGATGGGCGATAGTTCGAGAGCCCATAGGTACCTCCACTTCACAGTCCCCGCAGCTGTGCACCACATGTCCATCCCCCATGCGTATAGCGGCGGTGGTCATGGTGTTCTTCAGGCTCCCACAAGGTAAAATTTTCTTGGCCACTATAGATATTGTGGCGCCAGTATCCAGTACCCCCAGGTATTCACGTCCCCCTAGTCGGATACGTACCCAAAACACCAGGTCTTGGGTGCCACCAGAGCGTCCCCGTCAGAATTCCGCGGGACAGGTCACCTCGAACCCCTTGTTCCGCAATTTGCGGGCCATCGTCATGAAACGGCTTCTCTTCTTGGCGTTGCCGTCATCACCACCTTCATGCTCACGCTTGGCTCCTTGTTCTTGCTGGGCCTGCGTCTGTGAGCGTGTGGTAGGTCCAGACTGCCCTCCAGAGGGCTCGGAGTTCCCCCCTGGATTAGGGTTGGGGTTACCTCCGTTCTTGTCCTTGTTCTTGTTGTCGTTCTGGCGGTTAGCGCCTCCTCCTCGTCCACCTTGACCCTTGTCTTGACCACCTTGACCACGTCCTTTCGACTTGCCCTTGCCGGAGTCGTTGCCTTTGGCCTTGCCTCCACCTTTGCCTGAGCTTTTGCCAGGATCTTCCCCCTTAAGCTTCGCCGATAGGCGTTGCTTATGGTAGCACTCATCCTCGTAGTGCTTCCGCTTACCGCAGAATGCACACGTGATGGTGCAGCGGTAATGATCCGGCAGCTTCACTTTGGCGCCGGTGATCTTCTCCTGCTGCTTCCCCTGGACGACGAAGCAGTCTCGCTGCTCGCAGTCAGAGGCGTGCTGCAGGTGGCCCTGCTCATCTCTGGCATCACACCAGAATAGCTCCTTCACGTTCTCCATTAGGCGGGCGTGGGCGTGTTTGGGGGTAGTCCCCTGCCCACGTCGGGACCCTTGGTACCCTTTGCCTCCAGAACCTCCACCACCAGGACGGTAGTTGTTCAGGTGCTGGTCGCTCTCCTTCTCCAGCGCCATCTCCAGGAGCAGCACGCATAGATCCTCGTAGCAGAGGGATCTAGCCTTGCGCTCAGCCGTCAAACGGCACTCGTCCCATAGCTCTCGGGGGAGCTTGGCGCACAACCAGAACAGCAGGTCGTCGCTGCTGTAGGAACCGGGCGTCAGTCGTCCAGCCCAGTGATCCAAGTCAGCCAACAGCTCGGAGACCCTGCCAGGTTTGGGGTTGTTGGGCAGCACGGGCAGGTTCTGGATCTCGGCCCTGATGGAGAGGTCGGTCTCGTAGGTTGGGTACTGCCTCTCCAGGGCAACCAACACATCGGCAAAGGTGGCGGAGTTAGTGACGATCTGCCTGACCTGCTTCTCCAGGTATTTGGTCTTGCAGCACTGCAGGAGCAGGTCGCACTTCACTCGCCCACTCGCGTGGGTTTGGCCGGTCAGTCGTAGGAACCGGCCAAAGTTCTCAGCGAACTCGCTGAGGTCCTTGCCTGTGAACTCAGGCAGGTTCACCACTATCTTGGAGGTGGCAATAGCCTTCGCCTCCTGCGCTCGGCGTCCTTCAGGGCGTCGGGTCTTCTTCTTCTTCTTCTTCTTCGTCTTACCCTTGGGGTCCTCGGGGTCCTCAGGGTCTTCGTCATCCGATGGCGAAGAAGAATCCATCGACGGCGGCCCGTCGTCGGAGGGGTCTCCGCCAAGATCACTGGAGCCATAAGGCTCCACGTCCACCATAGCCCTTAGGGCTGTCAGCCCCAGCTGGTCCAGCTCGGCCCTCGTCGAGTTCGTCACGTGGCTGTAGGGCGGCTGGGCCGTTCTTGGGACGAATGGACTTCTCGGTACTGCTGCAGGAGTCGGCATCGGTCGGCTCCTCAGGCTCCCCAGGGTATTTGTCAGCCCTGCCGCCAGGTGGTTAGCCTGTACTCGGTGGGGTGACATTCCCATCGTCGTAGGTGACGCATGGGACGGGATCATCAGGGGCTCCAATTTCTCCCTGATCTCTTGCGTGAGGTCGCTCACGATTTGTGAAGTGGCTCCTCGGAGCACCTCGTTGATCTCCGACCGCGTCAGGGACCTGTTGGAGGATCTTCCCGATCCTCTACTCCTGCCTCCCAGAGACTCTGGTCCTCTCCTCAACCCACTCAAGGGTGCATACCCAGGTGCACACCCAGGAGCATACCCAGGAACTTCCATGTAGGTTCCGGTGGCGTGGAGTGGATGGGGATGGTCAGCCGCATACCATCGCTGCGCAGAGCTGGAGGCCACCGGCTCACTGGCAGTAGTTGCCTCAAGAAGCGCAGTGGTAGGTGGGCCCATGCCATAGGCGGGGTAGTGAGGCATGCCAGTAAAGCCTGTGCCCTCTGCCATAGGTGGGTTGGTTGTGGAAGTGGATGTTGCGGCGGCTGGGAGTGTGGTGGTTATGGGAGAGGGTGATGCATGGAGCCCAGAAGCGCTTGGTGCGCTTTCGAAGGTAGGGACATCAGTCGGGTCTTGCCCTTGCTCCTCTCCTTCGTCTGCTCCGTCTCCAGCATCCTTCTCGCTCTCTGTCTTCCTTTTTGCAGGCTGCGCCACCACCTCCTCGACGGACAGGGCCCCGAAGGCCGTCTGGAGGCCATCCAGGGAGTCCTCCGCCGTATCCATTGGCCCATGTAAGGGCTCCGCTGAAGGTACAGCGCCAGGCGCCGGCCTTGCCGGTGCCTCAGGCGCTGGCGCTGACTTCACGTCGGCGTCCACTCTTCCTGGATCCATCTTAATCCGCCCTTCTGCTTATATTTGCCTGCTCGGAGCACTGGTTGTACGGCGCGGGGTCGCTGCCGGTGCACAGAGACAACCTGCCTCTGCTACCAAAAACGTTTATAGTGTTTTCAGCACTGTGTCTTTGCTTCTCCTGCTGCTTGTTGTTGCTGTAGGGTGTCCTGCTGCTTGTTTTGGATGATGAAAAGCTTTTGTTTGTTGAAATACAGTAAAGCCAAGTCAATCCAGGATAGCCCAAGCCAATAGTATGCAAGGAGAAGGTAATTCAGGATCAAAGCATGAAGGGCTGCAGTGTAAACAGTGAAAGATGATTGAATATTCACAGAAACTGCAACTCAGGTCACATATGAATGCATATTCACAAAGATAGCTGAAATGTTTTTGGAAAAGAGTTAGAAAACTGCCTCAGGATTACTCTCTCTCCATAGTGCCATCTTAGGAGATGTGCACTCTTTGTTTTGGGTCCCATATGTGCTGAGGTGGCATGGTATGTGGCGATGAGGTCACTGCCATGTCACATGGGATCTTCCTACTTAGCTAGGCTGACCAGGAATTGAACCCAGGACCTCTCAAAAAGAGGTGCCCAGCCCCCTAGGGTGCATACCACTAGGATAGCTAAGAATTCATGGAAAAACATAGATAAATTCATAGGCTCTACTTTAGGTATGTCAGTGCTCAGTCAACTCAGGAAAAGATGTTTTACTTCTGATTGAAAGGGGATTAAGGGGTCCACTCCTTATCCTGATTGGGTGTTTGGTTCCATAGGTCAAAATGTGTTATCACCATTTTTGGTTCGACCAATACTAAGATTAAAATGCATGGATGCTCAGTGCATCTCTAATACAACTAGAGTATGCCTCAAAGCAATGGAAAAGCACTCTTTCTTACTAACCTTCGTGAAGGGACGCTTGTGGAGAGCTCCCGAAGCGATGCGTTGCGAGCAAGGTAAGTTTTTTGCAATATTCCATTTTTGCATGTGCCCACTTGGGAGGCAGCGCGCGCGACCTTCCAAAGCGCCCCAAGTGGAGCACATATGTGGAATCGAAGGTCATTGGTGTCAAGTCATTGTGTTTAGAAGGATTGGTCGATTACTCAATCCAAGCCGAAGATATTATAATATATTTGTGCATTTTTCAAGGCACTTCTGTGTGATTTTTCGCCAATCTTGCTGTTTTTGGCCTGTCATGATCTCAAGTGGCGACCGTGTATCCCAACGTTGCGCTCAATTGACATCATGACCCAAGTATGTTATGAGGGTACATACTTCGGTGCCCAACATATCTTGGACCCGGCGAATAACTCCTCTTGGGCTTGGCATACCGTGGCCGTCATGTTGGCGATTTGGGACCATCCCAAATCATGGGCTCACTTGGTGACCCTGCCATTCCCAAAACCGGAGGAGTTGAGCGACGCCCAAAGGATATGTTGGACACATATGACTTGATACGAATCCTATGGCACACTCCGGTCCAAGTCGGGCATGTGCCTCATTTGCCCCAACCATGAGTGTGCGCATTTTCGGCCATTTTGAGCAATTTTCCACATTTTCTGCCCGCCGTGCACCATGTTCAGCCCCCTCGTGCACGCCGGACTCATGGACCAATGGACCATATATGACATGGGTGTTACGGACATTGGTCCCCATGGTTCACACACCATGTGGGCGAAGCGGAGCAACCTTCGTTAGGGTGCTAGCCCAAAGTGAGTGTGGACAGTTTTGCAATTTTGGCACTTGTGGACCCAATTGGGATTGTCACCACGCCGAGTGGCATCGAGATCTCTGGGAGCCAAGGGCATGGGAGTCTCTGTTGGACTCCCGGTGGATCGCGTATGGAATGGCGGATCCGATCTCCAAGCCGGCGTGGAGATATGTCATTGGGAGCACCCACAAATTTTGGCTCATTTCGAGCAGCCAAAATGACCCCCTTTTGGGACCCCAATTTCACCCCCCCGTGTGGTCAATTGGCGGCCCCATATCTCTATGCCCATGGAAAGCCCGGACCTAATTTTACGTTGTACACTCAGATATGAGTCCTAGATCCTGCCTCCTATCCTGTGAGCCATGGGCCTTGCCCTGACCGGGCTAGCCACGCGTGAAAATGGTGCCAATTTTGGTGATTTTGGCATCATGACCCCACTTGACGAACCCGTGGTGCCCTGATGCCGTGACCTCAGAGGGAACCAGGTTGGGTGAGGGCTCCGGGGGGTTCGTACTCGAGGGGCATAGGGTCGGCTGCCTCGTCCCTACCACTGGCGGGTCCGGAGGAGGGGTCAATTTTGGAGATTTTTGAGCTAATGTCAGTTTGGGCTGAAACAGCCCATTTTCAGCTACCAACTCCTGGGGGATATTGGCGGGGCCATATCTCTGACTCAGAGAGGAGTTAGGACCTGCCGTTAAGGGAGCATAGGGGGCCACTGTCAGTTGGCCTTGGAGCGCCTTGGTTACCGGGGAACTCGCCTGTGGCTGGGCGGGACACCTCTCCTATTGACAGGATTTCAGGGTCCGGACTGAGCAGGGCATGGGTTGTGTTTGAGCCCCCGCCCCCACCAGCCACTGAGAGGGTCGGACCTGGGATTGGGATAGGAGTTGGGACTGAGTGTCTATTGTCCGGTGATGCCCTTACCCCAGTCCAGTCTTAACCCCATGTGTACATATCCTGATGTGTTGCTGTACATACTTTTGTTCCCTTGTCTCAGAGTGGGAAGGATCCTGAAACGCTTTGTCACATGACACGAGCGTATTGATGCCCCTGTGAGCGCGGTGCTTTGCCTGCCTGCTTGCTTGTGCGTGTCACCGAAGCGTCCCGTGGCCAGGCCCCCCACGGGAACGCGTCAAAAGCGTTTCACCGCCGCGGGGTTACCCATCCCTCGCGTGCCACTCGGGGCCACCAACCCCGAGCAGCGCGGCGCAGCAGCCCGCAGCTCGCAGCTCGCAGCGCAGCGCAGCGGCTCGCAGCGCCGCCCAGCGACAGCGCCGAGTCCGTGAAGGAAGTGCAGGGACCGGAACTCCGTCATCAACGAGTTCCCTCGGCCGACCAGCAAGGCCGCACTCCCAGCTACAGCAACCATCTCCACAACCACCGGCCGACCAGCACCGGCCGCACTCCCAGTCCAGTGCTACTTCAACCGCTTCAACAACCACCACCAGGACCAGTCCGTTGAGCGGAACGAGAGCCCACCAAGGACCTCAAGACTAAGTACACCCCCGCTGCCATGGTAAACTGGCAAGAAGCGGGTAAGACGTGGCCGCGGCCCCACCCCCATGCGGTTCGCCTACTGCGTGGGTTGCTGTGGGACCAGCACTATCGCCACAGCCAGCCCCAGTGCGAAGGCGGCATGCCCGGGAGCTTCGAGCTCCGCGAGGACATGGGCCCCGACCGCCTGCAGGCAGTCGAAGACTGGCTGCAGGTGGAAGGGTTTGCCTTCCGCTTCCGCCAGAGGCGCTGGAGGGTCTGGACCCGGCCAGACAGGCCCGGCGAAGGGCTGCGCCCCGACGGGATTGAGGAGGACGAGAACTCCAACGAGTACCCGTCGGGCGCCACGATCAACGTCTCCATGTGGGACATGATCGAGAAGAACTTCCCGGAACCGGGGAGCGAGCGCACGCTGCAGGGCAGCAGCAGCAGCGCGTCTCCGGGGAAGGAGAAGCGGTCCGCCGGGGACAGGAAGCAGAACCGGAAGTGGCGGGAGTACCAGGCATCCCTGGCCGCTGAAGCCGCCCAAGGCGCCAGGGGCGGAACCCCAGCTTCCAGCCCCCAACGGGCCAGTGGCGGTCACCACCCCGGCCACACCACCCTTGGCGACTTCCTCCAAGTCGCCAAGCATGCCAAGGTCAAGCCCCGTCAGCTGCACCTGAGGAGGTCAGGCCCCAGCAGCGACGTGGAGTTGGCCCACCGCGGGAGGATGCCGGCCGACCAGGCCAGCTCCAGCAGCAGCGTCCCTCCCGACCAAAGGGACGTGGCGCGCGCCTGTGAGCGCGCCTGTGGGGTGCCCTGCAACCTTCGGGTTGCCCGGCAACGGGCCACGCAGCAGAACGCTGCCATGGAGGGCGCCGTCGGCATCGCCCAGCAGGAGGCTGCCGAGTGGGCGCATGGCATGGCCATCCACGCCTCGACCGTGGCGGCCATTGCGGCCGGACTCACGGCCACAGCCGCCCATGAGGCAGCGACTGCCGGGGTCAAGGGTGGGGTGGCGGCAGCCGACGAGGAAGCCCGCCTGACGCAGGAGGCCATTGCCTGCAAGGAGGCCGAGGTGAAGGCGCTGGAAGAGGCGCTTGCCAAAGAGAGGGCAAAAAAGGGGGCGGAGGAAAGGCCCAGGCGGACGCCGCCAAGAAGGACGCCATCGAGGCCGCGCGACGGAAGGTCGCTGAGGAGAGGGCCAAGACGGAGGCGGAGCTGGCGGCGTTGGAAGCGGAGAAGGCTCGGCTGTAGCAGGCCCGGGAAGCCGAGGGTGCTCGGGCCCGGGAGGAGGCCGAAGGGCGAGCTGCCGCAGCCACGGCCGCCGCAATGGCGGAGGCGGAGGCCAAGCTCCGCCGTGAGACTCCCCCGGGAGGATCCCGAGTGGAGACCCTTCGAAAGCTTTTCGAAGGGGACGCCTCCTCCAAGATGACGCTGGACGAGGTCGACACAGGCAGCAGTGGGAGCAGTGGCCCCACCGCCTACCGAAGGGTAAGGGGAAGACCCCCGAGAGGCCACGGAGGCCAGCGGGCGGACACCCCCCCGACTCCGACCCCTTCTTCACCGCCAGCGACGGGGATGAACGAGGCCGCCAACATCGCCGAGGAGTGGCTGGCGGAGGAGGCGGAGACGTCCCCATGGAGCCGGAAGGTAAGGATGAGGATCTCCCTCCTCCTTACCGGAGCTCGGAGTCTTCCGAGACCGAGTAGCCTAGGTGGGGCGACATGGACGAGGATGATGACATGGACTTCGACTACACGAAGAAGCCCCCATCCTCGGACCCACCGAGGCGACCCGGCGCAGACCCACCGGGACCCCCTGGCGGAGGACCATCAGGACCCCCTGGAGGACGCCCACCAAGTGGACCCCCTGGAGGCGGACCACCGGGCAAGGGAGGACCCCCTGGACCGGGCGGACCCGGCAGAGGCCCTCCTGGAGGACCCCCTGGGGACCCCGACGGCCCACCAGGGGACGGCGACTCGGATGCCACCCGGCGGTGGATTGTCTACCTCCGCAGGAGGGTCCAGTCCCTCGAGCGCGAGGTAGACACAGGCAAGGGCGAGATGACTCGCATCGCCAGGGTCACCGCGGGCGCACAGAGGCAGCTGGCCATCGCCAAGATCGAAATGGTCAAGAGCGCCAACGTCGCCAACGCCACCCAGAGGCAGCTGGACATCGCCAGGGCCGAGACAAGGCAGCTGAACAAGGTCATCAGCGGCCTGCAGCAGAGGTTGGACGTGCTGGAAGCCCGCGGGAGCGTCGGCAGCGACCACCCACCCCTGGAGTCTGGCTCGTCGGACGACGGCTGGGGACCCGGACCAGGTCCAGGCAGACCCCACACCCCCGGCGGAGCCCCCAGGAGTCGCCCCAGCGCCAGTTCCCCCTCTCTCAGCGCCCCCTCTCACCACAGCGCTGGCCGCCGCAACGAGCGCGTGCCGCCCGGCAGTGGCAGTGAGGATTGGCGTGATGAGTGGCTCAGCGCGGAGTACCACAACCGCCGTGCTTCACCGCACCAGCCCCGGAGCCAATCCCAATGGCTGGTGGACGTTATGGTGGACTCAGGGATGAGGTCCCCAGAGGAGACGTGGAGTGGGATATTGGCGGAGGTGAGGACCTGGACCTGGACCTGGAGGAGTTCGACATTTCTTCGCCGCGTGGTGTACAACGGGAGGCCGCTGAACGCAGCTGCCGGCGCCGTGATGAGGAGGCATACATGGAAGGAGTACGGCGTGAACATCTGGGTTCAGCGTACATGGAAGAACCACGGCGCAGCCACGCGGATACCGGGGAGGAGATGGAAGTGGCGGCCGTGGGAGTCCGTGGGAGAGGCCGATGGGAACCTCGGTCGACCTCGCGGCCGGCGTTCATGGTGTCTAAGGCGGCGGATGCCGCCGTGTGGGAAGACTTGAAGGACATCAAGCCCCCCACGTACGATGGCAACCCCCTCAACCTCGACCGCTTCTTGGAGAAGCTGGACGATTGGGGGGTGACCGTCACTGAGGACATGGATCCCGCAGATGCGGAGAAATATGTCTTCAGACGGTTCAGGTACCGACTGCCGGAGGTGCTCCAAGAGCTATACTTCGTGGCGACCAAGGAGGGGAAAATCAAGACCCTCAAGGAAGCCAAGAAGTGGCTCAACGAGCAGGAGCGGGTGGACGCTCCGCGGGTGGCTGCCGAGCGGTGGAAGTCCATCAAGCTTCAGCATGATGGACGGGAGATCCGCCTACGGGACTGGCGAGACTTCCGAGGGCAATACACCCTCTTCCGCCGCAACGTGGAGGACTGGAACGAGGGTGACGAGCAGGCTCGCCTGCTCTCCATGCTGCCGGAAGCATGGATCAAGAGGGTCACCAAGGAGGAAGCCAAGAGGGCCAAGTCCAACCACACGGTCAAGATGATGCTCCCCAAAGAGTATCATACGAACGTGGTGGCTTGGACGAGGAAGAACGTGGCCCGGGATGTCAAACGGCACTCCCTGCGGAACGCTCTCCTCATCACCGTCTCGGGCGATCGCGAGAAGACCGCGATGTGGCGCCTTGATGAGTATGACGTGAGCGGCCAGACCATCCGTCTGCAGGCCATCCCGGCGCGGATGAGCTGCGACGAGATCCTGGAGTGGGTTGGAGAGGAGGTACCCAAGGAGTACCGGAACCTCCACCACACCCGCGGGTTGAGGCCCGGCGACCGCGACGTCAACTACGTTGGCGAGGGGCCTGGCGGGGAAGCTGCCATGGACCCAGCGGGAGCCGATGGCGATGAAGCTCTCGTCGACGATGGCGACGACGATGAGCCCGCCGAGATGGCCGTTTGTGCCTTCGTGGCCAACAACCTGAGCGCGGGGAGCAACAAGGGAAGCTGGAAGCCCCTGCAGCCGGGTTGGAAGAAGAAGGAGAAGAGGGACCCCCGCCGCATTGGCGACCCTCCGCTGTCCTTTGGGGAGTTCATACGAGCTCACCCTCAGGGCTGTTTCGTGTGTTATGGGAGGAAGAAAGGCTTCAACCATGACCACCGAACATGCCCCATCCACCAGGCCGACACGGAGGCCTACAAGAAGGCGCACTGGTCGAAGAAGCGTGCACCCGCGGGTATCCGGGAAGCCAAAGTGGAGGTCGACAAGGACGAGCTCTCCAAGCTGATGTCGGTGGGGACCGAGTTAGCCAAGGAGATCCAGGAGATCAAGAGGAACTGGGTCCCCAGGTCGGACAACAAGAACAAGGAGAACAACGGGAACGACAAGAACAAGGACAAGGACAAGAAGCCCAGGAATAGGGGAAGGAAGAAGGGTGTCAACGAGGTTGATGCGGAGGAGAATACCCCTACTTCCACAACCGACGCCCCCTAGCGGAGCCCCTGCAGCCAAGGGCCCCAGCTAGGGCGGTCGCAGGATGGTGTCGTGGGAAGCGCCACACCATCCCAGTCGGGAGTCGATAAGCACAAAGGGATTGCCGCGGGCGGAAGGCCCGGTCCGGCACCCAGTCGCGGTGGCGGGGTGAGGGCAAGTGAAGGCACGAACCCTTGCACCCGTCCATCCTTCGCGACCAAGAATGTGTTTGATGTACTTCAAGATCTATCCGAGAGTATCGGAGGATCACCCGGACCGCAGCTGGATGCTGCAGATGGGCAGCCTGAGCCCATTGTCCACGACCTGCACCAGTCGCTTGTTGAGCTTCTGGAACGGCCAGAGATCCTGAGCTTGCACGCCGTGCGCCGCGTTGGGCGTGAGCGGCAGTTGCACCTTAAGGTCCGTGCCTTATGCGGGGAAGTGGAGAAGGTCTTCGACGTGTTGGTCGACACGGGAGCTCAGGTCAGCTTGGTCAAGGCTGGCCTACTTCCGCCAGAGTGTTTGACCGACAGTCGGAAACCTGTCAGGCTGAAGGTGGCGAACGGCCAGTACATGGTGGCAGGCACAAAGGAAGCGGCCATCGGGCTGCAGTTCGTGAACCATCGTGAACTGAGCCGCCCAGACCTCGGCAAGGAAATCCTCCTGCAAGGTCGCTTGTACGAGGCCGAGATGGACTGGGACATGATCGTTGGGTACGACTTCATGATGGAGACGGACTCCGGCGTTGTCCCGGCCCAGGCCTCAATGACCCTGTACCAGGACAACCAGCTCTCGTGGCTTTCGTCACCTGAGCACCATGTGGAATGCCAATGGATCCACCCCGAACGCAATCAGCTTGAAGTAGCCGCGCTGGGCACTGAGCCAACTGGGCCAGCAAACCAGGAGTACGGCGTAATGCCGGAAGTGGCGAACCGAGTGATTGCGGACCTGGGAGCTTCGGATCTGGCCCTGGATGCGTTCTCTTCAGGAACCTCCGCCCATCTGCGGGTTTGTGAGAAGTACTGGAGCGCACAGGACTCCGCGTGGAAGAAGCACTGGGGTCCGCATCAGGGTATGATGTGGATCCATTGCCCCCGATTGGACATTCCAAGGGCGGTAGCGAAGATTTGCAAGGACCGCTCCAAGGCAGTGCTGGTTGTTCCTATGGGATGCACCGAGGAGGAAGGTACCCGACATTGGGTGGTCTCATTGACCAACATGACCTTAAACAAGGTCGTCCTACCGGCTGGAGAGAGTGTCTATCAGGACGCTAAGGGACAGCCCATGCCACCCCAGAGATGGCCAACGGAATTCCACTATGTGGAAGGGGGCCTTGATCAGGCCGACACCACGGACTTCGTGTGTGTCAACCGCATTATAGCGGAGCCATGGCGGCAATGCTTTTCGGTTTCCCCTGTTGACATCGGAGAATCGGAAGACCCCCTCACAGAAGAGGAGTTGGATCTGGTTCAGGGGTATATGGATCAGCCCTTTCACGACTGGGGGAGCCAGCGTGAGGGCAAAGGCCAGGACAAAGCCTGGTGCGAAGTGGACGCCATCGTCTCTGGTTCCTATGATGGAGATACCTTCGTAAGGAGGGTACTGGACCACATGTCCAGCCAGGACGAGCCAATCGGCGGTAACCCACCCACCTACGGCGATCTGTTCGGAGGCAAGACCAGAGATGGCCCTTTGGGCCACCTGGGAAGACCACCTGAGCCGAAACCGAGCGGGGTCGCTACCCCTCAAGTAAGTTCAGTGGTCCAGGTGCCCGGAAAAGCCAAGGCGGAGTCCGATGATTGCCCCAAGATCCAGGCATTGAGGGCCAGGCTGAAGCAGAAGTATGGCGATACCTTCTGCAGCGGAAAACCTGTGTTTCCCCCACCGGTGCGTGGACCGTATGGCGAGGCCAAGATACGACTGAAGCAGGACCCCCGTGTGTATCGGCACCGGGAGTTTGCCCTGAGGGGCGAGAGGAAGGAGGCCATGGAGAAGATCCTCCGTGACTTCATCGAGAGAGGCTGGCTGGAGCCGTGCCACTCCAAGTGGGCCTCTCCGTGCTTCGTCGTCCCCAAGAAGGTGGCCGGTGAGTGGCGGCTCCTGGTCGACTACCGCGGCCTAAACGCCCAAACGCAGCATGACAGCTATACGCTGCCCCTCATTGAGGACATGCTGCAAAAACAACACCGGCGGAGGATCTTCACGGTGATTGACCTGAAACATGGTTATCATCATATGCCTCTCGCCGAGGAGTCCCGTGCCTGCACAGCCGTGAGCACCCCACTTGGACCTCTCCAGTGGAAGGTGATGCCCATGGGCGTTACCAATGGCAAAGCGGCTTTTCAGCGGATGCTGGAGAACCTGCTTGAGCCGGTGCGTGACTGTGCGGACCCCTTCGTGGACGACGTGATCATCGCGTCCGGGGACCCCAGTATGAGCTACGAGGAGCTCCTGGAGGCACATGAGAGGGACGTCACTCGAGTGCTGGACCTTCTGGTTCGGCACAAACCGACGGGCAGCAGTGACAAGGCCGCCATTGCGGTAAGCGAGGTGGTCTTCGCTGGCCACGTAGTCGGGAACGGGCAGCGAAAGCCCATACCTGGCAAGGTGGCTGCGATCGAGCACTGGGAAAAGCCCAAAACGGTCTCCGGGCTACGGGCGTACTTGGGGTTCTGCAACTACTACTCGGGGTATATCAAGATGTATGCCGAGTATGCAGCCCCCATGACGACCATGCTCAAGGGCAACCGAGAGGAGACCAAGAAGGGGTCCAAGAAGGCTCTGGTCTGGGATGCTGATTCCGACCCTGCCTTTGAGGGGATGAAGCAGGCGCTGCTATCCGCAGTGGGTCTGCACCTCGTGGATCCTGACCGAGGGTTCGTCCTGCGCACCGACGCTTCCGACTACGCCGTTGGCGCTGTGTTGGAACAAGTGCTTGACGATGGGAGGCACGTGCCGTTGGCCTTCTGGAGCCCAGTCCTGGCGGAAGGCCAGAGACGGACGTGGACGCCCCGAGAAAAGGAGGCGTATGCCATCGTCATGGCTCTCAGGAAATTAGCTGGGTACATAGCCCTCCATCCCGTCACCGTCTGCACCGACCATCAGAGTCTGCAGTCGTGGCACAAGGAGCACGTGGACACCCCCTCTGGTCCCGCCTCCCGACGGGCAAGATGCCATGAGACCTTGGCCAAGTTCGACCTCACGGTTGTGTATGTTCCTGGCAAGGACAACACCGTGGCGGACTGTCTCAACAGGTGGGCCTATCCCGCCAGCAAGGGCATGACGGATGTCTCTGCCCATGGCGATGAGGCTGAGACCGCTGAAGCCAAGAGGATCATTGAAATGGAGCGCCTGATGGAGGAGGAGGGTGTTAAATGCTTCGTCGTCATGGCTGCGGATGCCCCTCTCGGAACGAGGATGGGCAGAGCGGTCAGAGTACTCGCCCCTGATGGAGCTGAGTCCGACAAGCACCTCTTCCCTGAGTCTTGCCTCCAGGACGACTGGACCGACGACTACGCTAAGTCTGATGCCTCCACGGCCGAGTATAGGGCTGTTACCGACCCTGATGACGGGCAGAAGTGGCCAAAGGGGCTTACTGAGGAAGATGGCAAGCTCTACCGGAATGGTAAGCTGCTAGTACCAGAGTCCCGAGTGCTCGAGCTTTGTGAAGCTTGGCACCACCACATGCTGCACCCAGGGGTCAAGAAGCAAGCTCTTGACATGCAGCGCCGGTTTGAGATCGACCAGATCGGTCTCTACACCGCCATCAAGAAGGTCAGGAAGGGTTGCTCGGTCTGTCAGGCCTGCAATCCCGATAACCGGAACGTCAAGGGGGAAGCCCAATGGACGCCGGTGCCTGACCAGCCCATGGAGAGCGTGGCCATGGACGTCTTCTCCATGCCCGAAGTCCACATTGGCAAGGAGACCTTTGACTGTGTGGTTCTTTGTGTGGATCGCCACAGTGGCTACGTAGTAGCCGTTCCGGCACGCAAAAAGGGGTTGCTTGCCAAGGAAGTGGCAGTCATGATGATTTGTCATTGGCTGACCGTCTTTGACATCCCCCGCACCATTTGCAGTGACCGGGGGCCCCAGTTTACTGGTGGCTGGTTCAAGGCCATGTGTTCCCTCATGGGAAAACGTCATGCCAAGAGCGTTGCCTATCTCAGCCGGTCTAACGGCCGGGCTGAAGTGGCTGGACTGCAGCTGTTCGAGAAGCTGCGCAAGATTCACATCACCAATCCACGTCGGAACTGGTTTCAGGAGATGTAGCCCGCTCTGAAAGCCCATCATGACACCCCCACTCCGGGTGGTTTGTCTCCTCACCAGATTCTGTTCGGCAGGGACCCCCTGGGTCGGGGACTTCCCTTGTCTGGTGATGGTATGGCCATGGATGCCAAGGAATTCTTTGCGCGGCAAGAGGCAACGGCGCGGGACATCCGCCAGCAGCTCGAGAAGGAGCCTGCTGAGCGTCAGAAGTCCGCCCCGAGCTCAACAGCGCAAAGGTTCAGGGTGGGAGACCCGCTGTGGGTGATCACACCGCGCCCTATGGGCACCCACCGCACCAAACCCTGGTTCACACCCGGCGAGGTGGTCCGCAGGATTGGTGAGGACACCTACCGCATCAAGGTGGGTCACGGACAGTTCCGGGAGCGCCACGAGAGTCAACTCCGTGTGCGGGAACCCGACTTCCGTGGCCAACATGTGTCCCTGAGCTACGCTGCACATGAGGCTGATTCGGACGACGATTATGCTGAGCAGGACGACTATACAGTCGAGAAGATCCTGGCTCAGCGTCCGAACGCCTCGGCACCCGGAGGCCTGGAGTTCAAGGTTCGTTAACGAGGCTATGGGCCGTCCCACGACACCTGGGAACCCGTCTCTTCGTTCGTGCCGCGGATTAATACCCCCTTCATGGACTACATCCGCAAGCACAAGACCAAGATCCATGTCTCGGACTTGGCAGCACTCACCCGGGCGATTGCAGCCAGGGGTGCCTGATCATCGCCCTGAGCTCTCCCCTGATGCGTTTTGAGCGCTTGTGTGTTCGACGGATCGTCCCTCACTTGCTTGCTCTCTTCCATCTTCCGGTGACCTGCCATCCGAGTGGCCATGTACCCCCCCCTGCTGAATCCAGAGGAGGATGGCCCCTCTCCTCAACTTCTATTCGTCACTCCCCGCCTGCTGAATCCTTGGGAAACCAGGCAGGGCGACTGACCTCTTTTTCTTGAGCTCTTAGGGCCTTGAAGCCCATACGACGTTGCGCAACGGATGCCGCTGTCATCGGCATTGCGATTTTTGGGTGTGTGGTCTGGTCCCATGGCACTCGCGGGATCCAGACCAGTCTACGTGTGTCTGCAGACTATATATGGCCTGAACTCAGGCGTTTTCATGTCCACCCTCCTGCATATGCCTTATCCTAACCGGGGCGTGGTTTGGCGCTCTGTCCAGATTGTGTTTACACGCCTATTACCCCGCTTGTTGCTTATCCTTCGGCATCCCCCGGATATGTGCATCTGTATGTGTAGTGTTGTCAGTCCATCACCGCGGTTGACTGTGTCTTTCCCCCCCGAGGGGATGCGAATCGGAATACGCAGGCGCCTTGAGTCGCCGTGTACATGCTCTTACATGAGGTCCAGCCTCGACGGGTACCTGAATACAGATTCTTCTGTTTGAGTGCCCGTGATACCGTGTGCCCTAGTGGCTGTGATGTGCTGAGATCCTGATGGCGCCAGGCGGGAAGCCCAGTTGCCTGACTACACTCCCAGCAGTCCGCCACTGTCAGTCCCAGTGTGAGCCTACCGACTCGCAGACGCACTTGCAGTCGGGTGGCGACCTCCGGTCCCCTGACCTCGGTCAGTCTGCCTGGGAAACTGGTGGTTTGACGAGTCGACGCCTCCGCCGACACTGCATGAGGACTCCCTCATGCATGGCCTTCGTGGTAATAGGGCGAGGGAAAAGACGGCCTTGATGCCCGATCCCTTAAGGAGGAACTCGTTCGGCTGTACCACTCTGGACTCGCGTCGTGGATATGGACATGGTGCGCCCAAGGAAGGACCCGTGGGGACTCTCCCCCAGCCTGCGGCCTTGGGAAGCCTGGGGTAGCCTGATGGATCTTTGTGGTCGCTTTCGACCTGTGGGACCAGCTCGGTCGTCGTGTGACGCCTATGTTGGCCGTGTATGCCACTGCCACTGTGGTAGTGACCGTCGCAGCCGGCACCCGGTGCGCCTGGTATGGGTTAACGGGTCCTTTGGATGCCGAACAATCGCCGCCAGGACCCGGGACTTGATATTTGATACTATACTTGCAGTTACTAACAGCTACAGCACCGTACCTCTCTTACTGTGGAATTTGGGCAGCCTAACCTGCCAGTCAGCCTGAAGTTAGGATGTGACACCCCCCCCCCCCCTTCAGGGGATGGTCCTGGGTACCCGCTGCCATGCTTGGGTGTTATCGAGCCCCCCCCCCAGGGTTTGCTCTAAGGAGGGGGGTGAAGAGGTACCCAGAACCTATGGCCCATGGCCCGGAGGCCTGTGAGCCGTCACACCCGTGCGGAAGCCGTTGACACCGGCTGTCAGCGGGATATCCCTGTTCTCTAATCCGCGGGATCTGGAATCCGATCCTTAACCATTAAACCAATGTAGAATTACCATAACTTTATTTTCTTAGGCGATTTTCGGTCAGAAATCGGTGAGATAACCGATTTCCACCGCGATTTCTAATTGTCGGAAAGACGCCGCAGTCGCGCCGCCTGTCGTCGCCTGTTCCGTGGACTGCATTAGATTATTCTGTAATACGATTTCTCTTCAAGTTAAGACTGAGGCAGTCTTCGAGTGATCCGCAATTTTTTCCTTGATATAACGGATCGCGTCCCAGATTTTTCCCAGAAAGTCTGGGCAGCCGAAGGCGCTTTGAACCCCCAAGTTGAATAACAAGGGTTACCAGCGTTCAAGCGCCCAAGGACGAACTAACGTGCCTCATAGGCACTGTGCATGAGGTTTTGCCCCCCATAGTCATAGGATGAGGCCAAGGGATCCCAACTCCATAGGCCCAAAGGGTCATTTATTTTGAGTGTTCTCCAAGAAGTGCGCTTTTTCACGTACTTGGCGTCCAAGTACGTGTAGAAGTATGTTGGGTTGGCGCTTTCTCTCTCTTTGCTTGCCTCTACATCCGGGGCATATCACTTGTCTTCGCCGGATGGTGCATATATGATCTCCATATATATATTGGCAATATATTTTGCGTGCATGCTAAAATTCGGCTTTCCGAAAGGAGGTCAATTTTCGACCAAAGCACTGGCATGCGCGTTAAGGGACCAAAGTTACATTAGAATATAGGCATACTTTGATTCTAGGCCACTAGGTTGGGTGTAGAAGGCGAGGGTAGGGTTGTATGCCATTTTTGGTGTCATATCACGTGCCCATTTGGCGGGTGCACCATTCCAAGACTAACCCGCCAATGGACCCCATATCGCACGAGGCTCTTCGTTGTACTCCTAACAAACATCGTAAGCCTGACCTTCGTGAAGGGACGCTTGTGGAGCGCTCCCGAAGCGATGCGTTGCGAGCAAGGTGTGTTTTTTGCAATATTTCATTTTTGCATGTGCCCACTTGGGGGGCAGCGCGCGCGACCTTCCAAAGCGCCCCAAGTGGAGCACATATGTGGAATCGAAGGTCATTGGTGTCAAGTCATGGTGTTTAGAAGGATTGATCGATTACTCAATCCAAGCCGAAGATATTATAATATATTTGTGCATTTTTCAAGGCACTTCTGTGTGCTCTTTCGCCAATTTTGCTGTTTTTGGCCTGTCATGATCTCAAGTGGCGACCGTGTATCTCAACGTTGCACTCAATTGACATCATGACCCAAGTATGTTATGAGGGTACATACTTCGGTGCCCAACATATCTTGGACCCGGCGAATAACTCCTCTTGGGCTTGGCATACCGTGGCCGTCATGTTGGCGATTTGGGACCATCCCAAATCATGGGCTCACTTGGCGACCCTGCCATTCCCAAAACCGGAGGAGTTGAGCGACGCCCAAAGGATATGTTGGACACATATGACTTGATAACAATCCTATGGCACACTCCGGTCCGAGTCGGGCATGTGCCTCATTTGCCCCAACCATGAGTGTGCGCATTTTCGGCCGGTTTGAGCAATTTTCCACATTTTCTGCCCGCCGTGCACCATGTTCAGCCCCCTCGTGCACGCCGGACTCATGGACCAATGGACCATATATGACATGGGTGTTACGGACATTGGTCCCCATGTTTCACACACCACGTGGGCGAAGCGGAGCAACCTTCGTTAGGGTGCTAGCCCAAGGTGAGTGTGGACAATTTTGCCATTTGGGCACTTGTGGACCCAATTGGGATTGTCACCACGCCAGGTGGCATCGAGATCTCTGAGAGCCAAGGGCATGGGAGTCTCTGTTGGACTCCCGGTGGATCGCGTATGGAATGGCGGATCCGATCTCCAAGCCGGCGTGGAGATATGTCATTGGGAGCACCCCCGAATTTTGGCTCATTTCGAGCAGCCACAATGACCCCCTTTTGGGACCCCAATTTCACCCCCCCGTGTGGTCAATTGGCGGCCCCATATCTCTATGCCCATGGAAAGCCCGGACCTAATTTCAGGTTGTACACTCAGATATGAGTCCTAGGTCCTGCCTCCTATCCTGTGAGCCATCGGCCTTGCCCTGACCGGGCGAGCCACGCGTGACAATGGTGCGAATTTTGGTGATTTTGGCATCATGACCCCACTTGACGAACCCGTGATGCCCTGATGCCGGGACCTCAGAGGGAACCAGGTTGGGTGAGGGCTGCAGGGAGTTCGTACTTGAAGGGCATAGGGTCAGTTGCCTCCTCCCTACCTCTGGCAAGTCCAGACGAGGGGTCAATTTTGGAGACTTTTGAGCTAATGTCAGTTTGGGCTGAAACAGCCCATTTTCAGCTATCAACTCCTGGGGGATATTGGCCGGGCCATCTCTCTAGCTCAGACTGGAGTTGTGACCTGCTGTTAAGGCAGCATGGGGAGCCACTGTCAGTTGGCTTTGGAGCCTGTTGGTTCCCGGGAACTCGCCTGTGGCTGGGCGGGACACCTCCCCTATTGGCAGGGTTTCAGGGTCCGGACTGAGCAGGGCATCGGTTGTGTTTGAGCCCACGCCCCCACCAGCCACTGAGAGGGTCGGACCTGGGATTGGGATAGGAGTTGGGACTGAGTGTCTATTGTCCTGTGATGCCCTTACCCCAGTCCAGTCTTAACCCCATGTGTACATATCCTGATGTGTTGCTGTACATACCTTTGTTCCCTTGTTTCAGAGTGGCAAGGATCCTGAAACGCTTTGTCACATGACACGAGCGTATTGATGCCCCTGTGAGCGCAGTGCTTTGCCTGCCTGCTTGCTTGTGCGTGTCACCGCAGCGTCCCGTGGCCAGGCCCCCCACGGGAATGCGTCACTAGCGGGATGTGAGCCATCTCCCCACTTCACGCGCGGAGCCTCCTCCTGTTCGTCACAGGGGCGACGCCAGCGGGAACCACCCTAGTGACCCCTTTTGCACACCTTTGAGCGTAGCGGTTGAACAGCGGTTGAACCCAGTTGAACAGCATGTTGCTGTTCAACCCCCCAGTTGAACTCGGTTGAACGCGGTTGAACAGTTCAACTGGCCTATCGCGCCAATCGGTGGCGCGTGCTCGCGCGATCACGCGTTCAACAGTGGTTAATTGGTAACTGCAGCCTGTCCCACAATTTTGGTTTTGAGCTGTTCCCTAAAACCCAGTTAAAACCTGGAACCTACTACCAATGGGCAGGTGGCGGTGTGGTGACCACATACATGAAAACTGGAGCCGGCACGTGGTGGCCAACACGTGGCGGTAAAGGGAATGCACATGGTGTGTAGTAGTTGCCACCTGCTCGCTTTTTACTATATACATGTACACAAACATCCAAGGGATGACTCCGCGTTGAGTGGGGTGGTGGCGGTGGGTGATTTCCGTGGTGGTGGTTTCTTTACTACGGCGTGGATGGGTGGTGGGGGGGGAGGGGGGGGCGCAGCGTCAAGCATGGATGCAATGTGGGCGTCAAATTGTGCAAGGGGTTGTTGTGGATGCACGAAAGGGGGTGATTTTCAATGCGTGGCGTACGCATGGGCCGGAGCGATGGGAGGGTGAAAGGTATGCCACCGTGGCGTATACATCTATCGCGTGGCACCGCCTTCCCGCTCCCATGCGCACTGAACTCCTGGACCTGGGGTTCCCATGGTGACAGGCACTGGGATTGTTCATCCAATTTGACGTGAATTGTTGGTGCCATTGTTGTGTGATTGCGATTACGTGCGGCATTTCTCCTAACGCGCTCCAGTGTGTGTTCAACCGTGTTCAACCGTGTTCAACCGTGTTCAACCGCGCGGTTGAACACGCAGTTGAACATGGCCGAACGCGTATGGGCGGCAATATGAAAGTAGCAGAAAATCCATGGTTTTGTGGTTATAATTGATTTGGATAAGGCAGGTGCACACTGCAAAAACCTCTGAACACCATCCACGATAGAATGGAAGCCAAAGGACCACAATGAAGGTCAAAGCTTAGGGGAATGTGTCAAGTGGGGTGTTCAACCGCATGGTTGAACACCAAGGCGGCGTTGACGCTACTCTTGGACATGATAGAAAGGGAGTGGCAATGTGAGGGGTATGGCATGGAATAGTGCATTGGGCATTAGTATGTTGTTAAAAGCATGGTACATCGTCATGGATGGTTTGGAATGGCATGGTGATACGTCAAAAGTTTAATTTTTGGTAAAATTGCACTACGCGCGGTGGGGGTGTTCAACCGCTGTTCAGGGGTGGTTCAAGGGCCCAGGTGAAGTCAGTTGAACACCGGTTGAACATAGGACATGGCACCATGGTGTGCAAAAGGGGTCACTAGGGCATGGGGCGCCTCTCCACGACCGAGTGCACCTACCTACCTACCTGGCCTGTACTCGGTGGGGTGAAACTCCCAGGATGGTAGGTGACGCTTGGGTTGGAATCAGGGGCTCCAGTTTAACCCTAATCTCCTGAGTGAGATCACCAACAATTTTAGAGGTGGCTCCTCGGAGTGCCTCATTGATCTCCGACCGCGTCAGGGACCTGTTGGAGGATCTCCCCGATCCTCTACTCCTGCTCCCGCATGACACAGGGCTTCTCCTCAGCCCATTCAGGGTTGCATACCTAGGAACATCCACATAGGCTCCCGTAGCGGGTAGAGGATGGTGATAGTCTGCCGCATACCAGCGCAGCGCAGCACTGGAGGCCACTGGCTCACTGGCAGTAGTTGCTTCTGGAAACGCAGTGGTAGATGGGTCCACACCATAGGCAGGGTAGGTAGGCATACCAGTAAAGCCTGTGCCCTCAGCCATAGGCGGGCTGGTTATGGGTGTGGATGTTGCAGCGGCTGGGTCTGGAGTTGGGAGTGTAGTTTGTAGGAGTGGGTGATGCGTGGAGGCCAGAGGCGCTTTATGCGCCCTCGAAGGTTGACTCACTCGTTGGGTCGTGCCCATGGTCTAATCCTTCGTCTGCCATGCTTCCTCCAGCATCCTTCTCTCTCTCCCTCTTTCTCTTCACAGGGTTGGTGTCCACCTCCTCGACTGAGAGGGCCCTGAAGGCCGACTGAAGTCCCTCCAGCGAGTCATCAACCACATCCACTGGCCCATGTAAGGGCACCGAAGGTACAGCGCTAGGTCCAGGTCGGGGTTCATCAGGCGCTGGCATTGCTGGTGCCTCAGGCGCCGTCTTCGCGTCGCTGTCCTCTTTCTTTGTGTCCATATTCGCCCGTCTTGCTCAGGACAGTACTCGGCGCACTGGATGTCCGGCACGGGGTTGCTGCCGGTACGCAGAGACTGTCTGCCTCTTGCTACCAGAAGGTTTTATAGTGTTTTCAGCACTGTGTTTTTGATGTGCCTCTCCTGCTGCATGTTGCTGGTGTAGGGGTTCTGCTGCTTGTTTTTGATGATGAAAATGTTTTATTGTTGAAACACAACCAATCCAGGATAACCCAAAGTAAGAAAAAGTGCTTTTCCAATGCTTTAGGGTATACTTTAGTTGTATAAGAGGTGCTCTAAGCACTCATGCATTTTTATCTTAGTATTGGCCCAACCAAAAGGGGTGATAACACATTTTGACCTATGGAACCAAACACTAAATCAGGATGTGATGTGGACCCCTTTATCCCCAAGCTATAGGCCCTAAAACAGGTAGGTAGGTATCTTCGGGAGCTCGGGATGCCTCCTTTGACATTGCAGGAAAAAGGTCTTACCAAGGGGACGTCCTGTCCCTCCCACTGCCCTATGTCAGGTGCCTCTTGAGCCGCTCCCGCATGTGCTTGGGAAGGCATTGTCGCGGCCACCCGGTCCATGTGTCCCAGGTGGGAGGGTGTCCCCACATGTGTCCATGGGTAGGGCCACATGCCCCCTCCTTTGGGCGGCAGCTCTGGGGGCTGCCCGGCCGTGTGGAGTATCTCTCACCACAAGGGGTATTGCTCCCGCTAGTCTACGGTACGACCGCCTCCCCCTTGTGGCTTGAGTTGCGGGGCCACTCTGCTTGGCAGGCGACCCCCTCCTGGACTGTGTACCGGCTCGCCTGTCACCGGTTGCTTCCATGGCTCCGGGTGACGTTTGCCATGGTCCCCGATGCAGCCTGGCCGGGCTCGGACCAGTGGCCTTGGAGTACCGCTCCTGCCACTGGCCCGGTGGGTCGGCTGGGTCGCCCCAGTGCGTCCGACCCATGGGGTGTTGGTTCTTTCCTGTCCCTCGGCCGCCCTACGTGTGTGCAGTGTCCTGGGCCGCTTGGCGCCTGTTCACTGGTGTGCCTGCGCGGTTTGCTGTGTTGCGTCTGCGGTGTCTTGGGCCACTTGGCTCCTGTTCACCGGTGTGCGCGCTCGGTGTGTTGTGTTGCGTGTGCGGTGTCCTGGGCCACTTGGCTCCCGTTCACCGGTGTGCGCGCTGTGTGCGGTGCGCGTGTGCCATGGGTGGTTGTGTCCCTCTTCCTCCCCCCCTAATTTTTGTTGTTTTTTTTTTGATGGAAAAAAAAGAAAAACAGGGGCGCGCGTACACTGCAGGCACAGGCACGGGCAGCTGGTGCGGCGGTGCAATAGTGCTGTGTCCTCTGGCGTGTGTCGTCGGTGCTGTGGCGGCGGTCGCGCCCCAGGGGTGCGGCTCGCGCGCCCTGATGTACACGGGCTTGGGCGAGGGTGGGTTTGGTTAGGTGTCTCTTTGCTTCTGGAGCTGGCTGGTTAGACGGCTGTGTGGGCTGTGGGTGTGGGCTGTGGTTACGTTGTTCCCTCGGCGGGCCTGGTTAGGAGTCAAGGGTTAGCGGTTTCGGGGTGTGGCTCGGGTTTGATTTGTGTTTGGGTTTTGGCTCGGTTAGGCGGTTCTGACGGTAGCGGGCCTGGGTTCGGTGCCTTTGGGCGTAGTGGTGCCCGTTGTCGTGTGCGATGGCGTCCTTCATCGTCCGGTTCATTTGGTGACTTCTGGGCGGGGCCTGGCGTGGCGCCGCGTGGTGGTGGTTTGCTGGGTAACGGGGTTAGGTGGCGGCGCCGCTGGCCGGGGGGTCAGGCGCGTCGTGTTGTGTGGTGCGAAGGGCTCCTGGGGTGCTGTGGGTGCCGCCGGTGTCGGTGCGCCGACGCTTGTGGGGTGGTGAGGGGGTTTGTGTGTGCGGGGCTGGGCTTTGGGTGATGTCCCACAGGCGGATGCCGTCTCGCTGTGTCTCCTGGAGGGTCTCCCGCAGGCCCCTGAGGACATACGGGTGGTCCTGGGGCGCGGGGAAGTTGCGGGGGTGGACTCCCAGGGGGTGGAGCGCATCGGCCAGCATGGCTTCCCATGCGGCCTGCGGCATCCACCCCCCCGCCGGCCGGAGGCGGCAGTTCTCCACCGACCCCTTGCGGGGCCGATGAACCAGGCCCTCGAGGGAGGGCTCTCCCCGGGCCCACTTTCGCAGCTCCCAGAGCTGCGTGTGGGTCCAGCGCTGCCACCACTGTCCCTGGGTGGGCCTGCGGTCTTGGGCGGAGGAGTGGGCGTGGGTGGGTGTGACGGGGTCGTGGGGACCGGTGGCGGTGGCGGGCCTGGGGGATTCCTCGTAGTCCTGTTCCGTGGGGATGCGCGGGGAGTGGGGGCGCGCGCGGATGTGGACCCGCGGGTGTGCGCGCACGGTCTCCGCCTCGGGGTTCGGCGGGGACTCGCGGCGGCGGTGGTAGCGGGGCATGCGCTGTATATGGGCTGTCATCGAGGGTTGGTAGGGGGCCGGGGACGCTGCTGGCGGACCCTGGCGTCGTTCTGGCCTGGTCGGGGGCGGTCCGTGGGCCTGGGGTGCGGGCTTTGAGAGGTGGCGGGACGAGGTGCGTCGTGCTTCGGCCGCGGCGCGCTCCGCTATGAAGGTGGTGGCGGCAGCGTCAGTGACGGTGGGGGGGTGCCGTGCTGGGCGCTGCTGCCTCCAGGCCTGGGACGGCTGGGGCCGAATGTCATAGAGGACGTCCTCGGGGGGCCGGGCTCCCGCTGCCGTCGTGGCGCCGGGTTTGGACTTGGGTTTGGGCTTGGCTGCGGGTTGCGGTCGTGGCGCGCTGACGGGTTTGGGTGGCTGTTGGGCGGCGGTCTTGGGTTTCGGCTGTGTCGCAGGTGTGGGCCTCGTTGGGGCGTGGGCCTTGGCGGCGGCGGGGTTGCTCGCAGTGGGGGCGGGTTTGGGGGCCCGTTTGGGAGGTGTCCCCCGCGGCCTGGGGGGTGGAGTGCTGGATGAGGACGTGGTGGTGCTGGTGGATGAGGTGGTCGTGGTGGTGGAGGTTGTGGAGTCGGAGGCGGGGGAGAGGGCTGTGGGAGACGGCGGAGGGTCCTGGGCTTCGGGGGCGGACATAGGATGCTGGGTCCTGCAAGTAGCGAGAACGAGGGTGCGGGTTCGGGCACCGGGCGTGTGCGCGCGTCTTCCCTGGTGATCCTTGCGTGCTGGTGCTGGTGTGGCGACGTTGTCTCGGCTGCGCGGGCACGTGGGTTACCCGGGGGGTGGCCATATCTGCTCCAGGACGTGCGGGTGTGTTTGCTGGAGGTAGTCGAGGGTGCGGAAGAAGCATCGCTGGATGCCGGGCATGTCCTCCTCTGTGAGGTGGGGGTAGTTTTGGGTGGGGGTGTCTGGGCCCGGCCACAGCAGCGCCATGAGGTGGGCTGCCACCATGTATGGGCAGAGCTGTAGGGTGGTGGGGTGTGGGGGGCTAGGTCCCCTGCGGTTTGGGGGGGCTTCCCTCTGCTGGGGGCGCAGTGTGACCACCCACACCCACCGGTCCGTGGGGATCCCCCAGGTCCGTTGGGTCCACTTGGCGAGGCAATACATCGCCCTACCAAGGCCCTGGCTGCCGCTGCGGATGGAGAGCAGCGTGTCCAGGGATTTGCGTTCCCACGTGCCCCAGATGTGGGGGTCGTCCGGGTCGTCACCCCTGGCGTACGTGTCGAGGCCTGGGTTGTGTGGGGGGGGGGCGTAGTCGGCGGGGAGGAGGGAGTCGGTGCCGTGTATCACCCAGTGGGCAGTGGGTGCGTGGTAGTGGGTGGTGGAGAGGGTGTAGTGCAGATTGTACATGAGGGTCATGTACGTGGAGGGGGCTGGCTGCCGGTCGTCAGGGGTGGGGATGTCCCCCGGAAAGTGGTGCCGGAAGTTGCTCAGGGAGGCCATCCGGGCTACCCATGTTTCCCGCTCCCACTCTTTGGTGTTGTCAGGGGTGGCGCCGGGTGGGGGGTGGGCCATGTTGGGCTCACGGTAGCGGGTGCGGCCCTGGGTGCTGTCCCGCTCCCAGTCAATGGGGGTACCCAGATCCGGCTCCCCGTGGGGGGCGGGCTCTCGCCGTCTGGGGTGGCGCGTGGGGGGCGGTCGTGTCGGGCGACGTGGAGGAAGGCGTCGAAGAGGAAGTCTCGGACGCCTTCCCCCAGGGTGGCCGCCTGGACCAGGGTGGCCGCCCGGATGCGGGTGCTGGTGCCAGAGGTGCGGAGGCACAGCACGTCCTGTTCCCCGAGTCCCCGGAGGTGCTGCCGTACCGCTGCGGGGTTGTGTAGGGCGTAGGGTTCGGCCGGTGCGGCGGCTGGTGGTGCGGGGTGTGATGGGGGGGTTGGTGTGGGTTGGGGGGGCTGGTTGTCGTTGTCGCGCGTGGGGTTCCGTGATGGGGTCTCTTGTGGCGGTCGCGGGAGGTGGGATTTGCGGTGGCGTGTGTCGGCGGGGGCATCGACGTCAATTGGCTGGTGCTGGCTGCCGCGTGTTGCGTCCGTGGCCTGGTCTCGGGGGGGGGCGGGGGGGGGTGGTGTGGGGTCGGCGCTGTTGGTGGTGGGGGGGGCGGGGGTGGGTGTTGTGCTGGCTGGCAGTCTGGGCGTCCCTATGGGTCGTGTGGGTGTTGCGTGTGTGCGCCGTGCGGTCCTTGCGGTTCTTGACTTGTTGTGGTGCCGGGGTGTGGGGGGGAGGCGGTCGCATGGGCGTCCGGGTGGGGCTGTGGTCCGTATGTAATGGGTGGCTGCTGGTGGATGGTGCTCGCTGGGGGTGTGGGTGGGGGGGCTGCTGGTGGTGGTGGGGCGCTCCTACTAGGTCCTGGTGTTGCTGGTGTGCGTGCGCGGCTCCCCGCGGGTCCATGGGGGTGTACCGTGGCTCGTGTGTCGTGGGCCCGTGTAGCGGGGGCGGCGGGTGGTGCTGGACCGCGTGGTGGTGGTGTTGAGGGTGTGCTGGTTGTGTGTGGTACCCCGGCGTTGGTGGGTGTGGTGGTAGGGGCTGGTGGTGGTGGTATACGTGATTGTGTGGTGTGGTGATGTGTGCCATGTGGGGTGGGTGGTTCGTGGGGCCTGGTTGTGCTGGGGCGTGGTGGGGATGTAGCTGGTGGGGGTCGCTGTAGCATGGGGGCATTAGGGGGTAGGGGATGGGAGGGACGGGGGCGTGGTGGTGGTGTTGGTGGTGCCATGTCTCCTGGCTCTGCGCGTATGGTGGTCCTGGCATGGTGTGGACGTGTGTGGGCGGTGGTGGCTGACTGGGCTGCAGGGTTTGGGTGCTGCGGTACGGTGGTGGTGGTGGGCGCTGGCGGGGGCGGTGTTGTTGGTGTGCCCCGGGGGTCTGGGCGTGAGGTGGTGCAGTGTGGCTCGACCCGGGCCCTGGTCGGGGCGTCGCGCCCTGCTGGCGGGCGCGCTGGCGGGCCCCCTGACCTGTCTTGGTCTTCTTGGCCTGGTGGGTGTCGGGGGCGGGTGAACCCCCCTGTCTCCGTGGGGGCGACGGGGAGCGGGCGTTCCAGCGGTGTGCCTCTCGGAGGCGCGTCTCGAGGCCTCTGACGTAGGTGCGCTGGTCCGTGAGGCCCATCCGTGTGGCGGTGGCCTCGTCGGGGGCGGCCAGGTGGGCGTCCCGAAAAGACGCCCAGCCCTCCAGGGGCTTCTGTTGTGCGGGCTGGGGGTGGTGTGCCGGGTATAGGAGTGCGCTGAGTGGGTAAGGTGTTCCCTTCCGTCGGCCGAGGGAGGTGTTGAACCGGCGGCAAGTGATTCGGAGGTAGGCTGCTATCTCCTCTGGTGCCGTGTCCGCCCACGCTTCTGGCGTCAGGGCTGCTGCTTGGGGGGCCGGGAGTTGTGGGTCTGGGAGGTGTAGGTCACGGTGGAGGAGGTATAGGGCGAGGAGGATGTGGCGGGCCGCCACGTTCAAGCCGCCTCCGCTGTGGCGTAAGGGTGGGCGGTGGGGGGGCAGGGGTGTGCTGCCCGTGGCCACGGCTATGGTCCATGCGTGGTCCGCCGCGTCCGCCACGTAGTACCCTCCCAGGTGGTCCCGGAGGGTGTCGGTGAGTGGCCCGAAGAGGCTGGGGTGGCTGGTGGGGGGGGGTGCTGCTGGGGCCGCGGGCCGCTCGCGGTGGTGGGGGCTGAGGTCCCCGCAGTGGGGGCAGTGGGTGAGGCGGTGCGCGGCTCCCAGGCAGACCCAGTGGTCTGGGTTGCAGGGCAGGGCCGTCTGTGGTAGCCGCTGGCGTACGCAGAGGGGACATGCGGTGGCTGGCGGTTCGTGGTACCTGTGGACGGACGGTGGCGTGGGGGGATGGGGGCTGGTGGCGCGCGCATGCTGGTGAGAGTGTGTGCGGTGTCTGTGGTGCCCGTGTGTGCCGTGCCAGTGTTGTGCTCGATGCATGGTGTGTAGACGTGGTGGGGGTTCCGTGTTGGTATGTCACGGGGTAGGTTCTCATGGTTGGTAGAACAGGAGTTTGAGGAGGTGGGCTTGGTCTGTTTGGGGCAGGGTTGCTGCATGCTGCAGGTATTTGTGGGTGCGGTATGTGAGCTGCTCCGCTGTCTTGGCAACGGCCGTCCGCTGCATGTGCGCCGCTGTGGCCTGGGGGTCCTCCGCGTGGGTGCGTAGCAAGGTGTAGACGGCAGTGGGGACGAGTCCCCTGCGGACCGCCTCGAGAACCTCCGTCTGCTTGAGGACGGTGGTGAGTTGCTGGGTCGCCGGGGACTGCGTCAGCCATCCGGCGTGCTGTGCGATGGTGTGGGTTGGGTTCCAGTCTGTGAGGGTGTCCAGTCCTCTCTACAGGGGGCACACCTTGAAGTGGTCCCAGGTTTCTTCTTCCGCGTGGCCACAGATGCATTTGGTGTATCCTGCGGGGACGTGGATCGAGCGGCGCGCATACCATCGGTGGTATCGGGTGAGGAGGGGAAGCTGTTCGAGGGCGAGTTGGAGTCGGGGTTTTTGTAGGTCTGCTGGGAGGCTATCCGGGCGCAGGGCGGAGTAGTAGAAGGGGGTGTGGACGGAGTCTTCAAGGCGTCGGAGGAGTTCGGTGTTCGCTGTGTTGGCCCAGTGTGGTGGCCAATTGCTGGATGGGTGTGGGGTAGCGGTATGCTTGTGTCCATCTGTGTACGGCGTGTCCTCGGGCATCCATTGGGGGGGCTGTGTGGCCGGGGGTATCGGGGGCAGGTGCTGCAGGTGGCTGTGGTGTGGGGTGTCCAGTCGCACGTGTTCGAGCCCTGGGGTGTGGCTGGTGTTCTGGTGTTTGGCCTACGTGTCTGCGCGTCCATTGCGGTATGCGTAGCGGTGTGACTCCTGTTTGACGATGTGTAGGGCGTCCTGGGGGTGCATGCCCCTGAAGGCCATCCATAGTCCCAACGCTTGTGTGGTGAGGCCGGACTCGAGTGCCTTGTGGAGGGGCAGGTCCGCAAGGTGCCTGGTGAGGTGGATGTCGACCGTGGCGTCCACGACTACCCAGATGTTGCGGGGCCGGATCGTTGTGGGTGGCGGTGTGGCGGTGACGGCGTCTGCCATGGTGCGCAGTTTGCCGTGGGAGGACGCCCCAAAGATGGTGGCCCCGGTGTGGTGTTCCACGTGGAGGCCGTCCGCGTGCCGGGTGATGCGCACGGAGGCGCAACCGACCGTGGGGGTGCGTTGCTGGGTGCCGGATGCGTCAGTGAAGTAGATGATGTCGGTGTCGCTGGGTATGGGTAGGCGGGCAATTGCTGTGGGGTGATAGACGTAGATGGGGTTCCCTTGGGCGGTTCTGGCGGTGATTTGCGTGGGTTGTAGTAGTGGCGCTGCATAGACGCCTATCCACTGGGTGATGATAGCCTGGGCTCGTGGGGTGAGGCGGAGGAGGCCCCTGTCTGGGCGCCCCTGGGTGATATACGCGTACATCAGGTGGAAGAGGTACCCCGTATTGGGGTGGAACTTCTGGCACGTGATGGTCTGTCGCCGCTCCTTGTCGTCTTTGTCGCCGCGGAGGGTGGGGCATTTGTGCTGTAGGGGGCGCATGGGTGCCTCCTGAGGTCCTGCGCGGTGTGGGTCGCAGCGGTCGTACTCTATGGCCACGCTGTCCGGGTCTGCCCGCTCGTTGGTGAACGTCCATGTCGCCCTGGGTGTTCGGGTCCAGGCTACGTGCGCCGGGTGGTCTGGGGGTACCGTGTGAAACCAGGGGGAGGAGAGCCATGCCTGCTGGTCGGCGGTGGTGGCGGCGGTGGGGGTGTGGTAGTGGGTGGAGATGAGGTGTAGCAGGGGCCACGGAGTGTCGAGGGCTGCCGGGCCGCAGTGCCAGCACGTGCTTGGTATGCCCTGGTCACTGTGTCTGACTGGTGGTACATCGGTCTCCGGTGCATTGTGTTTGGGGATGGAACAGGGGGCATGGTGTCGCTGGACAGCGCGGGTAGCATGTTTGTGGCCGTTCGGTGCTAGTAGCAGGATGGTGGGTGGTGTCCAGCCTTCGGCTGACGGGGTGGGCTCCTCTTGCGTCGTGCCGCCGTCGTTGGGGGTCTCGTGCTCGCTCGGGCGGGGCCGGGGGTGCTGGCGCTGGAAGGCTGTGTACGCCGTGTCGATGTCCTTGGGCCCCGGCATGTCGCGCCCTGCCTTTGTAGCACATGCGCGGAGGTACGCTTGGAAGACGTGGCGTGCTGGCCATTGTGGGTCGGAAAGGAACGGGGCGTGGTCAGCGTCGCATTGGGCCATGATCCTCATCTGTGTTGGGGTGATATACACTATGGTGCCGGTGGCCCCCACGAGGCGCAGGGTGTCCACCTCGCCTGCCGGGTGTCGGTGGATGTCGGTGTGCGTGGCCACGAGTGGCCCCTGTTGATCGCAGTGGTGGTTTGTCAGGATGGCGTGTGTGTGGTGCGGTAGGAGGAGTTGTAGCTGGGCCCAGATGCCAGTGCCCACGGAGGTGGAGACACCATGTTGCGCCAGTATCCCACGGGGGGCAGGTGTTGCGGGCCATTTGCGCTTTTTTTATGCGTATGGCTGCCGCCTCGCGAACTTCAGGTTGGTGGTTGTGTGTCACCCTGTGTAGGAGGTGCGCTGCGTGTTTGGCATAGGCCATGTCGACCAGGGCGCCTGTATTGTCTCCGTAGTAGCGCCAGTGGGCCATCATGGCCTCCTTGGGGAAAGACGTTGGTCAGCCTCCGTTTTGCGCCCATGCCTTCGTCATTTGCTGTCGAGCGTGGCGTAGGGCGTCTTGGGGGCGCGGGAGGTGCAGGGCTTGGTACCCGATGGCCGGGTTGAGCACCGCTTCCATGAAGTACGCCAGGCCCTGCGTAGACAGGAGGTCGCCCCTGACAATTTGGGGTAGCCGGGCGAGGCGCTCTTCAAGCTTGCTTGGGAGTGTGATGTGGTGGTGCCGCGTGGCCTGTGTGACTCCCAGGTGGACGCTGGTGTCTTCCAGGTGTAGGGGTTCGCCTTTCCGGATGTGGGGGGTGGGGGTCCTGGCGTCGGCCAGCGCGACCGATTTGCGGGGGTGCACTAGGAGCTGGTGCGCGTCCAGGTAGGTTGTGGTGAGTTGGAGAATGGCGGACGCTTGCTCGGTGGTCGTTGGTAGCCCTGCGTTCTCAGGGTCGCGGTGGCGGGTGGCCGTAGTTACGAGGTTGTCGTCCGCGAAGTTGATGAGGGGGGACCGTAGCGGGTATGGGGCGTACCCCGGGTATACCAGTGCTAGCTCAAATGCCAGTGGTAGGGTGACGAGGGGGTAGAGGAAGGGGCCTTCGGCGCCTCCCTGGGGGACCCCGCTGTCTGTGCCGGTCCAGGGGGTGAGGCCTGCGGCTGTGATGACGGCGTGGAGTCGGGTCTGGATGTACCCAGTCATGAAAGATAGGAATGGGAGGCCCATGGCATCCCATACCTCCGTGAGGAGCCGGTGTGGGGCGTGGGGGAACGCGCCTTGGACATCGAGGGAGGCGATAATCATCTCGTAGGGGTTCATGTCCAGTGCGGTGTCCTGGAGGAAGATGGCCTCGTGGTGGGACCTGCCGGCCATGGCTCCCCACATGCTGGCGGGCACGTGGGCGAAGACCGCCGGCGCGATGCGGCCTAGGATGAGCGTCCACACCAGCTTGACCTCGTTGGTGGCCCAGACTATGGGCCACCAGTTCCCCTGGCTGCGCCCAGTCCCCCTTTTTGTAGAGGGGGTGGACCAGGTTGGCCCACTCAGGGGGGATGGGCGTGGCGCCCGTGACGATGTCCCACAGGCGGGCTGCCAGGCGGCGTTTGACGGGCAGGGTGAGGCGTTGGTACGCTTCGGCCGGCAAACCGTCGACGCCGGGCACGACCCCCTTCTTCAGGCGGTCTAGGGCGCGTTGCAGTTCTGAGATGCTGAAGGGGTCGTGTTCGATGGCGCGCCGCTGTTCCCGGTTGAAGACCCTGGGCACATGCTCGCGGATGGTGTTTCTGGTGTGGGGGTCGAGCTCGGGGAAGGCGTCCCCGTGTTGTGCCTGGAAGCTGTCCAGGACTGCCTGGAGGACGGCGTTTGGGTCATTGGTGAGGCCTCCCTCGGGGGTGCGCACCGCGCGGATGGTACGGCGCCCCGTGTCCTCCAGGATGCGGCTGACGTACCGCAGGGACTTGTACTTGTCGTTTCTGCCGTATCTTTCGCGTTCCTGGGCTGCAGCCGCTATGCGGTGGGCGTGCCATTCCTGGAGTTGGTGGCGGCGGGTGGTGAGGAGCGCACGGAGGTGGGCGTCCCGGTCTCGTGCCTCCGCTGTGCTGGGGCGTAGCAGGGTGGCGAGTTCCTCTTTCGTGGTCCAGATGTCATGGACGAGTTGTTGGAGGGTGAGGTCTGGTGGTGCTCCCGTGTGGCTGGTGTCACGCTCCATGCCGCATGCTTGTGCCGCCCGGCGCATGGCGGTGGTGAGTGTCGGTGCATCCGGGCGGCGCAGGATGGCGTGTAGGGCCCTGTTATACCTGTGCCAGGCGCCGTGGTCGTCCTCGGCCGGGAACTGCAGTGTGGGTGGGAGGGTGTCGTCTGGCAGGGTGGCCGCGGGTGGGGGTAGGTTGGGGATGATAAGGTCGATGTAGAGGGGTCGGTGGCCCGTGTCTGTGGGCGGGAGGTCCCCGTAGGCTGCTTCGTGGACGCGCACCGTGGTTGGGTCCCCGTAGCACGTGTCGATGCGGGATTGGTGGGTGCCGGCTTGGTGGGGGTAATGGGAGGGTGTGCCGGTGAGTCCTGCCGTGAGGTCCGTGAGGCCCAGTTGGTGCATGGCGTCCCGGACAGCTATGTCGGTGGCTGTGGGTGGGCCGGTGCGGTCGTCGTCGGTGGGGGCGGCGTTTAGGTCGCGTATGATGATGGTGGTTGCCAGGAGGGAGAGTCGGCGGTACGCCAGGCTCAGGGTGTCCAGGAAGTCCTTGGTCTCCTCCCCGAATGGGACGTGCGTGAGTAGCACGTTTAGCTGCCATCCGGGCCCCACGCACTCGTACGCCCCGAGGCGACCATCCACTCCGAGGTCGGGGTGGGCATGCACCATGCCCGACGTCTTGTGGTACAGGGGCACCCCCCGTTGCCAGTGGGTGTGATATTTGTTCCCCTCCGGGTCCAGGATCGGTGCTGGTTCGGGTTGGTCCGCTCTGCGGAGGGCTTGCTCCAGGAACCCCAGGAGGTCTGCGCCTTGGGGGTGTGGCCCGGGCATGGCTTGCAGTGTGGCGGCCTTGGTGGGGTCGTGGGTGACCGCAGGCTCGTTGAGGATGTTGATGCGAGCGTGGGCTTCCGCAGGTGCCGGTTTCTGGGGACCGGTAGTTGGGGGGGCGGGCCGTGTCCGGCCCTGGCCCCGTCAGGCGTCGAGGAGGTCGATGACGCCCTGAGCTGCGGGTGCCTTGCGGTTCCGCTTCTGGGGCTGGGGTAGGGGCCATGCATTGTGGACTCCGCCCGTGTACTCGGTGCCGGTGAGGTGCTCCGTGTCGGGGGTGCACAGCTGCATGGGGACCATCTCACGACCGGTTCGGTCTCGTCCGAGTTCGATGATGCTCACCCTCTTGTTGTTGGGGGTGGCCGGGTCCCACTTGACGTGGATCTTGAACCCCTGGTGGTCCCCGGTGACGAGGTACCGGTGCTTGACCTCCCCTGCGGCCCATATCCACTTGGAGGGGCCCGCGGCCGTGGCGTACTCGAAGGGCAGCTGCACCCAGGTACCGATGGCGCATTCGGGATACAGGGCAGCGGCTTCCTCTTTGGTCCAGCTCTTCGATTGGCTCTCGGCTTGGGCGCGGGTTTGGCCTGTGCGGGGGCCTTGCGCTTCTGCGCACCTTGGCGGCGCCGGGCAGCGGGTTGTCCCCGTTGGGGAAGTGCGCCCTGGGGCTGCTGTACGGGTGCGTGGCCCGGTGTAAACACGGGGTGTTCGCGGGCGGCTGGGACGTAGGGCTTGGACGTGGGGACGGGGTCCTTCAGCTGGAACACTTGCTTGGTCATGAGGCCAAGCACTTCCTCGGCCTCCTGCAGGGCGTTGGGCGGGTTCGTGGGCCAGGTGAAGAGCCGGTGCCCGGTGCCTGCCCCGTGGCGGCGCATGTGGGCCGTGTAGCGGGTGGCGTGGCGTGTCCACGCTGGGGTGCGTTCGGGGGGGAGGGGGCCTTCTGGCGCGCCCTGCGCCCAGTAGAGGGCGTAGTGCAGCGCTTCCCAGGCTGCCTCTGGGGCGTGGGGGATGCGTGCGGCGAGACGCAAGCGGTCCCCTCCGCGTGGTGGGGGCGGGACTTTGTCGTCGGGGGCGTGTGCCGTTGCCCGTCTGACCTTGCCGTGGTCGTCCCATTACACCACTTTTTCTTACTTTGGGTTATCCTGGATTGGTTGTACTTCAACAATAAAACATTTTCATCATCAAAAGCAAGCAGCAGAACCCCTACACCAGCAACATGCAGCAGGAGAGGCACATCAAAAACACAGTGCTGAAAACACTATAAAACTTTCTGGTAGCAAGAGGCAGACAGTCTCTGCGTACCGGCAGCAACCCCGTGCCGTACATCCAGTGCGCCGAGTACTGTCCTGAGCAAGAGGGGCGAATATTGACACAAAGAAAGAGGACACCGACGCGAAGACGGCGCCTGAGGCACCAGCAATGCCAGCGCCTGATGAACCCGGACCTGGACCTAGCGCTGTACCTTCGGTGCCCTTACATGGGCCAGTGGATGTGGTTGATGACTCGCTGGAGGGACTTCAGTCGGCCTTCAGGGCCCTCTCGGTCGAGGAGGTGGACACCAACCCTGTGAAGAGAAAGAGGGAGAGAGAGAAGGATGCTGGAGGAAGCATGGCAGACGAAGGATTAGACCATGGGCACGACCCGACGAGTGAGTCAACCTTCGAGGGCGCATAAAGCGCCTCTGGCCTCCACGCATCACCCAATCCTACAAACTACACTCCCAACTCCAGACCCAGCCGCTGCAACATCCACTCCCATAACCAACCCGCCTATGGCTGATGGCACAGGCTTTACTGGTATGCCTACCTACCCTGCCTATGGTGTGAACCCACCTACACTGCAATTCCAGAAGCAACTACTACCAGTGAGCCGGTGGCCTCCAGTTCTGCGCCGCGATGGTATGCGGCTGACTATCACCATCCTCTACCCGCTACGGGAGCCTATGTGGATGTTCCTGGGTATGCAACCCTGAGTGGGCTGAGGGGAGGACCTTAGTCATGCGGGAGCAGGAGTAGAGGAACGGGGAGATCCTCCAACAGGTCCCTGACGCGATCGGAGATCAATGAGGCTCTCCGAGGAGCCACCTCTAAAATTGTTGGTGATATCACTCAAGAGATTCCGGGTAAACTAGAGCCCCTGATTCCGCCCCAAGCGTCACCTACCATGGTGGGAATTTCACCCCATCGAGTACAGGCTAACCACCTGGTGGCAGGGTTGACAAACACCCTGGGGAGCCTGAGGAGCCGACCGATGCCGACCCCTGCAGCGATACCGAGAAGCCCTTTTGTACCGAGAACGGCCCTGCCACCCTACAGCCACGTGGGGAATTGTACGAGAGCCGAGCTGGACCGGCTGAGGCTGACAGCCCTGAGGGCAATGGTTGACGTGGAGCCCTATGGCTCTAGTGATCTAGGCGCAGACCCCTCTGATGATGAGCCGCCGTCGATGGCTTCTGCTTCGCCCTCGGAGGACGACGACCCTGAGGACCCTGAGAACCCAAGTGGACAGAAGAAAAAGAAGAAGAGGAAGACCCGGCGCCCTGAGGGATGCAGGTCTCAGGAGGCTAAGGCCATTGCGACCTCCAAGATCGTGGTGAACTTGCCTGAGTTCACAGGCAACGACCTCAGCGAGTTCGCTGAGAATTTCGGCCGGTTCCTTCGATTGACCGGCCAAACCCACGCTAGTTGACGGGTCAAGTGCGATCTGCTCCTGCAGTGTTGCAAGATCGAGTACCTGGAGAAGCAGGTCAAGCAGATCGTGACTAAATCCGCCACCTTTGCCGATGTGTTGGTTGCCTTGGAGAGGCAGTACCCGACCTATGAAACCGACCTCTCCATCAGGCCCGAGATCCAGAACCTGGCCGTGCTGCCCAACAACCCCAAACCTGGCAGGGTCTCTGAGCTATTGGCTGACCTGGATCACTGGGCTGGACGATTGACGCCCGGTTCCTACAGCAGCGCCGACCTGCTTTTCAGGTTGGTGGCTAAGCTCCCCCGAGAGCTGTGGGACGAGTGCCGTTCAACAGCAGAGCGCAAGGCTAGAGCCCTCTACTACGAGGATTTATGTGTACTACTCCTGGAGCTGGCGCTGGAGAAAGAAAGCGACCAGCACCTGAACAACTACCGTCCTGGAGGGGGAGGCTCTGGAAGCCAAGGCAAAGGGAACCAAGGATCCACACCTGGACAGGGGACTACACCCAAACACGCCTGTATCATGGAAAGCGTCAAGGAGCTCTTCTGGTGTGATGCCAGAGATGAGCAGGCCCACCTGCAGCACGCTGCAAACTGCGAGCAGCGAGGCTGCTTCGTAGTCCAAGGGAAGAAGCAGGAGACCAACACTGGCGGCAAGGCGAAGATGCCGGATCACTACAGGTGTACTATCACCTGTGCCTTCTGTGGGAAGAGGAAGCACTATGAGGATGAGTGCTACCACAAGCAGCGCCTGTCGGCGAAGCTGAAGGATGAGGATCCTGGCAAAGGCTCTGGCAAAGGTGGAGGCAAAGGCAAAGGCAACGACTCCGGCAAGGGCAAGTCGAAAGGGCGTGGACAAGGGCACGACAAGAGTCAAGGTGGACGAGGAGGAGGCGCTAACCGCCAGCCAGACAAGGACAACAAGAACCCGGACAAGAACGGAGGCAACCCCAACCTTAATCGAGGGGGGAACTCCGAGCCCTCTGGGGGGCAGTCTGGTCCGACCACACGCTCACAAACGCAGGCCCAGCGAGAGCAAGGGGCTAAGCGTGAGCATGAAGGCGGTGATGACAGCAACGCTAATAAGAGAAGCCTTTTCATGAGGATGGCCCGCAAATTGCGGAACAAGGGGTTTGAGGTGACCTGTCCCCCGGAGTTCTGACGGGGACGCTCTGGTGGGGCCCCGGACTTGGTGTTCTGGGTACGTATCCGACTAGGGGGACGTGAATACCTGGGGGTATTGGACACTGGGGCCACCATATCTATAGTGGCCAAGACAATTTTACCTTGTGGGAGCCTGAAGAACACCATCACCACCGCGGCTATACTAATGGGGGATGGGCATGTGGTGCACAGCTGCGGGGACTGTGAAGTGGAGGTACCTATGGGCTCCCGAACGATCGCCCATCGGTTCTATGCGATGGACACTGAAGCCTTCGACTTTGTATGGGGGACTGACTTCTTCGTGCAGCACTCCCAGATACAATCCCTGACGCTGCAAGAGCCCTACGTCCTCTACGGGGACCACGCAGGGGGCAGGGAGTCCGTGCCACTGGAGCAGTCTGAGCACACCTCGAGCTACCTGAGGGTATCGAAGGAGGAGCCCTCGAACATGATGGCGGCCTCCAAAACTGAGGACTATCAGCTATTTGGGGAAGTCCTAGACCAAGGTCTGAAGGAGTTGGGTTACTCTAGAGAAGACCTGAGTGTGGAGTTGTTCACCAGCGACAAGCAACATGTCCTGGACCTTTACTGCAGCAAGGGGAAAAACTGCAGCTACAAAATTTACTGGCCCTCTTTCGGGATGGCCCACGGGAACCCCAGGTTCAGTGAACTGGGGAAGGTCTTGACCAAGGTGGCTCTGGAACGTTCCCGTATGGTCCTGTGTTCCCCCGATTGGGGAGCCCATGGGGGCAACGAGTACTGGCGAACCCTCCTGGACAGGCTGACTATCAGCTCTGTTCGGTTACCTGATGAGGCCATGTATGTGCCTCTGGGGCGTAAGACACCTATCGGGAAACCCGGATGGGGGAGTATGCTCAGTGTGGTGGACGGAGGTCTTACCTCCATCCCCTGGGAAGACCTGGACTCGACTCTGGTCCAGGCTATACAACGAGAAAGCGATGGACTCGCCTTGGGTGACTTGAACGATCGACTACGACCTCAAGATGCTATTGAGACTATACCCAGAGGAGATGAATATGTCGTGACTAACACCAACGCCCCCAACTCTCCCTGCCATGCACCTGTTCCTGATGGAGTCTCTGAGTGTGGACTATCCGAGCTCCCCAGCTCTATCCACTCAGATGACGAAACTGAGCATGACGCCTTCTTCGTGCAGACATGCGTGGAGGAAGTGGCGAACGCCGAGTACGTCGCCCCACTGAAACCCCTACTTTCCATGAGGGTGGAAGATCCCGCGGACGAAGAGCTGGACCCCAGATCCAGGCTAAGGGAGTATGTGGACTCCAAGAGGAGGTTGGTGGCAAAAAGGCTATGCTACGCTAAGCCTACCCACAGCTAATGGCCACTGAAGCAAGGACGTATGGGAGATCTATCCCAATTGAAGGAGGACCTCGAACAGAAGATCACCACCTGGCAAAGGGAGGTAGATCTTAAGCTCATGAAGAGCGTGTGGGGTGCCCATGTGAGGACCCCAGAGGAGGACGACCTCTCGGAGGAATGTGTATGTGTCCCCCTCCAGCGTGCCTATGTTGCCATCGTCCACCGGAGATGGTTGAACGAGACCTACTATATGCTTACCAAGGGTTGAAGGATACTAGCAAGGGCGAAGAGTCGGTGGAGGATTACCTCCCGACGTCTATTACTCAGGGGGCAAGCAACTTACACTCCGACGAGGACATGGAGGACAAGATCAAGCTATTAGACCCGCGGGTGCAGACGCTTATAAGGACCTATCTTGAGGTGTTCGGAGAACTACCCCCTCCAGCCTCATGTGACAAGCTGGTACAGGTGGACCTCAAGCTGAAACCCGAGTTCGTGGGTCACAAGATCCGGAGGAGACCCTATCCAGCTCCTAAAGAGCAGGCCGACGAGATGGAGCGACAGATACAAGAATGTATCCACGCTGGCCTAGTCCTGGAGTACAAGGACGGGGACTACCCCCAACACTGCAGCCCCTGTTTCCTGGTGGCTAGACCTGGGTCTACAGCCAAACGGCTGGTAGTGGACTACGGAGACCTGAACAAGCAAACGCTGAACAACTCAGGGTCCATTCCTAATATGGAGTCTACCCTTGAAAAGATAGCCTCCTGTCGGTACAAGACCAAGATGGACAAGAGGAGCGGATTCTGGCAGGTGGACCTGACGCCCAACGCTCAGGAGCTACTAGCTTTCATCACCCCTCAGGGGAGGGTGTTCAAGTCGAAGGTCATGCCGTTTGGCGTGGCCAACGCACCCGCTCTATTCCAAGAGCTGATGAACAAGATCTTGTCCATCCTACGAAGGAGACCTAAGGTGCAGGAACTTATATCCCGTGGGGCCCAGATGGAAGCACACATCGACGATGTATGCCTCGGGACCAATACCCAGGAGGATCACCTAATCCTCTTGGGTGAGTTCTTTGCGGTCTGCCAAGAGAACTACACACGACTCAGGCTGGAGAAGTGTGAGTTCATGCAGGAGACCATGCAGTACCTGGGGTTTGACGTTGGCTATGGGTGGTGGAACCCAGCAGCCTCTAAGGCCAAACCCCTGATGGACGCTAAGGTACGACACGAAGACCCCAAGAAAGGACTTCATGATGTACGCAGTTTCATTGGGGCGTGCAACTTCTATCGCCGCCATATCAAAAAGTTCACCTACACCAGCGCCATTCTGACGGACTTGATCAACAAGAGTACTACTTGGCGCTGGGGCCCACAAGACCAACAAGCGTTTGACGAGCTCAAAGACAAGGTGGCCAACGCTAAGTGCTTGGGCGTGCCTAGGGCACAAGGTGAGATTATCCTGGTGACCGACGCCAGCAATGTGGGCGGTTGTGGAACGTTGTTCCAATGGCAAGCACTAGAGAAGGAGGAGTTCGACTCGGCTATTTCCCAATGGGGGACTGAAGGTCTCAACCGAGATGGAACTCTCAAGCACAGCTACCCTGACGACAAGTGGGTCCTAGTACCCCTGGGCCACTGGAACTGGAAATGGAACCAGGCCAGGGGGAACTACTCCACCTATGAGCAGGAATTGCTCGCAGGTATGCTGGTGCTATCCTCTCAGGCATGACTGTTGGGGAGTAACCCTGTGGTCTTGAAGCATTTGGGGGGGAGGGCAACCTCCAAGCTTCCCTTGGCATGCACGACCTCAAACCCCCAAACCCATGAAATCCAAGACTTCTTCTCAAATTTGGGTATCTCCGAAGAATTCTGTGATCCTTGCCTCGGCTATGACACAATCTGGCGTCCTGGGCAAGAGATGAAGGTATATGTAGACAATAATAAACATGTAGACAAGTAATATGTACATGTGACAATTCTATACTATAAAATAGCATAAAAAAGAAGACGAAATGAAGGCGACGGCGTCGCCGCCATCAGAAAATCTGACGGCTACGAGGCGTCGCCATCAGGATCTCCACTGAGATCCTGCCCAAACTGGGCCAAACAGTGGTTTTTGGGCGAAAAACAATGAAATAAAGTGATTTTTGAGTCAAAAACACTCATTTCGCGTGTCTCCCCCCAACGCGTCGCGTAGCCGACACGACGCGTTTCTGTGCCAATTCAAACTATATATGAAAAGGCCCACTGTTGGGCCACACCATGGGGGCCTGGGCGATTCCTGGGATCGCCTCAGGATTTTCTGAAAAATGCGTGAACGTGACTTTTTTCGCAAAAATTGACCTTCGCGGAACGCCGCGAAAAAGGTCACGCTATAATCTATTATTTCTAAAAACGATAAAACAATAACAAAATTGCCTAAAATCTTTAGAAATCGAGAAATAAATCCTCGATCTGGGGCTGCGTCGCGCAGGCGACGACTGTCGTCGCCAGCCCAAAAATGACGAAAAAAGACGATTTCTGGGGTATTTACAGAAGTCCCACAGAAATCAGGATGCCGTAACATCAACAGGAAAATTCCTGATCCGGCCTGGCGAAGAGCGCCACAGGCTGGGCAGCGGGTATGGGTGAAGCACCCCATACCGCTTCACCCCCCTTTTTAGAAGTCTTGCCTATATCCAAAGGAAGGCAAGGCCAAGGAGGCGCTCTGACCCCTGCACTGCCCTGGTTTCAACCTGATTCAGCAGGACAGTGGGGGGGGGGGGGGCTTCGTGAGTAATATACATGCCACATACATGTATTTTTTTTTTTGATCTTGATATATTCATAGGGCAATTGCCCCCCAGGGCGACCACACTGGTCCCTGGCACTCCTCTTAGCCTCTGGTGACCAAACCAGGGGCGCTGCAGGGCCTTCCGCCCTGACTGATGGCGCTTAGGCGCACATATTGGCCCTTTTTCTCCATGGGCATGGAAACATAATAATTCAATAAATTCGGAAAAAATTATTTGGGGTCAAACCCAAGGCAACGACTTCCTCGCGCCTGAATTTAGGGCCTTTTCCTGCCCAAGGCAACCCGTGCCTGTTTAGGGTCGATTCCCAACCCAGGGCGACGAATTAACGCGCCTAATTTCGGGGATTTAGGATCATTTCCTACCCAAGGCGCCCCACGCCTGTTTAGGGTGGGACCTCCCGGAGGGTCAACCAACCCAAGGCGACGAATTAACGCGCCTGCTTGTGCGGTTCGCAGACGTCGTCGTCGTCGCTGTGGTCGTCGCCCAGCCACATGATGGACTTGGGGGCTCCATAGGGTCTTCCACCCATCGTAGGAGTCAAGGAGTTCCTCGCGGATGCACCATTCATCACGTTGATGCCCTGGACCTTAGCTCCTGCAGTTTTCCAGCGATCAGCGATCAGCGATCAGCGTACTCCTGCAGTTTGGGCGTCGTCGCCGTCCGCAGGCCGTCACACCGCCTTGGTGGCCTTGGCGTCGGCAGAATACTTTTGAAGCATTTGGGGGGGAGGGCAACCTCCAAGCTTCCCTTGGCATGCACGACCTCAAACCCCCAAACCCATGAAATCCAAGATTTCTTCTCGAATTTGGGTATCTCCAAAGAATTCTGTGATCCTTGCCTCGGCCATGACACAATCTGGCGTCCTGGGCAAGAGATGAAGGTATATGTAGACAATAATAAACATGTAGACAAGTAATATGTACATGTAACAATTCTATACTATAAAATAGCATAAAAAAGAAGACGAAATGAAGGCGACGGCGTCGCCGCCATCAGAAAATCTGACGGCTACGAGGCGTCGCCATCAGGACCTCCACTGAGATCCTGCCCAAACTGGGCCAAACAGTGGTTTTTGGGCGAAAAACAATGAAATAAAGTGATTTTTGAGTCAAAAACACTCATTTCGCGTGTTCCCCCCCAACGCGTCGCGTAGCCGACACGACGCGTTTCTGTGCCAATTCAAACTATATATGAAAAGGCCCACTGTTGGGCCACACCATGGGCGCCTGGGCGATTCCTGGGATCGCCTCAGGATTTTTTGAAAAATGCGTGAACGTGACTTTTTTCGCAAAAATTGACCTTCGCGGAACGCCGCGAAAAAGGTCACGCTATAATCTTTTATTTCTAAAAACGATAAAACAATAACAAAATTGCCTAAAATCTTTAGAAATCGAGAAATGAATCCTCGATCTGGGGCTGCGTCGCGCAGGCGACGACTGTCGTCGCCAGCCCAAAAATGACGAAAAAAGACGATTTCTGGGGTATTTTACAGAAATCCCACAGAAATCAGGATGCCGTAACATCAACAGGAAAATTCCTGATCCGGCCTGGCGAAGAGCGCCACAGGCTGGGCAGCGGGTATGGGTGGGGCACCCCATACCGCTTCAGTCTGGCTGTGCGACCAAGAGCCGGTTCGCACTTTCCAGAAGAGTCCCCCACCTGAGAAGGCCAAGCTACGGCGCTGGTGGACCTACCTCAGCCAACTACGGCTGACGGTACACCATATCCAGGGAGTGAAGAACGAGTGTGCAGACTACATCAGCCGCAACAACTTCGACACCCTGATTGGTGCCCGGTCTGAAGCGCTGGCTAAGGAGGCGTTCAGCCCTATGGATGTCCACTTGGACCTCAACATGACTATGATACGCCCCCTGGATGGACTCCAACAATCGGAGTACCTGAAGGAGTTTGGGGATATCTACAAGCGCCTGGAGAAACGCCTTGAACCCCTCCTGGTCAACCAAGATCAGTGGAAGAGGGACAAGAGCTACCTCTGGCACGAGGACCGCATCGTGGTACCCAGTGACAGAGTCCCAGCGCTGCTGAAGTGGACCCATGAGTCCAGTGGTCATGTGGGTGCTGACCGTACCCTGAGGCTATTCAAGCAGTGGTTCCACACTACGTGGACTGACGGCCAACTGCGGAAAACGCTCCAGCCTATCGTGGACAAGTGCCCGTGTAGGTCCTGCAAACCAGGGGATATCAGGGACAGGGGTCTCTACTCGACCCTGCCCATCCCCCACTGTGCTAACAGTGTTCTATACGTGGACTACACGGAGATGCCGAAGTTCGGGGGCTATGACTTCGCCCTCGTGGTAACCTGTGGGTTGACCAGGTTTACCAGGGTGTTCCCATGTACCAAGCACATTACCGGGGAGGAGACTATCAAGATACTCCTGGAGGAGTGGTTTTGTGTCTATGGGGCGCCCAAGGGGATCAACTCCAATGAGGATGTACGAGTGCGCTCAGATACCGGCTGGTACAAGAGGGTCCTGAGATCCCTCAATGTCCAGGTGTCTACGGGATAACCCTACTCTCACACGAGCAACCCCCTATGTGAGCGACAGATTCGTGTCCGCAAGGAGAATGTAAGGATATGGTGCAAAACTGAACGCACCAGAGACTGGGTGAGACTACTCCCCGTCATATCCTTGATGATGAACTCCGAAGAGATTTCGGCTACTGGCTACTCGCCCCATGAGCTATTCCTAGGGGGCCCGGCGTGGTTCCTACATGCCCCCTATCCAGAGGACACCCATTCTTCTGTGGGTGAGTGGGTCCAAGAGCAACAAGCGAAGACGGACAAGGCCAAGGCTATGCTCCAGAGAGTGAGGGAGCGTCAGTGGAACAAGAAGAACAAGGACCGAGTACGGGCCACCTACCAAGAGGGGGACTGGGTGCTGGTGCACCACAGCCGACTACCCGCCTGGCCACGCTCTACCAGCGATGACCCCTACTTCGGGCCCTACAAGATTCTATCTGTGGATGGACACCGTATAACCGTGCGGTGTTCTCCCCGTCTAGGGGGGACCCTGGTGTGCGCTGCTCAACACCTGAAGCGCTACTATGATTCTGAAGACCTCTGTGGGGAGGAGTAGGAGCTGAACGACGAGGACCGCGCCGCCCTAGACCTACAAGGGGCTGCCAGCCCTATGGAAGTTGAAGGGGAACTCCCCGACATGAACGCTGAGGAGATGGCTAAGGAGGGCTTCTACCTGGTGAAGTCTGTCCGACGCCACCGCTATCGCCAGGGTTGGCGCTTCCTCACCCTCTGGGAAGGGTTTGGAGTCAAAGAGGCCACCTGGGAGCCCTTCTCTGCGTTTGTTCTACCTAAGGGAGGCCTAAACTCAGTTCTGCTTGACCACTTGTCCCAGAACACCCTTGGTGATTTGCTGAGGCTCGCTGAGACGCTTGCCTCCAAGACTAAAGCTAGGGACTGAACCTTACCCCTAAGTGTGCTACGTATGTCTGTGTGTGTCTCACTTCTCTCCCGGGCGTGGCTCCGGAATCAACGGGCTTCGCTGATGTCGGACCGAAGGTCCTAGTCAGTTACTAGTACCACTCCTATGGCGCCCAATTTCTGTGCGGGCGCCTATCCATGGGGGAAGACGGCAAAAGCCCTACCTACTAGGAGGGAGGGGTGGCCAAGTGTGCTAAGGGCATACAAAACGCCCATTTTTGCTAAAGGCCAAAAGCTAATGCACTCCCCTGCCCACGTGGAAAAGCACGCGGGACAGGAGACACCACTACTCTACACACCCTACCTACAGTGGCACCATCCTGGTGGGCGAGCACTTTTGCAACTGGCTCAAGCCCCCACTCAGGACTACCACTCCTACACGCACGCTCTACTGGGTGGCGTTGAGGATGAAGGGCTGCAGTCACAAAGAGTTAGATAAAGACAACTATCATCAATAGACCACAACAATTTACATTCAATGCAACTCAGGATGAAATATTTTACATGTTTAAGAAAAACTGATTGGAAAACTGCCCGAAGGGCTCACACTCTTCCATAGTGCCATCTTGAGATGTGCACTCTTTGTTTTTCGGTCCCATAGGTGGTGGGGTGGCATGGCTTGTGGCGCGGAGGTCACTGCCATGTCACATGGGATTTTCCTACTTAGCTAGGCTGACTGGGTATTGAACCCAGGAACTCTCAAAAAGAGGTGCCCCAGCCCCCTAGGGTGCATACCACTAGGATAGCTAAGAATTCATGAGAAAACATAGATAAATTCATAGGCTCTGCCTTCAGTATGTCAGTGCCTCGGCCACCCAGGAAAAGCTGTATTAGTTCACATTGTTTGGGGATTAAGGGGTCCACACAACATCCTGATTTGGTGTTTGGTTCTATAGGTCAAAATGTGTTATCACCCATTTTGGTTAGGCCAATACTAAGATAAAAATGCAGGAGTGCTTAGAGCACCTCTAATACAACTAAAGTATACCCTAAAGCATTGGAAAAGCACTTTTTCTTACTAAAACAGGCCATACTGCAGAGTAGCAGTATGGAGCATTGAATCCGTGCCATAATAATGCGAATGCAGCACTAAATAGAAACACCGTTCGTTCACGAATACTTAGCTGAATGGCACTGAGTCGTGCGCACGCGGACGAGGGTTGCAGGCATCAAGCTGGGCCATTACAAAAACTAGAGATGCCGGCGGAACCTGCATGGGCGCCCATGCAGCAGCGCCGCATCAAAGGCTTAGGCGGCTCAAGTTGCATGGTCAAAATGCGCCCAAGACTGCCTCTCTACGGCACTGCGAAAAAATAGTCCTTTTGGGGGGGACGTAAAACGCAAGAACCAAAAATCCCGTGAAAAGCAATTAACCGGTCCATTTTCCTTTATTTTCAACAAAACCGACTGCCCGGGAAAATGATTTATTTCCACCAGAATGAACTTCTGTTTTGGGAAAACCACGACTTTTTGTTTCTTCTACCATTTATGCTTTGCAATAAAAACACCCGTGAGCTGTCAATCTTTTGGAAAACCATTTTTCGGAAACCATGTTGCACGCAGCACCACAAGAAGCATTTTTTGGTACCACTTCTTTGCGCGAGGCCTCGCGCAAACACCAACACAACAGCACAATAAAATGCATCACAGAGAAAAATGTGCCGCACAAGGTGACAGCATAAAGGTCGTCGAAGAGGAATGCATAGCGCGAGCCCTCGCACATAATATATCAGAACAAGCGAAGAAATTACTTTTTCTTCGGGACAGTTTGCATCTTAGAACCCATAGCCTTAGCAACGGTCGTGTTACCCTTAGGAGGTGGCTTTGCGGGCGCGCTTCTTGGTTGGGACTGACGGGCTGGCTGCTTGAATGGAGCTCGGGCCCCGGTTTCCTCGGACCTCGGCTTCGCTGCCACTTTCTTCGCTGCCTTGCCCTGGGAGACCTGCGCTTCCTCCTCCTCTTCTTCCTCGCTCTCCTCCTCTTCATCCCCATCGCTCTCGTCGGATTCTGCACCGGTAACCGACTTCGCCGCCTGAGGCTTGGAGGCAGTCTTCTTCTTCTTGGGGGCTGGTTCCCCACCAGTAGACTTCCGCTTTGCAGGGGCCAGTGCTTCTGCAGCTTGACCTTTCTCAACAGTCTCTTCCTCCTTCAGCGACAATGCCTCATAACCCACCTTGTCATCGCAAACCCATAGGGGAATACCACGGTTTGCCCAGTTGGCTTGCTGGTCCCAATCACCAGACGCGTGCAGTTTCGACTCTTGTGTCAATACGTGGTTCAACTGAGTCTGCACCCTGTTGACCCAATCGGAGAGATTGTCGGAGGTAACACCAAGAAGGTACATGCGAGAACCCAGCTCGACGGACGCGATCTTGCACACCAGATCCGGCTGATGATCAATGAACACAAACACAGGCTTGAAGGTCTTATCCTGCTTCAGGTGAAAGAGGTGAGTGTCGAAATACCACATAACCGTCGTTATCGGAAGGTGACCGCCAAATTCAGCAGGCTCCATCTCCTCTACTTGAGGAGGTCCAAACGTCAGATAATTCGGAATCTGCAATGAGGGAGAAGTTATTGCGCGAGGCCTCGCGCAAAGAGCGGACGTAATGAGGGAATTATACCTTTCTCGACCAGCTATCCGGTGACGCCATCAGCAACCAGCGAACGCCCAACGTTGTAAGATCCCCTGCAGGCTTCGGTTTGACTGGCCAACTGAAGATGGGAATAAGCAACATGTGGCCAATGCGCGGCGTGTTGAAATCATCGTTGAGACGCCTCTCTGTTTCCGTTTCCAGCACGTGGAACATGTTCTCAGCAACAGTTTTGGAGCCGCAGACAAGGGTATCGGCACGCGCCATCTCTTCATACAGCCAGGCTGGGCACATCGTCTCAGGAGCAAGATGTTCAAATATGTCGCCGTTGATGATAATCAGGTTCTTGTCAATCTCCATGAACCGCTTCGGAGGTTCGTGGTTCAACGCTGCAATTCGGGTCGCCTTAACTGTGATAGTTTGACTCAATGATGGATCCTGCTGTTCCACTGTCTTGAAGTCACCAGTAACGCCAGCAGGTGGGGGGACCACACGGCTCTTGGTAGGCTCTTGACCCAGGAGTTTTTGGACGTTGAGGATTTTCAGAGGGGCGGGTTTGCCTTTCTCTGCCACCTGCCACAGTGGTGCGCGAATCATGGATTTCCATGCCGGCCATGGACCGCGACTTTTGCCTTCAGACTCACACCAATAGCCCCATGTACCAAGAGTCACCTTCAGGGCAGGCCTTCCAAGTGCAGCAACCTCTTTGCGGGTCCGCATGTCTTTGGCTAAAGAACAGAAGTGGAGAAAGTGCGGCGCACTGATGCAGAAATGGAACCCAAGTCGCGTCGATGGTACACACCTTTCTCAGGTCGAACGTACTGGCCGTTATGCGGGTGGTCCAGATGCATTGAGACCCACTGCTCAAGGATGATGTCGTCAAACGAATTCTGCAAGGATTTAAGGGTTGTTTTTTCTTCCTGCATCACTTCTGCCACTTTGTTGTAGAACTCCGGCAACAGGATCCCGTCCAGTTTCTTCAGCGCGTTCTTCGTGACTTTCTCCCCTTTGTCGTGGAACTTCTGCAGACCTTTCACAGCTTCCGGACCAGCATAGTAGGCAAACGTCATAAAATCTTTCCACAATTTATACGTTTTGTCCTGAAAGTGACAACGTTATGCGCGAGGCCTCGCGCAACGAAGAGCGCCGAAACAACGATTAATGGACATACGAATTGACCAGGCTGCTTCAGTTCAGCGGTTGGAACCAGGGCACTCATCTGCACAGCATCCACAATGGCGATCTTGAGATTGTTGTACGTGTCAGGTAGGCCTCGCCGCCGCTGATCTTCAACACATCGAATGAGGTTATCTGCTGCCTCATACAGCGGAATTGGCTCAACGTCTTGTGCGCTTCCTTGTGCTTGTCCCGCCAGCTTTGCACGGAAGGCCAACGGTGTCGTAGGCTTTAGAATATCGGCAATGCATGTAGTATGCCACTGCTGCAGATCCAGACACGCGGTGCGTCGCTTCTCCCGAATCTTCGCAACCGCTTCCACGCTGTGCTGTCCAGATACACACCAATAATCGCCATCTGCAAATATGAGACACGTCTTTGCGCGAGGGCTCGCGCAACGAGAAGAGCGAAAAATCGGTTGGTAACATACTATTATCTTCCCAGAGAACGACGTGTAATGGGCCTGTTGGCGGTGCTGCTTCGAGTGACTCAATACGCTTCTGCAGTAACTTCGCATCTCTCCGTCTGATCTGCCCCTTTGTCTTCTCCTGGTCGATTCTCACGTTGTCCAGCTCAACCTCCACCTGCCTCCCGTCCGGCTTCAGGTGGTCCTCGATGTCAGTACCCAAGGTTAAGCCAGGATCTGGTGTTTCCTTCTTCTTACGCCCCTTCTTGGGTGTTCCAGCCTCCGATCCTGAGGTCCCAGGGTCATAGTTGGTATCTTCTCGTTCCTCGGCTGTTTTTTGGGCGGGGCTTGCCATTCTGCGATAAGAAGAAAGCCTGTATTGAAGGAAACATAACATTAAAAATGGCGTAAAATCGTCGTCGATAATGCATATTTGGGGTGCTTTTAGCGAATACGAGTACAGTATGGTTGAGAATGCAAAACTGAAGGGGCACGCCACTGTTTTTGACTGACAACCTTGCGCGAGGCCTCGCGCAAGAGAGGGGGTGTACTAACCTGTTGTTTTATGCTGTTTGCGCGAGGCCTCGCGCATCACTGCATGTTCTCCAATCTTCTTCGAACGTTTCGCAGCGTGTCGGCCTCTCTCTGTTCCTCCAACACACTGCGTTGGGGGATCAGCTCCGACAGTTTTCGCTTGAAACCAGCCTTAAGTGGCCCCTGCTGCGTTAGCACCAACAACACAGACACAAGGACTTGTTTGTAGTGGTTAGAACCCTTTGGAATTAGAAGAGACGGTGGAAAGTTAGGTACACCCCTGCGCGGCCAATGCGCCTGAATTGCACAAGTAGGCTCAGCACACCACCTAACCCAAGGCACATATACACGCTCTGCGTTCAAGTAAGCAGTTAACCGCTGACGCACGGAATTGACAAAGGAATTGGGGATTTTACAGACGTTCACCCTGTGACCTTCTTTGCGGATAGTGATGAGCTGATACAGATCGTCAACATCTTCAATGGTTACTGCACCTCTGTTCTGGCCCTTCTTTGTTACAAGGCTGGAAAGCAGACTTTCGCAAAATTCCTCGGCAAAAGCCTGTCCAGGCATGGCTGTGTGCCACGCAGTGTGGCACAATAGCGCAGTTGCAACAGTGCGTTCGTATTTTAAAAGTGTGTCCCCCATGTTCAAACGGTCTAACAGACACATAACAATCTGCAATCCCTCAGAAGCAAAAACACCCGTGTTGGCCGTCTCCCCAGCCCAATTGCACTGCCTAACGAGGTGTCCCAGGTACAGTAACATGGGACAGTATTGTGTTAACAGAACCTGCATGGCCTTACACACAGCGTAACGGAGGCGACTTTGCCGATTTGCAGGACGTGCCAGCTGAAGCCGGTTCGGACCCCCGTGGCCATCTTGGGGTCACTTGGGGTGTGTATCTATGTGCCGGCAAGCCGCCATTGGCTGATATCATACTCTCCCATCCACCTGAACTAACCCGATGTGATAGTGTGATAGGTTTGGCCATTCCGGCTATGAGCGGCCATATTCAGAACCGAGGCACCGATTCCAGATATTTTGGCGGAAACGTTTCTGAAGGGTCAGATTTCATCTGTAAAGGGTTCGTTGCTTCCGCAATTTTCTAAATAAGCACTCGAAAATTTAATCGGAATTTTTCGTGATGTCGAAATCGGATTTTCGACTTCGACATCGCCGCACTTGATATGGACTTCTTCGAGTGGTCATACTCCTTCCCCTATGCCCGAATCAGGTTTCCCTTATACTTGCCACCCATTTGACTTGGAGATATAAGGGAAACAAAATCGAATCGTGGGATCACTTTGAAGAGCCATATCTACGCGCGAGTGTGAGGAACGAGAATAAGGAAGGTTGGGTTGGAACTGCCTTGGTCTCAACTTAATTTAGGAAGCATCAAACGCCTTTGGTTCGCACACATGCCCGGTGTAGCAAGGGAAAAGGGTCAAGAAGGTATAAAGTGATATATAACTCTTGGACCGTGCAACCGAATATTTTAATGCGACTTTCGAGTGTGCCGCATGGGTGTTGTGGTTGCATAGCAACTTTCCTTGGGTTCCTACGTATTTTTAACGTGAAGTTATGTCAATGGAGGGACACGGCATATCATGGTGGGAGCCACATTTTGAGGGTATTTGTTATATGCATGGTATATGTTTGATATGCTCACGTCCATGTTATATATCTTCGTGTGGCCGAAGAGATGGGGAGCCATACGTGACAAGGGCTTTGCCCATGTCCCAATTGTGGAATTCAAAGCGCTAGACCAAGTCTACCGCGTATGTATTGCTCATGGTATGTTTGACAAAGAGATCCATGGGTGCACTCCCATTTTCATGGGGCATGTAGATATTAGTGGCGAAGGTATCTCCATGCGCCCGATTGGGGATCCAAGTGGGGGAATTGTTCGCAAATGGTTCCAATCATTTGTGTATTGAACCATGAGCGGATATCATGGGTGAGCATAGAGATATACTATCATGACAACTTTGTATTTGGTCATATTTTCATGTTTTTGACCTCAATTTTTGCTCATTTTTGCGTTTTGTGTACTCACCTGGTCAGCTAACAGCAAGAAGCCTATGGAGAGTCGAACCATGGTATGTTGTTCATATGTTGGCATATGCTTTGGAGTTGAACACCACCATATGCCGGATCGCGTACTCCATTTGGCTTGGCACACGAAGGATTTCAAGAATTGGTCCTAAATTCATGGGCTGACTTGGGCAGTGCGTGGCGCCCATATCCGAAGGGGTTTCGAGGGTAAAATGGGGATGTACATGGGCAGTGGCCTTTGGTCTCTATCCTCCATGAATAGTAGACTTCGATTCCATGCATGCTTGGAGCCTTCGGATAATTAGTAACTTCAATTTTGAGCATATTTTTGATATATGGCCAATATGGTGTGAATTGGCAGTTTTTTGGCATGTTATGAGTTCAAACTCATAAGTCAATTCTCTAAGCCCATTCGACTCCAAGTCCAACCAAGGTTATGTCAGGGTAGGGCGTGGTCCTGAGTGCCACTCTAGGCCATGACACGCCACCTTCCCTATTGGGCTAGGATTTAGAGGCTTGGGAGTGAACACATTTTTGGGGTTTATGTAGTGACTTTTGATATATGGCATTTAACCATCTTATTGGACTGGGTTCAGGGCATCATGTTGATGAGTCAAGGGAAGGTCTTGAGTCCAGGGAATGAGGGGTCTATGGCTGTGATTGTGTAAGTTTCCATCTGTCCCCAACTTTGCTTTATTTGTGTTCATATGCCAATTTCAGGGCTTTCTTCCTTGGTGCAATTCTTGTACATGCCCGCCACCGTGGGAATACCGGTGTGCTGAACGAAAGCCCGCAGCCTGATTTGGATTGTGAATTGGGTTATTGTTGGATTTGTGGGATCTGGTTGCCATTCAGGGTTGAAGGAGGATTGTATTTTCTATTTTCTATATTTTTGGTTTTGGACCCTGGATTTTGATAAATGCAAGCATTGATCCGGAGCAAGTCAGCGGGGATTACTGGCGGAAGGGGCACAGCGGGGGCCGGTCCTGGTAGGGACCTTCTTTATGGTAGCAGAGGCTTACCTGCTGCCCCTACCAACCGCCGACCCGGGGACTTGGGCCCTCATGAGCCCTGCCCAAGTACGCCCCGGGTGCGTATTGTGGACTCGGTGGAGACCACGCCGGAGATTAGAGCCATAGAAGGACCGAGACGTTCAAGAGCATGGCGAACTCCGGAATTTGAAGCCCGAAGAGAAGAACGGCACTCGGGAAGAGGAGGACGTGACATGGAGGACCTCGTCTCCATGTGTGAGCGTCGCTGCCGAAAGGCATGCAATCTCCGCTCCGCCGCGGAGGACTCTGATGAGGCATGCCATTCAGGCAGCAGTGGAGGACGGGCCCGGCGCTACCGGAAGCGCGGGTCACCCAAGTCCGCGGCAAGGGACGCCGGGGCTATGGACACGGACCCCAGCCCGGTCAGGCTGTGGGAATCCGAGGGGCACTCCGAGGGCTATCGGACAGCCCACGAGCCACCTTCGGAGCCGGAGATGTCCGCGCCGATCGCCAGGGCGCATACGGCCCCCGAGCCCGCCCTGCAGCACGACGCCGAGGGCTTGGAGAGGCCAGCCAGGGCCCGGACGGCACCTGTGCCCCGGCACACGGGCCCAGAGACGGACGCCATAGGCGATACGCCTATGGGCGATGAGTCTGAGGTGCCGGGAACCGCGGGATGTGCTGAATCCGGCGGAAAGCACGCTGCGTGCCACTGCGAGCACGTGTCCTTCCTCATGGGCAAGTACCCGAAGATGGGGATGGACGCCATCGTGAACCATCTTGACCGCCTGGACAACGCCAAGGATGCTCTAGAGGAGGACGTCGCGGGGATCCTGGACGACCAGTCGGCCGCGGAGAACCACATGGAGGAGCTGCGAGCGGATCAGGCCCGGTACCGGGAGAATCTGGAGCTGGCCCTGCAGAAGCAGCAGCAAGTGGTGGACAGCCTCCTCCACTTAGTGGAGGACATGTCGGGACGCCTGAGAAGGCTAGAGGAGCGACAGCCCCTCGCCTCGGGTCCGGAGCTCCCGGCAAAGCCGGCCGCGGTAGAGCTGGTGGAGCGGGTTAAGACCCTCAGGAGCGCCATGGAGAAACCCATGGGCGGCCCTGCAGAGGCACCCTACGCGCCTCCGCGTGTTGACCCGGGTGCGCTGCCGTTTGTTCCCCTGTTCAGCGAGTCAACAATGCTCGGGGAACACACGGCACCGGCTGGGTCCAGGCGGGAAGGGCACGTAGCCACGGACCCGAGGAGCCTGACGGTGCAGATGTCCCACGCCGCCCAGGATCTACCGCCATCCACGACTACCTATGCAGTTTATGCGGAAGAGGAGATCCAGAACCAGACCACGCAGGGGCAAACCATGGGAAGGGCCGACGGACATGGTCGAGGGCATCCAAGCGGAAATCTGTGGGCGAAGGACCCCAATACGGGGATATGGACGGCCGATGGAAGAAGTCCTTCCCGCATTCCAAACCCCATGGGTTCAGACCCAACTGGACCGCACTCCATGGAGGAGAGGGATGTACGGGGAGTGTACTCAAACCCCCCGGCCACAGGTGGTATCCGTCTCGGTGGAGTGGTGGCTGGAGACGTCGGAGACGCCATCAGGATCGACGACCTCAGGGGAATCAAAATCCCCTATTATGACGGGAACCCGTCCAACCTGGATGACTTCATCCTGGACTGGGAGGACTTCGCCCAGGAGGTCGTCGGCGAGATGCGGGGAGCGCCGCGGGACAAGTGGGTATGCCGGACATTCCCACACCGGCTGGCGCAGGACCTCAAGGAGGAGCTGCGGGATCAGATCCGGGAAGGATTGATCCGCACGGAGCAGGCCTGCCTCCAGTGGCTGGAGGACGAGGAGCGGGTGGACGCTCCTAACCAGAAGCTGGAGGACCTGTGGTCCATTCCACTGCCGCTGGACCGCGGTGAGTTGCGGGTCCGGGAGTGGAACCGGTATCTGCGGAAGTACCGCAGATGCCTCAAGTTGGTGGAAGACTGGAACGAGGCCAGTGAGATCCGCCACTTGCTGAAGGACGTCCTCCCCGGCAGCTGGAAGAGGAGAGTGGAGGACGAGGAGAAGAAGCGCGCCAAGCGACGGGTGGCGGTGAGGATTATGGCGGCGGAGGATACCCATGCGGGTATCATGGAGTTCTTCAGGAGGAACCTGGGCGAACCCGACCGGATGTTGGGCCTGAAGAACGCCGTGTACGTGGAGGTATTCGGGGACTCCATGGGGCAAAGGTTGCTGCGCCTCAACAACGTGGAGTGGAGGCGCGGGGAGCCGCTGAAGATGCAAGTCATCTTCGCTCGCATGAGCCTGGACGAGATCGTGAAGTACATCACGGTGGAGTTGAAGCTCAATGCGAAGAACGAGGCCCACGTGCAGGATCGGCATGGTCATGGACAACGAGGACACCGAGACAACCGCCATCATCGGGAGATCCAGGAGGACACGGCCAACTCCGCGGAGGATGGAAGTGGAAGTGGCCAAGACCACTGGTCCCGGGAGGATCACGAGGAGGCCCATTTCTTCGCGTTCGTGGCGCACAACGTGAAGAACCATGGGCAGGATCGGTCCAGATGGAGCCAGGTGGGACCCAGGAAGAACAGAGAAGGACCAAGGAGGATCGGGAACCCACCGCTCTCGTTCCGAGAGTACAGGTCTCAGCACAATGGGTGCTGGGTCTGTTATGGCAAGGGACACAACCATGCACACGACCACCGTCAGTGCAAGGTGTATGAGGCGGACAAGAAGGCCTACTTCGCCGCTCACCCCGAGAAGAAGCCCAAGGAGCAGCGGATTTCCGACTGGAAGGCGAAGGGCGGAGACGGGGGAAAAGGCCAAGGCAAAGGCCAAGGAAAAGGCGGAGGAAGAGGCTATGGTGGTGGACCTGGCCAAGACCGACGAGTGAGGTCGATCGAGGAAGTTGCTGAGGACATGTTGAGGACGTTGGCGGAACTCAAAGCCCAGCAAAGTGGAGGACAAAGTCCTGGCGGATCGCAGCCGGAAGGGGCTGCGGGAAGCCAAGTCTAGAGGAGCCCCCACGGGAGTGGGACCTCGGAGGTCTCTCCTCCGAAAATCAGTGGAATCCCTGAGAAGGCGAAGGCACATCGGGTGCCGAAGAAGGCTCCGGAAGAGCCAAAACCACTGAGTTTCGCCACTCCCAACCCCTGGAGCGCCCTGCCAAGGGAAGTACATGTGGGAACGGGACATGGCAAGAAGGAAGGAGCGACCACGGAGAGCCCCGTGGACGGGCAGGACCAACCCAAGATCTACACCATCCGTGACCATACCCTTGAAGTCCTGATGCACCCGGACGTGCTAGAGTTGCATGCCGTGAGAGTCGTCCATACACCTCATGGCGACGAGCGGCAGTTGCACTTGAAAGTGCGAGTACGGTGCGGACGAGAGGAGAAGGTGGTGGATGTGTTGGTGGATACGGGTGCCCAGGTGAGCCTGGTCCGGAGAGGGTTGTTCAAGGAGGAATTCCTGCAGCCCAGCCGGAGACCGGTCCGCCTGAAGGTCGCCAACGGAGAGATTATGGGTGGTGGCACCCATGAGGCCACTATCAGTATGGAATTCTGGGAGCATGAGCGCTTGAACCGCCCTGATCAGGCGAAGAGAAGCACTCTATCCGGGAACTTCTATGTGGCCGACATTACTGATTGGGATATGATCATGGGGTACGACTTCATGGTGGCCAACGCCATTGGAGCCCTTCCCCATCGTGCAACGCTGGTCCGGGAGGACGATGAATGCCTCACATGGCTGTCCACGGATTATGCGTGCGGGTCATCCCAATGGAACGCTGAGGAAGAGGATCGGATCGTCCGAGCGGTGCAAGCTGTGGGTGTCAAGTCCAGAGGAGACCGTGGAGTTCAGCTCACGGAGTATGGAATGGCGCCGCAAGTGTACACCAGGATGATTCAGACGCTGGGAGCTGAAGTGCCCAAGACGGACGTCTTCGCTTCCCGGGATGCCCCACTTCTGCGGAAGTGTAGGAGGCATTGGCATCGAGGAGACTCAGCCTGGCACAGGCATTGGGGTTTGAAGGAGTGGGGACCCATGTATTGGCATGGCTCCCTGGATAACACCAGACGTACGGTGGAGAAGATCATCGCGGATAGGGCGAAGGGGATCCTGGTCATAACCGGCATAGGTTCCACCCCATGTCCGCTGGAGGGTCTCAAGTCGACGCTGGACTCCATCACCCTGAACGAGATGTCATTCGGGCCAGAGGAGGAGTTGTTCATCGACGCCAAGGGTGTATCAATGCCCTCCCCGGGTCAAGCGTGGGGTACCAAGGCTTTCCTGGTGGATGGGGCGCAAGCCCAACCCACGGGTGATGAAGCATTCATCCGTAGGGTGGAGGCGGTGCCCATGAAGGTCATGTTTGAGCCCAAGGAGGGGACGGATCAGCCAATTGATGGCATTGACGTCCTGTCCCACGCCGAGATCGACGACGTCGTCAACTACATGCGGATGGGAATGCACGACCGTGTGGCAGCCAAGAAGAGGCGGGCCATGGTCACATCTCCGCATTGGTGGGATGACAAGATGTTGGTCACCGGCAAGTACGAGAAGGACGAGTTCGTGGCGAGGGTCATGGACCACATCGCGGACCAATACGATGGTCCGGTTGGGTCGGACCCACCAACGTGGGGTTTTCCAAGAGTGGGAACCGGTGGCGACGAGCACCAGCCCGAGGCCGCAAATTTTCGAAGATTATCGGTGGGAATCGCGACCCACGACGATGAAGACGGCATATCGGACGAGGAGAAGTCGGACTCGGACCCAGAAGAGGCCTATACCGCAGTGCGTTCGGTGGTTTCGATACCGAAGCAAGCGGCTGAAGAGGCCCAGGAGAACCCGAAGGTCGCCGAGCTGAAGGAGAGGCTGATCCATGCCTTTCCGCGGCTGTTCAGTGGCGTCGCCAACAAGAACCCTCCAGATCGCGGGAGGTTTGGTACAGCGAAGATCAAGCTGAAGCCGAACCCGAAGATCTATCGTCATCGGGAGTACCAACTTCAGGGCGATCGGGCCGAGGCCATGAAGAAGCTGTTGGCCGAGTTCATTGAGCGGGGATGGATCGAACCCTCCGACAGTGAATGGGCCAGCCCAGCCTTCATCGTGCCCAAGAAGGAGAAAGGCGAGGGGAGGTTGGTGGTTGATTACAGAGGTTTGAACGAGCAGACCGAGCACGACTCGTACTCGCTCCCCCTGATCGACTCCATCCTCCAAAAGCAACAGAAAAAGCGGATCTTCACGGTATTGGACCTGAAACACGGTTACCACCAGATGCCGCTACACCCGGACTCCAGGCCCTGCACAGCGATGTCGACGCCGCTTGGGCCCATGCAGTGGAAAGTGGTGCCTATGGGTGCCAAGAATGGCAACGCCGTTTTCCAGCGCATGATGGAGGACCTACTCGGTCCTGTCCGGGACTGTGCCGATCCCTTCGTGGATGACATCATCATCGGGTCCGGCACGGAGAACATGACTGAGGATGAGCTCATCGACGCGCATGAGAAGGATCTGCGCAGAGTGCTCAGCGAGTTGGACAAACACAACATGGTGTGCAAGCCCACCAAAGCCTCACTATTCGTGAAGGAAGTGGAGTTCGCGGGTCACGTGGTTGGTCACGGGCAACGCCGTCCCATGCCTGGGAAGCTGGCGTCCCTGCACCACTGGGAGAAGCCCCAGACCATCAGCGAACTCCGGTCCTTCATGGGGTTCTGCAACTACTATTTGGGCTATGTCCGGATGTATGCAGAACTGTCGGGGCCGCTGCACAAGATGCTGCAAGTGGGCAAGTTCGATGGCCGGAAGGGGAGCAAAAAGAAGCTTGCCTGGACCCCTGAGGCTGAGGATGCGTTCAACCGCCTGAAGGAGCGACTCCTGGGGCAGTTGGGGTTGTTCCTGGTAGACCCGGACAAGGGATTCGTGCTACGGACAGACGCCTCGGACTATGCCGTGGGGGCAGTCCTCGAGCAAGTCCGGGACGACGGGACTCATGTTCCCGTGGCGTTTTGGAGCAGGATCCTGGCCGAGGGCCAACGCCGAACATGGACCGCGAGGGAGAAGGAGACATACGCCATTGTATGTGCGCTCAGGAAGTGGTCTGGCCACATCGGACTGCAGCCGGTGGTGGTTTGCACGGACCACCAGTCCCTACAGAGCTGGCACAAGGAGCATGTCGACACCCCCTCAGGACCAGCGGCTAGGAGGGCCCGATGGCACGAGACGTTCGCCAAGTTCGAACTCAGCGTCGTGTATATCCCGGGGAAGGACAACACTGTGGCAGATTGCCTCAGTTGCTGGGCCTACCCCGCGGGCAAGGCGTGGATGGACATATCCAGCCATGGGGACGCTGAGGAGACCGAGGAGGCCAAGCGCATCATCGAGATGGAGAAGGTCATGGAGCAAGAAGGGGTCAAGTGCTTTGTGGTGATGGCAAACCGTACGGACCTGGCCAAGTTCCGGGGTGCCCGCGTCCAAGCTATTCGAGAGGAAACCCTCGAGCAATGGATGGTGGCCCCTGTAGAGCTAGTCAAGTCGGTGCTCACAGAGGACTGGTCGGATGACTACGCGGCATCCGAGCACTGGAGCAAGTACTGGAATGCCGTGAGCGCCCCGTCGGACGACGAATGGCCCGAGGGCTTGACCGAGGATGGCGACAAGTTGTTCCTCAAGGACAAGCTGCTGGTGCCCGAGAACCGAGTGGAGGAGCTCATTGACCATTGGCACAACGCCCAGCTCATGCACCCTGGCCGAGACAAGATGCAGCAGGACCTGGAGTGGCGTTCCAAGTTCCCTCCGGGGTACTACGCCATCCTGGATAGGTACTGCAGCGACTGTGCCGTGTGTCGGGCCACGAAGAGCCCCAACCACTCCACAGCGGGCAACCCGGTGTACACGGCTATACCGGAGGCCCCTATGCGGTCCGTGACCATGGATGTGTTCGCCATGCCGGAGGTTACCGTGGAAGGAGAGACATATGATTGTGTCATCCTAGCGGTGGACAGGCACAGCGGGTATATCGTGGCAGTCCCGGGCAAGAAGTCCAAGAAGAAGGACAAGAAGGACAAGCATGGAGTGGGGCTGCAGGCCAAGACCGTCGCTAATGCCATGATCAGGCATTGGCTGACGATTTTCGATGTCCCAGCTGTCATCTGCAGCGATCGGGGCAGTCAATTCGTGGGGACGTGGTTCAAGACGATGTGCAAGCACATGGGGATTCGGCATGCCAAGACCGTGGCGTACCACAGCCGGTCGAATGGCCGTGCTGAAGTGGCCGGGCGGCAGATGTTCGAGAAGTTCCGCCAGCTGCACATTGACGAACCGGGCCGGAACTGGTATAACTCGCTGTGGAGAGTGCTCCAGGCGTATCACGACCTTCCGGGACCCACTGGACTATCGCCCCATCGCATCCTGTTCCTACGGGATCGAGTGTCACGCACTCTCCCGTGGATGAACCATGGCAAAGTGGCCCGGGATGCGAATGCCATGATGGCTGAGGCGGACGACACGGCGGCCAAAGTGTGTAAGGCACTTCAGGACGAGCATGACAAGAGGGCCAAGTACTTCAAGCAAGGAAAAGTCCAGAAGTATGCTCTTCAAGACACCGTGTGGGTGGAGCGGCACCACAAGGATGTCCTGTCCAGGCATCGGCAGGCATCTTGGTATGTGCCGGGGGTAGTCGTGCGGAAGGTCGGGCAGGACGTGTATGCGGTTCGTGTGGGGGATAACAAGGTCCTGGACCGCGACCATACCCAGCTTCGTCCCCGAGCACCAGACCCCAGCGGACGTCCCGTCACCTTCGAGTTCACGGCCGGCGATGTGGACTCGGACGATGAGGGTGAGGACGACGATTTCACCGCGGAGAAGATCCTGGCGGACAAGCCGGACCCGGGGACGCCTGGGGGGAGGCTTTATAAAGTCCGATGGAAGGGATTCGCCGCGTCCAGGGACTCGTGGGAACCTCCGAGCAGTTTCGTGCCGAGATATACCACGGTCTGGATGGACTACCTAAAGAAAAAGGGTATTTCTTTGGATGTCAAGGACGTATTGGTCCATTTGGTTGCTGCTATAGCACCGTAATGGATCCCCCCTTGGCATTTTGTTTGTTTCTGTGAATGGGGAGACAAGTGAGGGCGTTCATCCGGTGATTTTTCGGCCTTGATCGGCCATATACCCCCTTCACTCGATCTCCACATATATATTGCATTGTGGTATACTTATTTAGGTCGACCGACGACGTTTTTCTATCTTTGATCCCCTTGGTCCATGTTGTAGATCAAGAGGAGACCGGATATGGCGTAGGGTGCTGATTATCAGTGTCCTCACCCCTCCCTTGGGGCATGGGGGACGCCTACGACGTGTGTGGGGCCTCCATGTGTCCTTGGGACATGGAGGGGGGGGGTTGGAGCCCATTGGGGTCCTCCCGTCCTCTCTTCATTGGTTTCCGAGCGGATACAACGCTCTGAGAAGGGGGGTGAAGCCGGTTCGGACCCCCGTGGCCATCTTGGGGTCACTTGGGGTGTGTATCTATGTGCCGGCAAGCCGCCATTGGCTGATATCATACTCTCCCATCCACCTGAACTAACCCGATGTGATAGTGTGATAGGTTTGGCCATTCCGGCTATGAGCGGCCATATTCAGAACCGAGGCACCGCCAGCGGAGATTTATATAGCAGAATATCAGGAATCAACAGGGTTTTATTATCATAATGTTTCCGTAATTTTTCAGCCTTTCGTTCTGATAGTCAATGTATCGGCGACTGTCAGTTGGCTCGCGATTTTGCGTTAACCGATTGGTTAACTGTTATTTCCAGATATTTTGGCGGAAACGTTTCTGAAGGGTCAGATTTCATCTGTAAAGGGTTCGTTGCTTCCGCAATTTTTTAAATAAGCACTCGAAAATTTAATCGGAATTTTTCGTGATGTCGAAATCGGATTTTCGACTTCGACATCGCCGCACTTGATATGGACTTCTTCGAGTGGTCATACTCCTTCCCCTATGCCCGAATCAGGTTTCCCTTATACTTGCCACCCATTTGACTTGGAGATATAAGGGAAACAAAATCGAATCGTGGGATCACTTTGAAGAGCCATATCTACGCGCGAGTGTGAGGAATGAGAATAAGGAAGGTTGGGTTGGAACTGCCTTGGTCTCAACTTAATTTAGGAAGCATCAAACGCCTTTGGTTCGCACACATGCCCGGTGTAGCAAGGGAAAAGGGTCAAGAAGGTATAAAGTGATATATAACTCTTGGACCGTGCAACCGAATATTTTAATGCGACTTTCGAGTGTGCCGCATGGGTGTTGTGGTTGCATAGCAACTTTCCTTGGGTTCCTACGTATTTTTAACGTGAAGTTATGTCAATGGAGGGACACGGCATATCATGGTGGGAGCCACATTTTGAGGGTATTTGGGAACGACATTTTCGGTTAAGGCGCCGTATGTGGGGGCCCATACCCAACAGCAGTGCACCAACAGTTATCTCCATTGTGATCAGCTTGGGAAAACAGGGGACTGTGTCACCGCTGCGCAACAAACCCTTACGGAAAAAAGTCACAATCGGCCAAAATGAGCGAAACGTTTGTGTAACGCAAAATTTGTACGCGTGCCAGAAACCATATAATATAGGGTGTGAACGCAAAAAAAGCCGGACGTTCCAACCCGTTGTTTTTTCACCGTACATCATCTTACAAATGCGGTAATGGATGTTCTCATCACATAAGACAGGGACAACTGGTCGGCTGTGTTGCGCCAAGTCCCTAGTAAATTGCAGTAGGTTAAGAAGCGATACGTTGCCGCTTACCTTTTCTTTGCTTAGACAGAGGGGTCGCCAATGTGGTCTCTTGGCAGGTACAGGGCGAATAATGTCAAGCGGTGCCCTAATGTTTCGCACAACAGGTCGCGTGCTTGCAAATCCTAGGTCCTGCAGGATACGTGCAAACGTTCCCTCGGTGTTTCCCAGCATGCGTGCAACAATAGGAACACGCCGTTCAAGGTCTTCCAGGCTAGGATGACCATGCCAGTAGTGGGGTGCATCCTTGAGTAGCAACACAGCCAACGCTGTTGCGTTCAGGCTTTTGTCGTTCTTGTCGGGATTTGTGGTAAACTGTTTGTTGTACCAGTTGTCCATCCACAACACAACCCACTGCTGGTAAATTGTGTCCCATGTAGTCTGTAACCTGACTGCGGCCTTCTCCTTCAGCGAAGGTGCGCTGTATCGCGCCAGACCTGACCTTGCTAAAATGCGACGCTGCGCCCTACTTCCCTCTACCGCAACAACCGACTTTGGTTTCCCCTGGTATGGAACTGCGCGGTGGCGCATCAGCAAATAGAGGCGCCAGGCCTCCTCTATCAAAACACCAACCCATCTCTTCCCTTCTGCCGCAATCGCCTTTTCAACGCTGCAACGCGTCCGTTCATTTTTGCGCAGACGCAGAAAAAACACAAACAACAATCGCGCGCCCTCGTCCCCCTGTTTTAGCCCTTCCCACAGTTCTTCTGCCGTGTGGTACGGCGGTTCCTCTGAGCAGACATCGCGGAAAACTCCGGATGCTGCGGCCACTGTCTTCTCGAGGTCCACCTCTTTTCGCAGGGGCATTGTTGCTGCAAAAAATAATTGCGTAAATGTATCTGCGTAAAAATCGCTGTTTGGAAAACTTTCTTGATTTCCAACATCAACCTGTCACTCAGTTTTCGCGCGACTGATTATTCTGTGATTCGCTTGTCGCATGCACCATTTTCGGTTACCTGTAACGGTCTGGTGATCCCACATTTCACTAGTTAATCCTGATTGTGGTACCCAGTTGCGGCGCGCTACCATCGCTGTTGGGCAGTGAAGTCAGTGGTGACCACAGTATGAAAACCGGAGATGCCGGCGGGACCTGTATGGGCGCCCATGCAGCAGCGCCGCATCAAGGGAACGTACATACTGTGTAGCTGGTGGATCTGTCCAATTTTGGTTTTTATGAACGCTTGTTACCTCCATTGCGCGAGGCCTCGCGCAATGATCACCAAAACTTTAATGTTTTTCATGCGCCGTTCCATGCGCGAGGCCTCGCGCTTGAAACTGCAGTTTGTTCCGGAACATTTATACTTTTCAAGATTCTTGGGTACACCATTGTTGCAGTTTATTCGTTAATAGATCTACCTCTATCACACAATCCTGATAATGTTACTAAGTTACGTGTATAAATACGACAGCGTTCCATTTTTCGACAACCTGCCTAATGCGTCGTGCTGTAGCACATTAATCTGACGCAAATGAACGTCGTTGCGCGAGGCCTCGCGCAAAGAATAGTCACAAAACAATACTTTTCCCTGTCTCGCCCATGGGACACATCATTCTTATAGAAATATTTAATCCACCATACTTGTTTGCGACGGTTTTATAATATCCAGCAAAACAACTATTTTTCGATGCCTTTGGAAACCTGTCATTTTCCTACCTTTTCCTTCGTTTTTGACCATGCAACTTGAGCCGCCTAAGAAAGGGAATGTACATGCTGTGTAGTTGGTGGATGTGTCCATTTTCTGTTTTATGCGCGCTCATGTTCTCCATTGCGCGAGGGCTCCCGCAAACATAACTAAAAATTCAATGTTTCTCATGCGCCATTCCATGCGCGAGGCCTCGCGCATGAAACTACAGTTTGTTCCGGAACATTTCAAGATTCACGGGTGTGGCGATATCGAAATTTATTCCTTAATAGATCCATTTCTATCACCGCATCCTGATAATGGTACAAAGTTACGTGTAAGAATAAGATAGGTTTCTCTTTTCCGACAGCTTGCCTAATGCATTGCGTTGTAGTGCATTAATCTGACACAAATGAACGCCTTTGCGCGAGGCCTCGCGCAAAGAATGAACACAAAACAATCCTTTTCCGTATATGACCCATGGGACGTGTCATTTCTACGACAATATTTATTTCATGGTAGTGGTTCGCGACGGTCCACACATATGCATCAAAATAATTATTATTTGATGCTTTCCGAAACCTGTCGTTTTCCTACCTTTTCTGTTGTTTTTGACCCTGCAACTTGAGCCGCCTAAGACTTGTGCTTTGTCCATTTGATTGCTGTGTGTAGCACCTCAAGAACTCCGTCACCTGTTGCTGCCAATGTGTGTTGCGTTGGTACCTCATTTGCTTTTTGTTGCACTACACAATCTTTATGGGATGCATTCAAGTGGGACCATAGGTTGCTTGTGCCACCACTCCTGCATATGGCTTGCCCATATAATGTTCCATCCAACTTCCTTACTTGATAGATAGCAAAATCGCTGCCACCTTCTTGGGGAGTTGCTTCACGAAATACTTTTTATGCAAGAGAGGTTTGCTTCCGCTGTCGACCAAGTTGAGGGGTTTGTGAGATATCTGCATTGGATGAGGATGACCTCTCTTGCGCTTTTTGTTTCTTCTTTTGTCGCTCTAATTCAGCCTCAGCATCACATTTCTTTTTCTCTTCATTCCAACGTGCCACATACTCCAGGGCATCACTAAGATGTGCTAGAGGTTTTCGGGTGTCGTCAGCCTTGCTATACCCTTGCCAATGCACCAAATATTGAATTTCCCCATGATGCCAGCGCTCTGCAATGATGTCCTGGACATTGTACATGTCTTTGCCACCAGCGGGATCTGCAATGTGCTTGGGTGTCCTAAGGTTGCCATCTTTTTTGCCATGAGGGGGTAGATGTCTAGATGCCTGTGGTTTGGCACTCTTTGGCTGTGGACCACACTTGCGCATTGAAAATGCTACGAATAAACACATGCACATTGAAAAACAAAGGCACAACAAAGCATTGTCAAAATTTTGAAAACTTTTGCATGGTCAAAAATTTCAAAATCTGTCTGAATTCTTTGGAGGATGGAGTGATTTTGATGACGTGGCAGGCGACATCACGATGACTACACATGAAACAGTATGATGACATCAACAAAGAAGATCTTACTCAGATATTAATGGGTACATTTGCCTATTGCGTGTAGTAGAAGTCATGGTTCACAACACATTATGCACCAAAAAAATAGGTGCATCGATCTAATATTAGGTCCATTGAATGCTGGTACCTACCGGTTGTTAAAAGACTTACCACCTCCACCTACCGGTGAAAATTTAAAAACCAACCTCCAACACCTAGTTGTTTTCGAAACTACCAGGTTGCAAACCTCAACTGCAAATGGATGAGCGATTGGGATGTACCAAGTGAGATGACAAGAAGATGACCACGAGCAGATTTTGATTTGGACAGACGCCTTGACTTCAAAAAAGATGCTCGAAATGGTAATTTCTTTGCAGATGGAAAAGGTGGGGACCAGAAGAAGACCAATGGGAGCCAGCGTCAAGTATCATACACGGGTGTACAAACACTTTCTTCAAGTTCGTCAAAAAACACCCTGATGTCGACCGCACTCAAGGATTGCGTCACAAAGGCCATCAAGTGGATCATGTCCAAAATGGTAGATGATGGAGACCAAATTGTTTGGCACGCCTTCAACTCGGACCATGACGACGCCAACGTGTCTAGGTGCCGGTTGAGGCGATCTGCACAGCCTAGGAGCAACTTGTCCAAGTTCGCGCTCCAAGTGTGAGATTTTGGCACATGATAGCTTGTGACTCATCTCATGTGTTTGACGGTTCTCATAGGAATGTTTTTTGCATTGGCTCGTGCAAATAGACTGATGGCTTACAGTCCAATTGACCACTGTCGACCACCTTATAAGACTCTGGAGACGACGCCTATATGGTTTCCTTGGTCGACGCACTACTAATGTGTGGATTGTGTTGGAATCCCCCCAGCATGTGCTCAATTTTGGGCAGATTCTTGGTACCAAACATTGGATGCTCGTACATTCCAGGCTTACAACGAGGCGACTACCCCTTACGACTCTTACTCGCTCACATATGGAGTCTCGTAGACGATACTTACAGTTGGAGTTACATTAGCTTGGCCTTCGTGGATACCACTACTTCATCATGGCCATCATTTTGGATGATGCTCATTTTGGGAATTTGACCGAAGATGGGCTATGAATGTGAATTGGTTTTCTGTTCAACACAGTTTGCAGTATCTATGCTTCGTCTATGCTTTGCTACACCTTTCTTCGACTTCAATGTGTGTGCAATTCAAAGATTTTAGCCCAATTTGAAGCAGTTTTGTGGATTTCAGTGTGTATTTGGCCTCAGTCTGTAGATTATGCCGACCGGACCGACTGGACTTGGACTCTATTGGTAAGATACCTATTTTTGGGACGCTCGACGACATGGTGAAGTTCGTTTTGTTTGTTGTCACAGTGGAACGCCAAATCTTGGTTTCATCATGCATCATGGATCTACAGTAGTGGGTCAGCGTTTCGGATTTCGAGTTTTTGGGCTTGGACCGCGCTGTTTGCATGTGCCCTAAAGTACTTATGCATCGCTTTCAAGTCGACGGCCATCGCAAAGCACAGATCTCAGCATGATTTTGCCCAATTCAGCTCAATTTCTCAAATTTTTTCACAGATTTGTTAGTTTTTGACCAGGTTCGCCGTTTCGTTCCCTGCACTTGACCACACCTGACATACGTGTGTATATTTTCAGGAAAAGGGTGTAATGTCATTAGTAGCAGCAGTCCATTGTACATCATGATGATAACAATTGCAATGATTTTCAGATGCCCATCAATTTTCATAAATTTTCAGTACTTCTTAGTTGTTTTCCGTCGCCGACGGATGTCGTCTGTGAGCGCGCGCTGAGTCGCATTTGTCTTTCGTGATTTCCCGGTCGGATTTAACAAATCGTTTCAAAGCAATAGTAATATGCCATTCTGCTCATTATATGTGCATTGAATTTCTATGTCTATTCCATTTTTGTAGACTGGGTTTTAAGAACTTTCATATTCCACCATGGAGTCCAATGACCCTCTTCGTGCTCTTCATATGCCGCTCCTAGAGGCTAGATATGGGTCTGAGGATGAGCAGTTGGGTGTGGGGATATCTGAGCAAGAGTCCGCCGGTCGGGTCCCTTTGGCATCAAGGGCTCAGGCCCCGCAGTCACAAAGATCCAACACCACGCAACGGTTACAAAACGCCAGCAGTAAACCAAAGATGGCGAAACGGTGAAGCACCAAGATCACTTTCAGTGCTCAATCACTTGGAGTTTTCGTGGTAAGAGACAGCACTACAAACATAAGTGCCGCATCAAAAAGCGCCAAAGCAAAAGCTGAAATGCAAAGAAGAAGTAGTAAGTGCCAAGTGGCTCACAAAATTTGGCACATTTCTTGGAACAATACCTTAAAACACAACAAATGAAAATGCCACCTTTTTTCCGGGGTCTGTGCAATTGCATCCAAGACAAACACTTCTCAATGCCCCGTGCAAAACACAATCAAATGCCAACACACATACGCTTGGCTTGTACCTTTTTTGATTGTTCGAATCCCAACCCCCCTCATCTGGCCCCGCCGCTGCACATGGCACCACATGCACTGCAACTGAACTCAAGGACTGCAACTAACTTTGCACTGATCTGGTGAGGCATCATGAAGGTGGCCAACGCCCGTTCACTGCAACGTATACAGAATTGCGTGCCCAATGCCCAAACACGCTGCACCGCAAACATGCACCAGGCGGTACCCCTGGCGGCGCTCCAGACTGCATAGGCGTGGGTGTTTGGGCACGGGCAAGCAGACCACCCGGGCTAGCTAGAGACCGGAACAGAACCCGCCATGCATCCTCCGCTAGCATGCGTCTAACCCTTGTCGTGTTCGCTGGATCACTTTGCATAAAGTGATGTCCCGCTCTCGCAGAATCACGCTGCCACATCCTGGGCACCGATCGCTGGACAAACTCCATGATATGCAAGCAAGTAAGTCCGCTCAGCCCGCGGAGCTGGGTTTTGCGCCGCTCCTTATCCATTTCCGGCTGGATGTCCTGCTCACTGTGTAGCGCAGCATCTCACGCGGAAAAATTGTGACAGCCTTGAACACATGCAACGAAGCAGCCAGGGATAGGTTTGCAGAATCCAAATGGGATTGGACAGTTGTTCACCTCAAGCCCTGTTTTGGCATAGCCGTTGCACAGAGGCTGAGCCTGCAGCGGGTCCACTGGACAGGGGGCAGCTGTGCTCAACGTCCCCACACCACGCTGCACGTCCAGCTTGAGCCCATGTGCCTGCTCAAACAAGCGCAAGATAGGAGCGCCTCGTGGTGCTCCACATCAGGAGCCGCCCAGTGAAACAACATATCCACCTCAGCTGTTCCATTCCGTCCGACATCAAGCGGGCATGATATCGCGCAGCAATTGCACCTCGCTCCTCCACAGGCATGAAGGCAAAGGAAGTGTCTCTGGAACCATCTCACTACGCCACCCACTTCGCACACTCAGTGAGATCAGAACGCATCTCCATATCCGCTGCAAACGCCATCTTCCTCCGCTTAGGCAAGGGATGATTCGACATGAAATGAAGTTGTTTGGCACCCAAAATGAAGTACAAGCAATGCAACCGCCCCCCGCCAAAAAAAATGCAGCAACTACAACTTATCATACAATGCAGGGTATCAGGTTCTCCTCCAAAAAAGTTCTCAGCGCCAGCACATGATCCTTGTACTTCTGTATTTCCAGCGTATTCTGCGTAATCAAGAAGTGACGCGGAGCTCAATTCATACACTCATGGCACATGGTGACTCGTCTGGCCAACACAGTATACCCGTAGGATCCACCCCAGTACACTTGTGCAGCGCATATAAAGCCCTGCATGATTAGGACTCCACATAACCTCTGAAATCGCCCATCAGACGGTCGCAGCCCTGCTGCTATGCCCCACTGGAGGTCAGGCTCCGCAGATCCACTGTTTCTGCTCGTCTCAGGACGCCTTTGGGACACTGAGCCCCAGCTCTCGCCATGGGCAGGGGCGCGGCGTTGCGGGCTCAGTGCACGCACACCATCATTGAATAAATACGCGTCCATGATGAGCTGTTCAGGGGACTTATGACAGGCTTGGTCCCTCCAGCTCTTTCAAGAACGTGGCAAAAAGCGAGTGCCCCTCGTCCCAAGTCCCGAGTGCAGAGTCTTCATTGATATGTCCCAGTGCCCCTACGCAATGGAGAGTACTGCCCCAGTGATGGGCAAACCGTTGTTGCCTCTCTCTCGTGGCCGCAAAATCGTTGGTGCTGGCCTAAGCGCAGTGTGTTGGCGTGGCAAGGGGGCTAGACTTGTTGGAGTGGGAAAGGCAGTTCGCATTTGTCGCCCAGTTGAGTGTTGCACCTTTCGGGGAACTGGTACCGTGCAATGATCGTGTGCTACTTCTCACACATGACCACATGTCCACCATTCACCTAACCACCACCCGCCCTCTCCCTCCCTCTCTCTCTCTCCCTCTCCCTCTCTCTCGCTCTCTCTCTCTCTCTCTCTCTCTCTCTCTCTCTCTCTCTCTCTCTCTCTCTCTCTCTCTCTCTCTCTCTCTCTCTCTCTCTCTCTCCCTCTTTCGCCCTGTCAGACACAGAGACAGAGACAGATACGGGACAGAGACAGACCCACAGCGAGAAAGGGAGGGAAGGGAGGAGAGCAGGAGAGAGCCTGTGTAGGGTGAGGATGAAACGTTGCAGGTGGCCGTGGAAGGAGTGAACAGTGCAAACGGAGGCCAAGGAGAGTAGCAAACCCACAATCCAATGCAGCAATCGCATGGCGCTTCAACCCAAGGATCCCTGGGTAGGCGGCTCAACGCACCGAACAATGCGTAGCTCACCTCCATCTATCCATCCATCACAGCCCTCCAGTGAGCACCTCCTCTTTGAAGGCTGGCGGCGCTGTGGGGCATCTGACCTCTCCGCCCCTTACCGTGTCACCAGCCTGGCCCACCTTGGCGTCGTCCTTTACACTCGTGGGGCTGACTTTATGGGCCTACGCTGTGGCAGTGTGGGGCACGGAGCAAGGTAGGGAAGCAGGCATATCACCCCGGTGGTTGTGCACCTCCCTAGGCCAACATGTAACTTGGGGTGCGGGTGTGATTCCATTGCAGCTCGGCCATGTCATTCCATTACAGCTTGGCTGTGCAAGCTTATTGCGTGAGAGTGGGAGGGTCCCTTTTCAGGTGGTGACAGTGACTTGATAGCCATCTACTAGTACAATAGCCTGATCCCTGATAGTCGCTTGTCGACACGGCGGCCCCACCCTTGCACCCCCATACCATGGTGAAGTACGCACCCCTGGGCGCCAGTGGGAGCCAGTGGGGGGGACAGAGACAAGGACAGAGACAGACAAAGGGACAGAGACAAACACAGGGACAGAGAGAGACACCTCACAAACGCCGTCATAGTCGCTGGGGTTTTGGCCGTAACTTCTCCTCCTCCTCCTCCTCCTGACTCTCTCTCTCTCTCTCTCTCTCTCTCTCTCTCTCTCTCTCTCTCTCTCTCTCTCTCCCTCGGTTTCGCTCTCTCTCTCCCTCCCCACCTCCCTCCCCACCTCCCTCCCTCCCTCCCTCTCTGTGCACAGAAAACGAGACAGATAGCGGGCGAGCAAGCAAGCGAGCGATTAGGGAGGGAGGGAGGGAGGGAGGGAGGGAGGGAGGGGCAGAGACGAGACAGATGTAGAGATAGAGGTAGACAGACAGACAGACAGACAGACAGACAGACAGACAGACAGACAGACAGACAGACAGACAGACAGACAGACAGACAGACAGACGAACTCTCTCTCTCTCTCTCTCTCTCTCTCTCTCTCTCTCTCTCTCTCTCTCTCTCTCTCTCTCTCTCTCATCTGCATTTCTCTGTCGCTGGTTCTGTGGCTGTCTCTGTCACTGTCACTGTCACCGCTTGTTGCCCTGGCTCTGACACACTCCAACTCCTGCCCGAACCCCTGTAGATTATCAGCAGTGGTGGTTGGATGGTTTTGCACAATGCGGTGATGTGTGGAAAGCGGGTGCGGGCCTCTGTGACGAAGCCAGCATTGGGGCCTGCTGCCGGACAGCACAGCGTTTCATAGCTGCAGCACGAGGGGGGGCAGTGTGGGACGGGCAACACAGCAACGGACAACAGGCACATGAGCTTGCGCCTGCACGACAGGGCAGATGCGATGGCATGGCTGAGGGCAGAGCGGTCAGCGGTGTAGCGCTGCTGGGACTGTGAGGAGGCGTCGGAGTGGCCAAAAGCAAGGGGCTGAGACACAAGACATGGCCACCGAACATACCGCAATCATGGAAGGAAACGGCAAAGGCTGCATGGAAATGGGGCGAAAATTGTGCAGGAGCTCTGGGGCACCCTGCAAACAATAGAAAACCGGGTCCGTGGTCGCGGTCAACATTCCGGGTCCCCACAGGCCCAGCTAGGGAGGCCACCATGCTTCAGCCTTCATGCAGATCCCAAGAGTAAACCCCGGGTGGGGCACAAAGTAAACCGCCCTGGGCGCCAGGGAGCCCTCGGTGACCCAACGGACTCATAATGAGTCGCTGATATTGTTCAGCTCCTGCAAACTGCTTTTGGGTTCGAAATTCTCTTGTGCCAAGTGAACGTGCCCCTGATGTGGCCTGATGTCGGTTTCGTGTTTCAAAACCACAACTCGAAAAGGCTGGCAAGTCTGTCCAATACACAGATAACCTCCCAACCCTGTGCACAGCCTGAATACGCCAATTCCCAAGCCAGTGCCCTGTTCCGATGTAGCACCAGGCTGGCCCTGTGTCTCACTTAACCGGTAGTTGAGAGCACCCTCTGAGCCACTTGGCCCGGGTGGGGGTGACTTCATCCCCCTTTGCCCTAGCACGGCCTTGTCTCAGCATGGCGACGCCGTCTGACCGCTGGGGATGGCGCCGACCGGACGGACGCTCCGAAAGTACAGCTGGTGATGGGGGAGGGTGGAGGTTCGGAGAATGGATCATGGCCAAACGTTCAATCATGTTCAGAAGGGAAGAGACGGACGAGCTCATCCCGTTCCGGCGGAACCGCGTGCCTCGTTTACGAGGTGGCTGCACGTCTTCCCTGACCTTGTACAATTGGCCGGGAGCCCCGGCCTGTCGCCCAGCCGCCCGATTGCGTATCTTTTCGCCCGTCCGTCCACACATGGTCGATCGATCGGTCGGGCCGTGCTTGAGGAGGGGCTTGGTACATTGGGTGTAGTGTCTGACCGGAATTGCGCGCGTCGTTCTCCGAGGCGCAAACCAAACCCTAGCGCTTCCCTCGTGTGCACCAAACCCCTGACGGTTTTGAGTCGCGAGCTGAAGGCTCGGCTTTTTCAAGCGTTGATGAGATTTTTGTGCTCGAGAAAGGGGCGAGGGAACAGAGGTTGTGTCGCACGGCCCGTGGCCTACGCCGCCGTCGAGGGGTGAGCCTTAATCGCCCACCTGCGGGTCCGGGCATCGACGCCTCCACGGGCAGTCAGTTCATCAGGCGTTCGGGCAGTGTCACACAAAAAGAGGGATGTTTTGTACCACAGTAAGTGGGCCTATTGGCAGCGGTAGGGGGCGGAACACTCCATCTCCGAGGTGGCAGATACACAGGGGGCAAAATGCAATACTTCTAGAAAGGCGGTCGAGCAGCTAGTGCGGGCGCAACAGCGCAACAGTCCGCGCAGAACTGCCCATGTTTAGCAAAGGCGCCCCTGAGGTTTCCAGGATAAATCCTGCATGGGCAACTACTTTTGGGCAGAGGAAGCTTTGTCATGCAAATCTACCAGTGGTAGCAACCACCCAGTATCTGTCCAAGGCACACGCCGGCCTCACGTCCATCCGCCTTGAGGGCGGCGTCACATTTTCTAGCGGTGAGGAAAGGAAATGTTGGTCTCTCACCAGCCCCCCCACCTCTCCACCAATCCCCACATGTTGTGCGGTTGCTGCACTTGCAAAAAAGGCGCTTCACCTGAAGCGATGTGCATCTGAGTTGCCCCTGCCCCTGTGGCCAACTTAATGCCGACATGCAACTATAACGATCCGCATTCTTTGAATACTGCCAACGCTTGCGTTACGACGCACATCTGTTCGGTCGGCTCTTGCTCAAGGGCACTCAAAATGGCTGAGGGCACTGGCACGGCCCGCGCACTTTCCGCTCAAAGCGCACGAACAGGGCCCTGTATGTGGCCTCGCAGCATCGGTAGCCCCTCACAGACCTCAGAGGATGGGGTTTACCTCCCGTTCAACATCCGCGGGGCTCACCAGGAAGGCCCCCCTTACACGTGCTGCGGTAGCCGCATGTGTAGCAGCCCAGGCAGCAACGGCGGGGCATCCCAGACTGTGTGCAAGCAGCACGACTGGAAGGGATTGCGGGTTCCGCAGGGCTTGCAAGACCTGAACGCAGGGTAGCATTGCAATACGGAAATCTGAGTAGCTTGAGGCCTGGCTGCATTGGCTACACACCTCTGCATCAGTGAAAAGAGTCCGCGCTGCGTGCACATTGCTTGCACAGACGATGACGGCCCAACAAGAAGTCGGGACTGGATCAGCTATCGAACTGAGGAGCATGATTCCTGGAATTGTTGCCTCATTCGCCGCGATTTTCGATGACAAAATGACTTTGGGCATATGGGACCACAGATTACCACTGGTGCACAAGCAGATTACGCGTTGGTGCATATTGTGTATACTTTGTGCAATGCTGTGTATCATGCCAAGGTGCCAAGGCTACAATTTTTGCGCACCCACGCACATGAAATCCAGGTTAGCATATTGTGGCTATATGCAGTCACACACTTAAAAAGCGACCAAATGAAAGCTGGGGACTGGGGATTGCTATGTCCTTGGACGGCGACCTGCAACAGCCACCGGACGTCATGGACCAGGCTGTGTTGTCGCATGGGAGATGAATTGAGATGTGGCTTCAGTCTCTCTGCGGCTGCAAGTATGGAATGGTGCGGGGCTTCAGAAAATAGGACCCCCGGGGGGCAGATGGCACCTTGCGGTGACAGGACTTACATGGCCAGAGCCACAGCAACCCTTATACACACAAGCCACTACTTCAGCCTTCGAGAAGCACATGAACCACAGTAAGTGAAGAAAACACCGTCCTTCAAATCCTCGGTGAAAGACTGATCTGGCATTAAACATTGGGTTGTGCCTCACACTGTCATTGCCCTTGTGCAGGCAATACTACCATGTTTCTGAGAATGGCTTTTGCACTCATAAGAAAGTGTGGTGTGTGTTTCTCGAAGGCTGAGGGAGTGGTATGTGTGTCTGAGGGTTGACGTAGCTCTGACAATGTGGGTCTTGTCATTGCAAAGTGCCATTTGACTCCCGGGGGCCTTGTCCTCAACAACAGTGCAGCTTGGCCCACGACGTCAGGTGGCTCTTTGGTTCCCCAAACATCAAGAGAAGGACACTGAATGGGCAGGTGCCACTCCATCTCATTATTACCTGGAAATTGTGTGGTTTCAGTGTCTGATGACTGTCATCAGCACCGCAGATGTGCAAGCAGACGCTAGGGAGTGCCCCATAGCCCTGTGTGTGACGCCCAAATTACTTCAACCAAATGCATAGCGTTCGCTAAGATACATCACCTCTCTGCAGCTCTGTCCTAGCCCTGTGTGTGTGTGTGTGTGTGTGTGTGTGTGCCTGTGTGTGTGTGTGTGCCTGTGTGGGTGTGTGTGGGTGTAGGTGTGGGTGTGCCAATTTTGCCCCACCACGGGGCTGTTTTCATCGCAATCAGTTCTCGCCAGCGGCAATTCCATTGTCCATGCATCAGCCGATGCAAGTCAGGCATATGCACACTAGTTTGGCCCTAGGTCATGGTTCGAGGAGCCCTCGCCAAGTGCGCTTTAGTTAGCCTTTGACTGACTACGTACTGTCCTCACTACTTGATTGTACCACTTGTACCGCCACCTGCTGCTTGATTCTCTGCACCCTTGCGCCCTTGCTATTGCCCTTTTGTGGACTGTTGGCGGCGTCATACTTTATGCACTACTGACATCTGTGCCCCCGCTTGTGCCAGCCTGTCGGCTTCATCATTGTGGTGCACACACATGGATCACCTTGAAAGCGCCTATGCGCATTGTAACCATTGCGTATACATCCTCACACCTGTCCAAGATGTCTTCGTGTTTGATTGGCTGTCTACTGTTAGAGCACTACTTCCTTTGTATATATTGCGTGATGCTATGCAGTATTTCCACACACCACTTCGAGTCCCTGTACAATCAGAAGTCCTTGTGGCTGTGGACTGCCTACAGCGTAACGCAAACTGCCAACACCTCCATATGATTCTTTTCAAACACCGTTGTGAGTGCCTCCCCTTCATGAGCCGGCCGGTAGATAATCATGCGGTCCACCCGAGTCAAAGACATAATCATGCGCATAGCACCTAACAGCTAGATAAGCGTCTCAGCCGAGTGGGACTACTACCACACCACATCACGGGTCTCTTGCTCAAACCACGGACGAAATTTCTCCTCAAGCATGGCAGCCCGCATATGCAAGGCATCCTCAAAAGCAATGTGACCGACAGATCCAAACGTGACCTTGGGGCTTCGAAACAAAATATGCTCGATCAAATGGTCCTCAGATTTGGCTAGGACCACCGCTCCATCTTGCTGCAGCCGCCGCTCACAGGGCTCCAGTGCCATGGACACCCTGATTCACGTCTCCTGCTTCCGTGTCAGCCTGGACCCTTGCGGCTCACGCTACATCCATGTTCATGTCCTACTCTTCCAGCGCCTAGCGCTTGCTGTGCTCCACCTCCCTAGTGTCACTCGTCGTCCGCTTCCCAGTCAGGGTGTGCTCACTCCGCCCCCCTGCATATGTACTTGAACATCGATGCCCACAGTCAAATCGATGGCGTCCGTGTACTCAGTGTCCATAATGTGACATTGCAGTGCTTGCTACCATGCAGCACCCCCAGAGCTAGCAACTAGCAATTTGCGAGCCGATTGTTGTGTGTCGGCATTGCCCTTCCGCATGCAACATGAGCCTGTGTCCGTGTGTGTGTGTGTGTGTGTGTGTGTGCGTGTGTGTGTGTGTGTGTGTGTGTGATCTATACTATTTGTGAGGTTGAAGGCTTTTAATGTCCTGGCCACTCTTGTGACGGGAGGGTTAGGGATTAGCGGGTTAGAGCCTGCCTGTGGCTTGCCCTATCCCACCCTTGGCCCCCCGGTGTGTCGCGGCGCGGCGGAAGGACATCCGCCTCATGTTATGTGTCCTCCTCTGAGGCCCTCCCGTGGCCGCGCTGCGGCTCCTGCTCGCCCCCGCGTGGCAGCACCGCTGCTCCCGGCCCTGTTGGACCCCCGCCCCCTCCCCCGGACGGGAGCCGGCGCACGCACCAGCCCTCCGAAGGGCATAGTGCCCAGTCCCTGCTGCAGCCCCCCCCCCCCCCTAAACCGGCAGGCACCGTTGACCCCTCCCCCCAGCACCCTGGGATGCCCCTCGTGGGGCGGCTACAGCAGTGCCGCACCCCCCTGTGCCCCTTGCATGACTTGCATGCTGGGGCCCTGTGCTGATCACACAGGGTCTGCATAGGGCGCCGTGGCTGCCCCGTTCGTTTCCCCCCCCACCCGCTGTGCCCTTTTTGGTGGGGGGGATGGGGGGAGAAACGGCCCTAGTTGCCCCGGCACGGCCCCTTGGGGGGGGGGGGGGGTTGGTCCAGCTCCACTCGTGTTGCGGCGGTCGCCGCCTCCGCCCCCTGCGCGCCGCCCCCCGAAGGAAGGGGGTAGGGGTCGACCGATGTCCCCTGCTCCTGCCTCCCGCCCCCGGCTTGGGACGCAACCACGGAGCCAGCCCTGGCCGGCTATGCGGGCTGCAGCCACGCCCGCGGCGCTTGCGCCGCCACGCGCGCTTGCGCCGCGTCCATGCGGCGCCCTTCGTGAGCCAGCTGGCAGCAGTGCTCGGCGCCCCACTGCACGCAAGCGGCACAGGGCGGGGCCCGGTGTCGCGCACATAGGGCCATGCGCGGCGGCAGTGCCACGCGGCCCGCGGCCCCGCCTCCTGCCCTTTGCCGGTCGCGCTGCACCCGCCGGCGCAGCAAGCGCTGAAAGGGCCACAGGGGCTGCGGCCCTGGTCCTGCAGGGGGGAGGTAATCCAATAGGAACACATCCTGCCGCCCCGCTCCCGGCCTTGCCAGGCGCCGCGTCCATAGCACGCGGCAGCGCACCTCCAGCTGGCGCATTTGGAACAGCATGGCGTCCGGGCCCGTGAACAATGGGCGCACCGCCCTCCCCACACATCTGAAGCCCCCCAACGGCAAGACGGATTTGGCCATCCACACCTCCTTGCCCTGCAGAAGGTCCCTTGCCAATGCGGCTGCAACGCATCCAGGGCCATTTTTAGCACTTGGCCCCTGGTGCGTAGCGGCAACGTGACCCCCCGAAGCCGGTGGTCGCTGGGGGCCGGGAGAGCCCACTCCGCGTGGGCCTCGAAGTCTAGGGCCAGCTCCAAGTACGTCATGTGGCCTTGCCCTGGTAGCCACCGCAGTCGGCTGGCCCACTACAGCAGCGCCATCGCGAAGGACGCCTCCCACGGCCACCCCGGCGGCGGGCCGGCGCGCAAAGATAGCAGTGCCTTTGGTGGCGCCGGGGGATGTGGGCTCGGGCCCAGTTGTCCCCAAGGATAGCCCCGGCGCGCGTCGGGAGGGTGTCTGCGCGTGATCGCAAAGACCGAGGGGCCCGCGCCCGCGTCTCGACGTGCCGCGACTTCCGCTCCCATGCGTGCCGAAACCACCGCCAGATACATGCCATATGGGCGGTACATAAGCCGCCCCGCCTAATCGACCTCCTCTGGTCTGACCAATGCTGCAAGCAACAAGCCCGTGGCGCGCAGGCACACCTACCACACTGACAGGAGGGCCAGTGCCGGCAACTGCGTTGCCTCGGCTCGCACCAGCGGGAGCCAAGCGGCCCGCTGTGTTTGCCACGGGCAGTCCCATAGGAGATGGACCTCCGTCTCCGGGGGGCCCCCGCAGTATGTACCCTTCGTGAACGGCCGTTAAGTGGCCGTTTGAATAATTGCGTGAATTTCACGTGAATTTACCCAAATTTTGAGGTTTTTGGGGGAAAATGCCATATTCTTGGTTCATTCCGAGGGCTTTGAGGGGCCAAAGTTCCTCCCCTAGCTTTGTTACGCATCATCCAATGAAAGTCCCGCCCCAAAAGCATCCATCATGTCCGAACCGTGCCCAAAACGAGAGGTGCCGGAACCCGGCAAGCCTGTAGCCGATTCACAGCCGTGAATTCACGTGAATTCGTACGAAATTTGCACGAATTTCGTACGAATTTCGTACAAATTTCACGTGAATTCACGTGATTTTACACAAATGTTACCGGTGTGCACCCCCTGATTTGTCCTCACACCCCTAGTAGGCCCCCCAGCATGCACCCCGGTCACAGGCAACAATGGTCTGGGTTCGTAAGGTCATCTCATGTCCGTCTCTTGCGGCACCGGAACCGCCGCTGTAGAGTCTGAAGGTGCTGCATGTCGGTTAGAAGCCGTCTTCTTGTGCGGCTTGCATACGTTTGTACACTTATGGGCCCTTGCCCATGTTGAGCCCTTTTGGTCGCATCCCACCCATGCAACCAAAGGCTATCGTCAATGGTGTGGTTGTCCACAACCACTTGCACCCCTAGTCTCCCCTGGAGGAGGCTTAGGCCCCCGCTGTTGCGCAACATGCGCTTCAGCCTCCGGTGACTTCCCTCCATGGCAAAGCAGGAGAACTTTGACAAGATTCTCCACCTCTTTGCAAAATAATACATGTGGTCGATCCAAAGATGCGTCCACAGAAGTTTGCCCCACTGGAGCTCATTGTGGGCAGCGCCCATGGCTATGCTATGGTTCCGGAGCCGCCCCAAGTCGGCCCCGGAGAACCATGCGGAACGCCACGCGTATACACACATGCTTGCAAAATTCTCCCACCACGTTTTGCACACCGACTCCCAACTTTTTCCCCCTACTTGATGCTGCCTTACACTAGGCTGCTCTAGGCAAGCATCTATTATCTTCTCCCAACCCCTATTCCGCATGAAATGGATGGCAGCAGCACACTCCATCCTCACCTTCCCCTTGCGGTTTGCCTGGTCATTATTTAATGAGGCACGGGTGCAAGTTCGTGCAGCAAGCCGTGCCTCATCTAGAACCGGTAGCAGCATGGTGCATGCCACATTGGCCGGTGCCTTCCCTGTCAATTGTACAACTAGGTCCCGTGTCCCGTTGATTGCACACAACAGGACACAAAGGACCCCATGGAGGCCATAATCAGGCACTCGCCTATCACTCATAATGGTCCTATATATAGCATTTATGGCAACGGCCGGTTCCCAGTTGCCGTCTATCGCACTTGCTGTGCCAAAGGTAGCAAGGCACAGAGCACGGTTACGCATGCAGACCCAACACACAGTGGCACCAGGGGATTCTGCCTTCCAGTTTTGGCAGCCCGCCATGAGCACCTGTGCTTTACCATCTGCACACAGAAAAAAAAGGGACTGCCTATCGTTCCCTGCCGTATCCTTAAAACTTACGGTTGCGGCCTTGCGCAACTCATCATCAAAATCAATTTCTTGGGAGGCCGCGTAGAGGGTCTCCCACTTTTCACTGCCCCCTAGTAGCCACCAACTAGATAGTTGGTTGGGGCTGGCGGTGCCACCAAGCGTGCAATGGACGTACGAGGCCTCATGCCTCGATGTACCGTCCACCGCAATAGGCAACCAATGCAGCCGTCGGTCCCCGGGCTGCATGATGTCCGAGGGTGGGAGTGGTCGACACTTGAATAGGTGGCCGATGCGGTCAGGTAGGTAGCAGGCCGCACCATTGATGGCCGTGTTGTCTCCCGTATAGGCGGTGAACGCCCGGGACTCCGGCTAGCTGCCGAAGCATGCCGTACACCTGGTCCCATACCACACCATACGTCATGCTCCCCACTAGGTACCGAACAACCTCCTTGAGCTCTTGTAGGCGCCGTCGTCGTGTACGATCCGCTAGCAGATGGAATGGCTCCTTGGGCCGCGGCATGGTGTGAGATACAAGACCTGTTGAATGGGGGAGGCAGTCATCGCAAAGTTTCTACCATCCCCCTCCCGCAGACAACTCTCTCTACTGTGATTCGCATGCAATTTGAAGAAATTCACATGAATTCGCACGAAATTCGTACAAAATTCGTGCCAATTTCGTGCGAATTTCGTACGAATTTCACGTGAATAGATTTGTGTGAATGTTCTGAAAATGTGAAATTCGCACGAAATTCGTACGAATTTCGTACGAATTTCGTGCGAATTTCACATGACTGTCTCAAAATTTCTGCCGAAGCCTCATCCTTTTGCCCTCGCTGACCCTCACAAAGCAAGCACAGGATGGTGCTCATGGGTTATCACACACCCAGTCCAGTGGTTGTCATTCCGGCTGACACTCAGCCAGCAGTGTAACACGTCAGGGGGCATAGCATACCCCAAATAAAATACAAGCAGTGCCGCAGAAAATATCGCAAAGTGGGGGGGGGGGGTGCCCCACATGTCAGTCAAACTGCCCACGCTTGGGGGGGGGGGCCAAGATAACATTCGTGGTGGTTAGAAAGGACAGGTGGTCCGGAGGGTAAAGGGTGAGCTACGCACCCCCCCCCCTTGGAGCAGAGCTCCGGCTAGCGGAGCCCTGGGAGCTCTGCTCCCCCACCGCCTCCACAAAGGAGGGGTCCATGGCCGCCGACGTGAGGCGGTGGGGGGGGTACTGCCGGCGCACTTCCTCCATTGCGGCAGTCACCTTGGGGGCGTCCGGGGCCACGCTGTCCACATCGACCTGCTTGCCACTGGCCATCATGGCCATCCGCAGGCCGGTGGACACTACCGACATCTGGCCGGCGCACGCCTCGGCCTGGGCATGCCACGCCTGTGCACCGGCCAGGAGGTACCGGACACCGGCGGCACTGCCCCCCCCCCTTGTCACCCGGGGGGGGCTCGGCACCCTCAGGCCTCTCCACTGCCTCTGCTGGCTGTGCCGCTGGCTTTGCCTTGCGCAACGTCGCCAGGTCGCGCTCAAGAGTTTTCACCTTGGTGGCCAGCCGGTCACGCTCCTTGGTGACGTCCGCCAACCGCGACTCGGAGTCCCGCCTGTCCTCGTTGGCCCTGGACAGACGGGCCTCGAGGTCGCGGTTGGCGGCCTCCGCGCTGATCGCGCGTGCCTCGCACGCCCCCGCCCGCTGCTGGTCCACCCACTCATGCACCACCCCCGTCTGCCCCCGCCCCCCCACCGGCTCCGCCTGCTCCGCCCGCACCGCCCGCTCCGCCGGGGTGGCCGTACGCGGGGCTTTGGGGGGGGAGGGGGCTCCGCATCCCCTTGGGGGCGCCCTTTCCGCTTGCGGGTGGGGGGTTCGTCCTCCTCGACGTCAATGACGTCAGCCACCCCCATCTTCCGCCGCCTCCCCACATGGACGCGCATGGCAAGCCATGCCACGTCCGCCCACTCCGGCCTCCGCTGCTCCCAACCCGTGAGCACATTCAGAAAACAAACCCCAGCCGTGGTCACCGTCCCCTCCTCCCCGATCCGCGACACCCCGGTCAGCACCCGCCAATGCCCACTCACAAGCCGGTAGGCAAACATGCCCACCAGCTCCTGCCCCGCAGGCAGGTTGGCCTCCCCCCTGACCACAATGGGGCAGGGGAAGGAGATGGGGAAGGTGCCCTGCACCCCCCGGGACTCCAAGACCATGTCGCACGCGGTACTGAGGTGCCGCTGCCACCCATCGGGCCCAGGCGGCACCTACTAGGTCCAGGCCGGATCCGGCTGCCTGGCGGCCAGGGTGACCCGGTCCAGGGGGGGGTCGGTGTGGGCGTCGCCCAACTCGTTGCGGGACGGCATGGGCACCACCACCTCGCGCGCCAGATGCCCCGTGGCGGTGCTGGCCTCGCTGCCTCCCGAACGTCCAGAGCGCCGCGACCCCTCACTGCGCACACTGCCGGCCTCGCTCGGCGGCCGTCCACCACCGGTGCCTGCGGGCTGGTCGCCACCGGGGCCTTCGGGGGGCTCGGCGTGCTCCTCGGGCAATCGGGGCCGGGGCTTGTACTTGCGCTTGGTGTGGTGCCGAATATCCGGCGAGCAAGCGGTGAACGGGACCTGCAGATGTGGGGAGGTGTGCAAGGCACAAATTGAGAAAGGGGGAGTGCACACGAGGCAATGCAAGAACAAAAGGAGCAAATTGGACGAAATTCACAGAAATTCGTACGAAATTCGTGCGAAGTTCGTACGAATTTCCTACAAATTTCGTACGAATTTCACATTTCCAGAATATTCACACAAATTTATTCACGTGAAATTCGTGCGAAATTCGTACGAAATTCGCACGAATTTCGTACGAATTTCACGTGAATTTCGTCCAATTTGCCAATAAACAAAGCAAACACACAAGCAAGCACACCTTGCACTTGCATGGGCAGGTGATGCTCCATGCCCCGGTCTTGGCGCACTTAGGCGACCGCCACGCTTTGACCGTGTTCACCAGGTGCCACAGCGTGGTCGGCCGCCCTGGGGGGGCAATGCCGGTCATGGCGAAGTGGATCTCCGACTCCGCATCGACGTTGTCCCCCTTGCAGACCTCCAGCTGGTGCACGCTGCCCAAGAAGAACAGCATGCACTGGGGGCCGACCTCGATGACGGCGAGGTCGGAGGCCGGGGCCGACCGGGAGATGAAGGTAGGGTGAAAGGGGCAGGTGGGGGGGCCTGCCGGGACCGACTCGGGGGGGTTGGCGAAGAGGGCCTGGGCAGCATCCCCCTCCCACAACCCCACCCTCCCAACCGCCCCCTTCCCCACCCACAACACCTGGTCCACGCTGGGGAACTCCCAGCTGGACAAATCCCCTGCAACGTCCAAGGCCTCCTTGGGGGGGGTGGCGTCCAAGTGTGTGGTGTTGGCCTGGTGGTGTTTGTGTCGGGGGTCGGGGGTCCACAAGTTAAAAAGAGCCCCCTGCAGCCCATCCTTGGAGTCAAGGAGGGCAGGCAATCCATGATGGCGGCTGGTGGCCACCATCAGCAGCATGTCCCCCCGATGCAGCTCAACGGTGTCCCAGCGCGCCTCCCCCGCCTCCCCCAGGGCCGTCCCCGCCTGCACCGCCACGTAGTAGTCCTCTGACAAGCACAGGAAGCTACTCAGGTGGCACCCCGAGACCTCCTTGTTGTGGGAGGGGAGGACCTCGGGGTGGGTGGCGACGTCGGTGTGGGGGAGCTGCGGCCCACTCCCCACACTGGCCACAATGACGTTGCCCGGCGTCATTGGGTGGAGGTCCCCAACCCCAGGGACACTTTCGGTGAGGTGGGGGTGGAACTTCTTGAAGAGAGGCCCCCCGACCCCCAACCCCAAGGCGCTCTTGCTTTGCCAACGCCGGGGGAGCCCAGGATCCTTGGCCTGCTCCTCACTCCGCGCGGCGTTGAAAAGGAGCTCAAAATTCTTTGCAACGACTTTTTCGTCGCCGCTGCCCCACGCCTTCATCACCTTGTTCCACCCCACCTCACAATCCCGTGCCTCCACAAGCCCCCGAAGCACAATGTAGCCGTTCCCATCAACAAAGTTGAGGGGCGGCTGAGAGGGGCCAACCCTGTCGGGGGCGGGGTCAGGGCTGCCCATCACCCCAAAAGGGGGGTCGGGAAGGGGTTCGGTGCGGAGGGGGGGTTCATTCGAAATGAAGGGGGGGGCGCATGAGGCACCACGGTACCATTGCAAAGAAGTTGTGCTATAGAAGGTGGGGTGGGTGACGTCAGGGACGTGCACCTGGGGGGGGATGGTGGGATGGAAAGGGGCGATGCCCAAATCATCCCAGCACCGGGGGTTGGCAAGGTGCCAAGAAAAGGGGAAAAAAGAATGGTCTGCCGGTGCACCTGCAGCAAGATCCTGCAGGCACACCATATCGCAGTGGGGGGGGGGGGGTATGGACGAGGTTAGTGGTGGGGTACACCTGGACGTGGGCGTCCTTAGGCTTCCCCACAGGGTTAGTCCTCATGGAGTTGAGGAGCTGGTCAACACTGGAGGGGAGAGGGGTTAGATGCAGAAATTTAAGGGAGGGGAGTTGGCGGCGCAGTTCCCTCCACAAGGTTGTGGCCCATCCCCTCCCCCCGAGGTAGGAGTTGCGGGTGGGGCTGCGCATGTCGATGTGGATGACCTCGGGGGAGGGGTCGAGGGATGCTGCCCAGCCCACGATGTCATCCACCCCCAGTGCCCCCGACCCGTACGTCGCCTCCTCCAATTGATGGTGGGCGACGGGGAGGGCTTGGTAGTGGGCGAGGGTGTCGGCTGCGGGGTCAGGGCGCGAGGCCAGGCTGGCGAGCTGGGACATAGTCTGCTGGGACATGATTCAAAGAGAAGAATGCGAAGGCTTTGAGAGCTGTGACAAAGCGAAAGAGTGGAAAGGAGGGTAAATTCGTGCGAAATTCGTATGAAATTCGTGCGAATTTCGTACGAATTCGTACGAAATTCGTGCGAATTTCACATTGGCGTGAATCTGTGAATCTACCGTGAATTTCTGCGTGAATCTGGGTGCGTGAATTTCACATTCACGCGAATCTCACCAAATATGTTGAACCATGCGGGGACTTTAAACCTCTAAAATGCACATATTTGTTGGATCTTACTTTGGGCGAAGGTAGCACGACAAAAGCACACGATAGCACCAAGTTACGAGCAAAACACAGCAAAATAGGGTGAAATTCACGGTACCGTGAATCTCGGATTGAAACGGCCGGTTCACGAAGGGTACATAGGGGCACGCTGCTACAACCAAATTTTGATGCTTCCGGACCCGTGCCCCGGTCCAGGTCGCCCCAGCTTGTAGTGCTCGCAGCAGCGAGCGCTCCGTCTCCGAGCTGGCCACCGTCATGCCCTGAGTGCAGGCGGGCCTGCAAACCTCCGTCCCTAGCCCCCCAAAGGTGGCTGGCAAAGCGGTGTACCGCTGCAACTCACGCACTCGGTGGCATACCTCGCCCTAGTCCCCCTAGGACCAAGTGTAGCTGTTCGCGCTGCCCCGGCACGCGCCACACCCACCAACCGTGCAGGGCCTCCCAGCGCAGCTGCCGGACCGACTGCACGGCCTTGCCCACTGGTCCTGTGTCCGGCGGGCGGTCGGTTCCCTCCAGTATTGCCTGGACCAGGACTCCTGGCGTGCGTGCCTGGCGGGCCAGCCACGGTACTCTCGAATGGAGGCGCCAGACTGGTGAGACCCGGCACCCCGCCCATCGCACCTCCTTCGCCCGTGAGGTGCGCATGGGTCCCCACAGGGCGCGGACCGCGGCCAGCTCTAGCCGCGCCACATCCCGGAAGCCGACGTCCGCAAGCTCCACTCCGTACATCGCCTTGGCGAGGGCTAGCGTGCCAATGGCCACTTTCCGCATGCGGAACGTCGGCATGCATCCCACTCGCCGCAAAATGGCGGCCCCGCGCACGAATCGCTCCCGGAGCACCGGTCCGGTGCCTCTTCCTGGGTCCATGCGTACCCCCATCCCGAGCTGCTTAAACTCCCGTGCCAACGGGATCGGCACTCCGTGAGGGGTGACCGGCTCCGCCTGCCGGTCGCTCATTCTCCATCAGCTGGACTTCCCGGCGTTGGCGTTCTATCCGGTGTCCGCTAGCCAGACGGCCGTGCGGTCCACGACTGCTTGCGAGTCGGGGATCCCTTGCGCTCCGGGCCGGGGCTCAAGCATGATGGCCGAGGTGTTGTCCACATACCCAAGGGGGCATACGTCCTCGTGCCCCGGGCCCTGCGCCCGCAGGCGTGGCCAGGGCAGCGGCTGCCCTGGTGCTGCCCGGGGCTATTCGAGCAGCGGCGGGAGCGCGGCGGTCGTCACGACGACGTGGCGCCTCATGGTGTCAATCTCCATCATCCACACTGTGGTGAGGAGATTGATCAAAATGACGCTGAGCGGGCAGCCCTGGAGGATGCTGTTGGTGGCCTGCCACCACGCCCCTAGCGCCCCCGCCAGGCGGAACGCCCGTTGGAGCTGCCGATACATGGCCGCCGGGGGCGTAGCACCCAGCCGTCCATGCCTAGCTCGCGGGCGATCCGCAGCACCAGCGCTTGTGGGATGAGGTCAAAGCACTTGACGTAGTCTAGGCTCAGCCCCTCCAGTCGCCATCCCTTGACCCGGGCCAGCTCCAGGAGGACTTGGGTGACTGTGGCCGCGTCCACGACCCCCCGTGCCAGGCGGGAACCGTAGGCGCGCGGATGGACCTAGGCCTCCTGCCAGCGCGTCACTTCCCACAAACGGGTCCCTACCCACAGTCTGTAGACCATGGAAAGGGCCGTCAGCAGGCGCGTGCCCAATGGCCGCCGCTCCCCCGGCTTGGGGATAAGGGAGGTGTATCCCTGGGCCAGCACCGTGGGCCACTGACCCATCTCCTCAATTAGCGTGAGGAGCTGGGCCAACCAATGCAGCACCCGGTCCGGGAGGGCTCGCAGATCCTGTAGGCTCCACCCGTCCAGGCCCATGGCCGATGGGCGCATGGCCATGAGGCGGTGCCTGAGATACCGCCCTGTCAGCTGCTTGGCCAAAATGGGCACCCGATGCAGCAGGTGCCCATACTTAGCCAGGAAGGCCTCCGGGCACAGCTCCGGCCCTTCCGCGTACTTGCGGTTGATGGGCCCCCAAGCCGCGCGGACCAGCTCGTCCATCTCCCGGACATTGGCCGTGGGGGTTCCATGCGGTCGCGCAATAAACACCACCGGCGATGAGAACCCCTCCTCCTTGAGCTAGTGGTACACGGCGCCCGGCTTGGTTCCCCACTCGGCCTGCAGCGAAGCCCGCCACGCCTGCACGCGCTCTCGGTCTTCCCGCTGCACCTGAGCGGCCGCTAGTCCCTTTAGTTGCACATTGCACTCGTCCAGTACCGCCGCGGACAGCACTGGCGCCCCTGCGTTGGCTACCGCCGGCGTCAGCGGAAACCGGGCTAGCTCCAGCACCTGCAACTTGTGCAGCCGCTGCACCCGCCGGCGCAGCGCGCACCAAGAGTGGGATGTACTCTCCCCCCTCCCCCGCGCCCTTTCAGCCGGCCGTGGGGGGGGGGGTGCGCCTGCTACCGCAACGATCAAACCGCTCCCTGCGCTGCCCCCGGCTTGCTAGACCTCCCCCCCCTTCCTGCAGCTGCAGCCCCCCATGCACCATGCACCGGCACACACCGTTGACCCCCTCCCCTTACCCTGGGATGCCCCTTGTGATGGCAGCAACAGCAGTCCCTGTGCCCCTTGCATGACTTGCATGCTAGGGCCCTGTGCTCGTCGCACAGGGTTTGCATGGGGCGCCGCGGTTGCCCTACTCTTCCCCCCCCCCCCCGCCCTCTGTGCCCGCCAATGCGGGGGAGAGGAGGGGATCCCCACCCCTTTGTGGTTGTTGTGTACCCTTCGTGAACGGGGGATAAGTGGCCGTTTGAATGGGGCGTGAATATTCACGTGAATGGACCCAAATTTCGAGGTTTTCAGGGGAAAACGCCATATTTTTGGTTCCCTCTGAGGGATTTGAGGGAGTAAAATTCTTCCCCTAGCTTCATTACGCATCATCCAGTGAAAGTCCCACCCCAAAAGCATCCATCCAAAAGCATCCTCCCCCAGGGGGGTGCATGCACTCCCTGGGGGGAGGATCTCGGTCCGCCTGTGCTGCTGGGCTTGCAGCCCCTTGCCCCTCCCTTGCTTTCCCTTGGAGGGGAATCCGTATCGTGCTGCACAACGAAGGCCGCTGCCACAGCCCCCCCCTCCCTTCTTCATCCCCCAGGGGCCGGGGGGCCGCCGGTGGCTAACGCTACGGACGGGGCTCTCGCCACCCATAGGTGCTGCCCTTGCTGGTCGGCAGTCTTCTGGGCAAGGACCTTTCCAGGCGGGTGGGGGGGCTTAGCGGTGTGGGAGGCGGAGATGGCTGGTGGTAGGTGGCTGGTGGCTGCTGGCTCCTCGGTACGCTTCTTCTTGGGCCTTGGGACTGTCACGGATTCCGTCTCCGGCACGGCAAAGGCGTCGGCCCAGTCCACCTCCAGCTCCTCCAGCTGCCGCTTAGCCCGGGCCAGCACCGGGGAGGGGCCTTGCTCCTTCCGTCCGTCAAGCCAGTCGGCCGCATGCTTGGACTGCCCGGCAATGTCCGCGGGCACGCTGATCATCAACGGCCCTCTGCGGGATCCCAGGCACAGGAGCTGCTCGAAGCTGCCCACCTACGTGACAATGGGACATAAGGTAGGGCCGTAGCGCGCGCAAACAATCAAATCGCGCGTGCTACAACAAATGAAGCGCGCGCAACAATGTCGAAAGCGCGCGCAATGGCAAACATAGCGCGTACCTGTGCCTGTGCCAGTTGTTGTTGTTGTTGCTGCTGTTGCTAGGCCATCTGCACCCGCTGCTGCTGCTCTCCCCCATCAGCTGGAGGGAGATGCTCTGAGAAACATCGAGCACCCCATGAGAGGAGGGAGCCCCCCCCCCCCACCCCTGCCCCCTATGCCAAACAAGGCGAACTGGGGCGCCTCAGCTGGCCCCTGTGATTTAACATACCTGAGCCGCTCAGGCTGTGTCCCCCCCCCCCCTATGGAGTCGCGGAGGGGGGGGGGGGCTGTTGGACCGCACGGGGAGCGCGCGCACTGGCGCTCTGCCGGCCGCGATCGTTGCGCCGCGCGCTCCGGCGAGGGGGACCGGGAACACGATGGCCCACGTGATCGCTTGCCGAGCGGCGGCAGGCGGCCCAGCCCCTGCCGGTCCTACAACAGGGCCGATGCAATGCCACGTGCGGGTGGCGAGCCCTGTGGCGGCACTAGCGGCACCCCTGCGCTCAGTGCCACGGGCTGGGCGGGCTGCAGCCATGCCCGCAGCAATTGCGCCGCCGTGCAAGCCCGGGCGGCATCAATCCCGTGGCCCTCTGCGCCCCGCTGTGCGCATGCCACACAGGGTGGCGCCCGTTGCTTTGCGCACACGTGTACCCTTCGTGAACCGGCCATTTGAATCGGAGATTCACGGTACCGTGAATTTCACCCTATTTTGCTGTGTTTTGCTCGTAACTTGGTGCTATCGTGTGCTTTTGTCGTGCTACCTTCGCCCAAAGTAAGATGCAACAAATAGGTGCAATTTAGAGGTTTAAAGTCCCCGCATGGTTTAACACATTTGGTGAGATTCGCGTGAATGTGAGATTCACGCACCTAAATTCACGCAGAAATTCACGCTAGATTCACACATTCACAGAATGTGAAATTCGTACGAATTTCGTACGAATTTCGTACGAATTTACCCTCATTTCCACTGATTCGCTTTCTCACAGCTCTCAAAGCCTTTCTTCGCATTCTCTTTTGACAATGTCCCAGCAGACTATGTCGCAGCTCGCCAGCCTGGCCTCTCGCCCCGACCCCGCAGCCGACACCCTCGCCCATTACCAAGCCCTCCCCGTTGCCCACCATCAATTGGAGGAGGCAACGTACGAGTCGGAGGCACTGGGGGTGGATGACATCGTGGGCTGGGTAGCCTCCCTCGACCCCTCCCCCGATGTCATCCACATCGACATGCGCAGCCCCACCCGCAACTCCTACCTCGGGGGGAGGGGATGGGCCACAACCCTGTGGAGGGAACTGCGCCACCAACTCCCCACCCTCAAATTTCTCCATCTAACCCCTCTCCCCTCCAGTGTTGACCAGCTCCTCAACTCCATGAGGAATAACCCTGTGGGGAAGCCTAAGGACGCCCACGTCCAGGTGTACCCCACCACTAACCTCGTCCACACCCCCCCCCACTGCGATATGGTGTGCCTGCAGGATCTTGCTGCAGGTGCACCAGCAAACCACTCTTTTTTCCCCTTTTTCTTGGCATCTTGCCAACCCCCGGTGGTGGGATGATTTGGGCGTCGCCCCTTTCCATGCCACCATCCCCCCCCAGGTGCACGTCCGCGACGTCACCCACCCCACCTTCTATAGCACAACTTCTTTGCAATGGTACCGTGGTGCCTCATGCGCCCCCCCCTTCATTTCGAATGAACCCCCCCTCCGCACCGAACCCCTTCCCGACCCCCCTCATGGGGTGACGGGCAGCCCTGACCCCGCCCCCGACAGGGTTGGCCCCTCTCGGCCGCCCCTCAACTTTAAATTTGTTGATGGGAACGGCTACATTGTGCTTCGGGGGCTTGTGGAGGCACGGGATTGTGAGGTGGGGTGGAACAAGGTGATGAAGGCGTGGGGCAGCGGCGACGAAAAAGTCGTTGCAAAGAATTTTGAGCTCCTTTTCAACGCCGCGCGCAGTGAGGAGCAGGCCAAGGATCCTGCGCTCCCCCGCCGGTGGCAAAGCAAGAGCGCCTTGGGGTCGGGGGTGGGGAGGCCTCTCTTCAAGAAGTTCAACCCCCACCTCACCGAAAGTGTCCCTGGGGTTGGGGACCTCCACCCAATGACGCCGGGCAGCGTCATTGTGGCCAGTGTGGGGAGTGGGCCGCAGCTCCCCCACACCGACGTGGCCACCCACCCCGACGTCCTCCCCCCCAGCGACAGGGCGGTGGGGGACTGCCACCTGAGTAGCTTCCTGTGCTTGTCAGAGGACTACTAGGTGGCGGTGCAGGCGGGGACGGCCCTGGGGGAGGCGGGGGAGGCGCGCTGGGACACCGTTGAGCTGCATCGGGGGGACATGCTGCTGATGGTGGCCACCAGCCGCCATCATGGATTGCCTGCCCACCCCAACTCCAAGGATGGGCTGCAGGGGGCTCTTTTTAACTTGTGGACCCCCGACCCCCGACACAAACACCACCAGGCCAACACCACACACTTGGACGCCATCCCCCCCAAGGAGGCCCTGGACGTTGCTGGGGATTTGTCCAGCTGGGACCTCCCCAGCGTGGACCAGGTGTTGTGGGTGGGGAAGGGGGCGGTTGGGAGGTTGGGTTGTGGGAGGGGGAGGCTGCCCAGGCCCTCTTCGCCAACCCCCCGCAGACGCTCCCGGCAGGCCCCCCCACTTGCCCCTTCCACCCCACCTTCATCTCCCGGTCGGCCCCGGCCTCCGACCTCGCCGTCATCGAGGTCGGCCCCCAGTGCATGCTGTTCTTCGTGGGCAGCGTGCACCAGCTGGAGGTCGCCAAGGGGGGCGATGTCGACGCGGAGTCCGAGATCCACTTCGCCTTGTCCAGCATTGCCCCCCCGGGTCGGCCAACCACGCTGTGGCACCTGGTGAACACGGTCCCAGCGTGGCGGTCGCCCAAGTGCGCGAGGACCGGGGCATGGAGCATCACCTGCCCATGCGACTGCAAGGTGTGCTTGCTTGTGTGTTTGCTTTGTGTATTGGCAAATTGGACGAAATTCACGTGAAATTCGTACGAAATTCGTGCGAATTTCGTACGAATTTCGTACGAATTTCACGTGAATAAATTTGTGTGAATTTTCTCGAGATGTGAAATTCGTACGAAATTCGTACGAATTTCTGTGAATTTCGTCCAATTTGCTCCTTTTGCTCTTGCATTGCCTCGTGTCCACTCCCCCTTTCTCAATTTGTGCCTTGCACACCTCCCCACATCTGCATGCAGGTCCCGTTCACCGCTTGCTCGCCGGATATTCGGCACCACACCAAGCGCCAGTACAAGCCCCGGCCCCGATTGCCTGGGAGCACGCCGAGCCCCCCGAAGGCCCCGGTGGCGACCAGCCCGCAGGCACCGGCGGTGGACGGGCACCAAGCGAGGCCGGCAGTGTGCGCAGTGAGGGGTCGCAGCGCTCTCGACGTTCGGGAGGCAGCGAGGCCAGCACCGCCAGGGGGCATATGGTGCGCGAGGTGGTGGTGCTCCAGCTGTCCCGCGACGAGTTGGGCGACGCCCACACCGACCCCCCCCTGGACCGGGTCACCCTGGCCGCCAGGCAGCCGGATCCGGCCTGGACCCAGCAGGTGCCGCCCGGGCCGGATGGGCGGCAGCGGCACCTCAGTGCCGTGTGGGACATGGAGTTGGAGTCGCGGGGGGTGCAGGGCACCCTCCGCATCTCCTTCCGCTGCCCCATTGTGCTCCGGGGGGGGTCCAACCTGCCTGCGGGGCAGGAGCTGGTGGGCATGTTTGCCTACCGGCTTGTGAGTGGGCACTGGCGGGTGCGGACGGGGGTGTCGCGGATCGGGGAGGAGGGGACGGTGACCACGGCTGGGGTTTGTGGGCTGAATGTGCTCACGGGTTGGGAGCAGCGGAGGCCGGAGTGGGTGGACGTGGCATGGCTTGCCATGCGCGTCCATGTGGGGAGGCAGCGGAAGATGGGGGTGGTGGCTGACGTCATTGACGTCGAGGAGGACGAACCCCCCCCCATGCGCAAGCGGAAAGGGCGCCCCGAAGGGGACACGCCCCCCCCCCCCCCCAAAGCCCCGCGTACGTCCACCCCGGCGGAGCGGGCAGGGCGGGCGGAGCAGGCGGAGCCCGTGGGGGGGTGGTGGCAGAGGGGGGTGGTGCAGGAGTGGGTGGACCAGCAGCGGGCGGGGGCGTGGGAGGCACGCGCCATCAGCGCGGAGGCCGCCAACCGCGACCTCGAGGCCCGTCTGTCCAGGGTCCACGAGGACAGGCGGGACTGCGAGTCGCGGTTGGCGGACGTCACCAAGGAGCGTGACCGGCTGGCCACCAAGGTGAAGACTCTTGAGCGCGACGTGGCGACGTTGCGCAGGGCAAAGCCCGCGGCACAACCAGCAGAGGCAGTGGAGAGGGCTGAGGGTGCCGAGCCCCCCCCCCCCCCGGGTGACAGGGGGGGGCCAGTGCTGCCGGTGTCCGGTACCTCCTGGCCGGCGCACAGGCCTGGCATGCCCAGGCCGAGGCATGCGCCGGCCAGATGTCCGCAGTGTCCACCGGCCTGCGGATGGCCATGATGGCCAGTGGCCAGCAGGTTGATGTGGACAGCGTGGCCCCGGACGCCCCCAAGGTGACTGCCGCAATGGAGGAAGTGCGCCGGCAGTACCCCCCCCACCGCCTCACGTCGGCGGCCATGGACCCCTCCTTTGTGGAGGCGGTGGCGGAGCAGAGCTCCCAGGGCACCGCTAGCCGGAGCTCTGCTCCCCGGGAGGGGGTGCGTAGGTACCCTCCGGAGCACCTGTCCTTTCTAACCACGACGAATGTTATCTTGCCCCCCCCCCCCCCAAGCATGGGCAGTCTGACCGATATGTGGGGTACTCCCCCCCCACTGTGCGAAATTTTCTGCAGCACTGTTTGTACATTAATTGGGGTACGGTGTGCCCCCTGACCTGTTTGCGATTTTTTCTGCGGCACTGTTTGTATTTTATTTGGGGTATGCTATGCCCCCTGACGTGTTACACTGCTGGCTGAGTGACAGCCGGAATGACAGCCACTGGACTGGGCGTGTGATAGCCCATGAGCACCATCGTGAGCTTGCTTTGTGAGGGTCAACGAGGGCACAAGGATGAGGCTTTGGCAGAAGTTCTGTGACAATCATGTGAAATTCGCACGAAATTCGTACGAATTTCGTGCGAATTTCACATTTTCAGAACATTCACACATTTCTATTCACGTGAAATTCGCACGAAATTCGTACGAATTTCGTACGAATTTCGTGCGAATCTATGTGAATTTCTTTTAATTGCATGCGAATCACAGTAGAGAGAGTTGTCTGCGGGAGGGGGATGGTAGAAACTTTGCGATGACTGCCTGCCCATTCAACAGGTCCTGTATCTCACACCATGCCACGGCCCAAGGAGCCATTCCATCTGGTAGCGGATCGTACACGACGGCGGCGCCTACAAGAGCTCCAGGAGGTTGTTACCAAGGAGCTTGCAGCACCCTACACCGTCAAGTACCTGCCCGACACGGGGCAAATAGTGCTTACCCCCGAAACAAGATTTGTAGCCACCGTCCAGCCCGAGCCCACCCAGGAGGAGAGGTTGATTATGGCCGTGTGGAGGATCCGGTCATTGCACCTCTCTAGGACAGAGTCCCGGTACCTAGTGGGGAGCATGACGTACGGTGTGGTATGGGACCAGGTGTACGGCATGCTTCGGCAGCTAGCGTTGCCGGAGTCCCGGGCGTTCACTGCCTATACGGGTGACGACACGGCCATCAATGGTGCGGCCTGCTACCTACCTGACCGCATCGCCCACCTATTCAAGTGTCGACCACCACCACCCTCGGCCATCATGCAGCCCGGGGACCGACGGCTGCATTGGTTGCCTATTGCGGTGGACGGTACATCGAGGCATGAGGCCTCGTACGTCCATTGCACGCTTGGTGGCACCGCCAGCCCCAACCAACTATCTAGTTGGTGGCTACTAGGGGGCAGTGAAAAGTGGGAGACCCTCTACGCGGCCTCCCAAGAAATTGATTTTGATGATGAGTTGCGCAAGGCCGCAACCGTAAGTTTTAAGGATACGGCAGGGAACGATAGGCAGTCCCTTTTTTTTCTGTGTGCAGATGGTAAGGCACAGGTGCTCATGGCGGGCTGCCAAAACTGGAAGGCAGAATCCCCTGGTGCCACTGTGTGTTGGGTCTGCATGCGTAACCGTGCTCTGTGCCTTGCTACCTTTGGCACAGCAAGTGCGATAGACGGCAACTGGGAACCAGCCGTTGCCATAAGTGCTATATATAGGACCATTATGAGTGATAGGCGAGTGCCTGATTATGGCCTCCATGGGGTCCTTCGTGTCCTGTTGTGTGCAATCAACGGGACACGGGACCTAGTTGTACAATTGACAGGGAAGGCACCGGCCACTGTGGCACGCACCATGCTGCAACCGGTTTTAGATGAGGCACGGCTTGCTGCACGAACTTGCACCCGTGCCTCCTTAAATAATGACAAGGCAAACAGCAAGGGGAAGGTGAGGATGGAGTGTGCTGCTGCCATCCATTTCATGCGCAATAGGGGTTGGGAGAAGATAATAGATGCTTGCCTAGAGCAGCCTAGTGTCAGGCAGCATCAAGTAGGGGGGAAAAGTTGGGAGTCGGTGTGCAAAACGTGGTGGGAGAATTTTGCAAGCATGTGTGTATACGCGTGGCGTTCCGCATGGTTCTCCGGGGCGGCTCCGGAACCATAGCATAGCCATGGGCGCTGCCCACAATGAGCTCCAGTGGGGCAAACTTCTGTGGACGCATCTTTGGATCGACCACATGTATTATTTTGCAAAGAGGTGGAGAATCTTGTCAAAGTTCTCCTGCTTTGCCATGGAGGGAAGTCACCGGAGGCTGAAGCGCATGTTGCGCAACAGCGGGGGCCTAAGCCTCCTCCAGGGGAGACTAGGGGTGCAAGTGGTTGTGGACAACCACACCATTGACGATAGCCTTTGGTTGCATGGGTGGGATGCGACCAAAAGGGCTCAACATGGGCAAGGGCCCATAAGTGTACAAACGTATGCAAGCCGCACAAGAAGACGGCTTCTAACCGACATGCAGCACCTTCAGACTCTACAGCGGCGGTTCCGGTGCCGCAAGAGACGGACATGAGATGACCTTACGAACCCAGACCATTGTTGCCTGTGACCGGGGTGCATGCTGGGGGGCCTACTAGGGGTGTGAGGACAAATCAGGGGGTGCACACCGGTAACATTTGTGTAAAATCACGTGAATTCACGTGAAATTTGTACGAAATTCGTACGAAATTCGTGCAAATTTCGTACGAATTCACGTGAATTCACGGCTGTGAATCGGCTACAGGCTTGCCGGGTTCCGGCACCTCTCGTTTTGGGCACGGTTCGGACATGATGGATGCTTTTGGGGCGGGACTTTCATTGGATGATGCGTAACAAAGCTAGGGGAGGAACTTTGGCCCCTCAAAGCCCTCGGAATGAACCAAGAATATGGCATTTTCCCCCAAAAACCTCAAAATTTGGGTAAATTCACGTGAAATTCACGCAATTATTCAAACGGCCACTTAACGGCCGTTCACGAAGGGTACACGGCCACGCGCGGCGGTGCCGCTACCCGGCCTGCGCCTCCTTCACCGGCCCCTTGCCGGTCGCGCTGCACCTGCCGCCGCGGCAAGCACTGAAAGGGCCGCAACGGCTGCAGCCCCGGCCCCGGCCGTCATGCTGTTTCAGATGTAGGCTGGAGGCACACTGCCGGGAGCTGTGGACGCGGCGCTTGGCGGGGCCGGGGGCGAGACGGCAGGATATGATCATGCTGGATTACTTCCCGCCGGCGGGACCGGGGGTGCACTTTTTGTGTGGTTGGCGTATCCTGGCCGCTCTTGCAACGGGAGAGGTAGGGGTTAGCGGGTTAGAGCCTACCTGTGGCCTGCCCTATCCTACCCCTGGCCCCCCTGTACTATTTGTGAGGTACACCCTTTTGCAGCATGAAGGCAGTCATCCCATTTGGCTCAGAGCGCTGCCGCCTGTTTGTGACGGTGGTTCTACCTTTTCTGCGGAATCAGAACCTCTATGTGGTGCTGGTTCAGTAGGTGTGTGTGTGCGTGCGTGCGTGCGTGCGTGCGTGCCCGTGTGTGTGTGTGCCCGTGCGTGCGTGCGTGCGTGCGTGCGTGCGTGCGTGCGTGGGTGCGTGCGTGCGTGCGTGGGTGCGTGTGTGCGTGCGTGCGTGCGTGCGTGCGTGCGCGCGCGCGTGCGTGCGTGCGTGCGTGCGTGCGTGCGTGCGTGCGTGGGTGGGTGCGTGCGTGCGTGCGTGCGTGCGTGCGTGCGTGGGTGCGTGGGTGCGTGCGTGGGTGTGTGCGTGCGTGCGTGCGTGCGTGCGTGCGTGCGTGCGTGGGTGCGTGCGTGCGTGCGTGCGTGCGTGCGTGCGTGCGTGCGTGCGTGCGTGCGTGGGTGTGTGCGTGCGTGCGTGCGTGCGTGCGTGCGTGCGTGCGTGCGTGCGTGCGTGCGTGCGTTGGTGCGTGGGTGCGTGGGTGCGTGGGTGCGTGCGTGCGTGCGTGCGTGCGTGCGTGCGTGCGTGCGTGCGTGCGTGCGTGGGTGCGTGCGTGGGTGCGTGCGTGCGTGCGTGCGTGCGTGCGTGGGTGCGTGGGTGCGTGGGTGCGTGCGTGCGTGCGTGCGTGCGTGCGTGCGTGCGTGCGTGGGTGGGTGGGTGCGTGGGTGCGTGCGTGCGTGCGTGCGTGCGTGCGTGCGTGCGTGCGTGCGTGCGTGCGTGCGTGCGTGCGTGTGTGTGTGTGTGTGTGTGTGTGTGTGTGTGTGTGTGTATGTGTGTGTGTGTGTGTGTGTGTGTGCCGGTGTAGGGGGGAAACTGTATTAAGGAGGTGCATGGGTCAGTGGGGTCAACTCTTAGACGAGATCACAGGTCAGGTGGCTCCAAGATCCAGCTGGAGAACGTTTAGAGAATATGGCAGAAAGAAAGCACAGGGCGGTGGCAATTCTGATAAGGGTGCTGGAAAGAAGGCCGAACCACCTGCAGCTCCGCATGCCTGCATATCTTTTCTGTCCCAATTCTGCAAATGTGTTACACATTCACACACACACACGCACACACACACACACACACACACACACACACACACACACACACACATATTGGATTCTACTTACTGTGGACAGCAGACCCATTCCTGCTCAACCGACGGGGGTTGCCTTCTGCAACTTGTGCGGAGAATCACCACCATCCACCACTGACGAGGGGGAGCTCCTCTCGAAGTCATGGGCATGGATGCGTGCACAGTTCAACAGAGTTGCAAGGCAAATACCATGGATACCTCTTGCTGAATATTGCCCACCCATTGCTTTAGAAGCGGCGCGTCAAAGTCCTGAGCAATCCGATGGTACTTGAAAGACTGCTCCCAAATTGTCTGCCAGTGTCGAGGGCCCGAGCCTCGAAAGCCCGGCAAGGAAAGCACAAAGAATGGCATATGGCAAGCCTTTACAGCCGGAGCTTTGATGCTCTGCGAACAGCAGCAAGCGTAGTCCTTAAAAGAACGTAGGCAAGGTGCCACATTGGTGCTACACCGAGCACACATGGCCTGCTGCAACTTGCTTCTGGGAATAAGGGCTGGGCACCATGCACACCCACGAATGTATTGGGAAAGACCCCCGAGCACAACAATGTGCTCCCACTCTGCGCATCTGACGACACACACTGCACACACTGCCATACATCAGCCACCATTCTCTCAGAAAAGTGGCAATTTTACACTTTTGGACAGGCTCCAACAACACAGTATTGGCCACATGGCCACAGTGGAGAATATTGGTTTCACTAGTTTGGGCCCGGGCTGCAATTAATTCAAGCTGCTTTTGTCAACATTCATTTTTGGTTTCATTGATGTCTGGGCGGCATGCTTAATTTTCTGCAACCCCCGCTGCGGACGATGTTGCACCATTTGCACCACGCAACCAGCCGTACTGAATTGAAAGACCACACTTTGCGAGGGATTGTTTGCCCCGTGCATGCCCTACGCGCCTGGCGCACCAGGCAGAACCCGCCCCCATAGAATTCTTCCAAATGGCCCACAACGGGCAACCTTGCCGCTCATGAACCAAAACGACCCACATTATCAGAAAATCGGAAAATCAGTGGGGCCTTGTCGTGGTCAACAGCGCATGTACTTGATGTGCTGGAACCCATTCCCATGTGGTGAAGGCCCAAAAATGTGCGCAATAATAGTGTCACCGGTGTAGTGCATGTACTGCGGAGAAAACATGAGCGGTCTGCAAAAGGTAGTACACAGACTGTGAAATAAGATGCAGCAGAATGTGGTACCCGGCCGTTCCTCTTTGCCACGGAGCAACATGCGTTGAAAAACACAAAGTGCCCAAAAGATACCCCGCGTGCCCTGCGTGTGCCCTGCGTGTGCCCCGTGTACTCCGCAGCGCAGCGCTACCATTGCATACTAGCCAGCACCGCATTGCAACAGCAGTGAGTCTGAGCTGTGAGCTAGTAAGATTTGGTGTGCACCGGTTGAGTGTGCAATCCAAAATGTGGTCCAAGCGCACAGCAATGCTTCGCATTGCCCACAACCACATTCTGCACCAGTGGGTGCACCAGTCGATATCAAACCACTCTGACGCACATGGAGCGACACCACAAAGACAAAAAGCGAGCCAAATCTGTTCAACCATCCCAATGGCTGTTGAACCCCTCGACATTTCAGCATGTGGACCCGCATCTGAGGTAGAGTTGTTGCACTGCGAGCGCAGTGCGTGCATACTGCGCACGCAGATGCCGGGATACTCACCCAACATTACCTATCACCTGTCTGATACCACGGCGAAGTAGCAAAGCCCACAGGATAACAATGAAACTGCCTTCAAATTGATGCCCCAATGTCTCTATGAACAAACCACTCAGCCTTGTAAGGTACAACTATGCGGGGGCATGCAAGATGCACACATGTTCAAGTGGCAAGTGCCACACTCGGATATATGACCAGTACGGTGGCCACACAATTGGCAACAAACACCATCATCATTTTCCTCCTCCTCAATGGTTGCCTTCTCCTCAGCCCACACAGACTCAGGCACATGAGGCCAAGGTCCATAGGGTTGATACCTAGTCTGCCTGCGAATACAAAACTGAGTAAGTTGGGGCAAAATACACACATGGCTATGCAGCTCCGTTGCAGGGCCTGTCCGAACATTGCAGACAATCCTCCATTGCCACAACCGTGCAAAAAGGTGCTCCATCCTTGCACGATACATGCACAATCTAATACGAATACGAATCGGGATACCCCAAACTCCAAAAATTAGGAACTCCTAGTCTGAGGCACTCATTTGGAACATGTTCCACTCTTTATTCAAAATCTCATCTGGAATCCGGATTTTCGATGCACTACAATTACAAGTCGACTTCACTGCATTTACTGGCGGTATGCAAATTCAAATCTTCACCGTGAATCGAGTAGACACTCGATTTCCAACATTTGACCATTCCTCCAATCAATAGGAACTACTGCGGTAACTTGAGTGCGGGCCGCCACCCCACCCACCCCCTGTGCTGAAGCGTTCAACTCGCCCAAATGTGCCACCCACTCGGCGGCATATTCGCCAGGAGCCTGCCCCGCAGGTGACGAGGGGAGGAAGTGGCACGGTGGCACGTCGGTGCAAGCACACACAAGCCGTCGGGCCAATATCGTCGCGCGTACCCTCACCTTACCAAAAACTGCAGGCAAGAAAGAAAGTGGCGCTTCTCGATCGCCTTCAGCGTCTCCAGATACGTATCATCAGTAGTAAGCAATTGATCGATTGGTGGACCGATTTTGAACGCACTGAGCAGTAGTCTCAAATGAACGACGAGTCATCCATGGCATGGCGTTGCCATGGTCCTTAATCTTCAACTCCATCAGCCCACCCTCGGGTGAGCCGTCCCGGGCCACGCGATGTTTTTGGCGGACATGGCTCTGCGAGGAGACCCAAATCAGCCCTCTTGAATTTTTTTTTTGCCCTGACATGTTGTGTCTATGCGTAAACACAAATTTGGGGATCACATTCGTATCAGGCGAAAATAGACACCTACATGTGAGTGATGACGGCATATTTGTGGTCACGACCGTACGTTTGTCACATGTCGTTTCATGCGGCTAGTATTGGCAACATGGTCCATTGCTCGCGCCCGTACCGTGCATAACCCGTTTGCAAGCCCAAGTGCAGACCCCTACGTAGTGCGAGTGCATTAAGGGCTGAAATGCGTCGAAAGGCTGAAATAGGAACGGATCTTTTTGCGAAAAACGGAAAGTAACGGAAGGCTCTCTCACAATTTTAATGCGCGATGTAGACGCGATTTCTTTGGACCGCAACTTCACTCGACACATGGCGGCATCTTCTTTGCCTCTCTAGCTTTCCTGTGTGCCATCCGCTATATCCTCATGATACTGTTTGTCCGGACTGGCTTCAAAAAAGCAACGACGAACTTCTTGTTAGATGCGTGCACACCTTGGAAACATCAAGTTAATGTCTATGGACATTGCTGACTTTTCTTAAAAATGTAGGTTCTTGTCGCTCCTCAAATTCAAGCAATAGATTGGTTTATCGTACAATCGCCCTCGCTCTCGCAACGAACTGACGAAACCGCCATTCTACTTCACAAACTTGCGCAATTGACCAAAATGCAACGGGATGGTGACACGCGGGCTACGTGCCCAAACTATTCTTTAGGTACAAGGTTCAATCAAAGCCTATCATAAATGGTGGCGACCATCGCTCGATGGGCTCTTCATCACAATGCAGAGTTGAAATACTGGGCTTTTTCACAGACGGTGGTTGAGTATTAAAAGGGTTACGAGTGTGGCTTCGCGATGAGGCAGCCACTAGCGTGGGATTCCGCTTTACGAATGGACCGCATTTTATAAATCCTGAAACATGCGAGGGCAACGGCCTTCTAGCCTTTTGCGTTGGTCGTGCAATGCTCTCTCGACAATGCTATGACCATCGGCATAGCAAGGCAAGGCCAACGAAATGGCTCATGGTGCGAAAACTTTGCTTGGACAACTCGTGAACGATGTACATGGTGAGATGTCGAAACGCAAAATCCTCCGTTGTAGCATGCGTGCCTTGATTGCCATACTTGGAACCCACCAAAGTGAACCCATCTACACGATGCATTGGCGCGTTTTTAACCTTCTCAAGTCCTTTTGCGCATGGATTACAAGACCTCGCATCGGGCATGTTAGTTGTTCGGAAAATCTACGTCGAATGTTGCAACCGTGGCAGGGAATGCAAGCTAAGCACCAAGTGTCACGTTAACGGATTCAAGGTCCTGAGATGTTAGAAACCTCAAATGCGAATTTTGTAGTTTGCAAGTTTTGTCCGAAAGTACGACATCAAATGTGCAGCGTGCATGGATGGGACAGTGCTCCCGGTTTCGGATGCAATGCTGTTGCACGTTCTCGGCTGTAAGAAGCATCCCTGGTAAGAAGCCAAGCCTACAACCACCGGTTGTCTTGAAGAACAACAGGAAGACACTTGAAAAATGCTTAGAAATGAAGCATTTGAGTGTTCTTGGAGCGTACTACAACCTAGAATGCAATGTGCAATCAATCCACCCGCAATGGGAACTTCTCGGCACCCATGCTTGCGGCGACGTTTTATGTGTTGCGCATTTCCGGTGGATTTTAACGTGATTAGAGGCACACAAGCGGAGCGAATACGAAAAAGGGACCAATTAGAATCACCCTCCGCATGAGACATGCAAGAACAAAGTGCTCCCGGAAAGCAACCATTGCTCATATGTGTGTGGATCCGCACACGGAAACCGACGGTTTCCCGTGCTCGGCATCTCTTTTGCCTCTTTCGTCCACATACGTATCTCTTTTGCCTCTTTCGTCCACATACGTGCGATTGTGCTGGGGCCATGAGCGTATTCAATCGCTCGATTGTTGTACGATGGTGTTTTTTGTGGTTCCCCACCCATTGTCTCTTTGTGGCAAAGTTTTGCTTGCCAATACGAGTGCAATGAGTGATTTGCATGGCACCGTCATGTTCTAGCCCCCACCATTCACGCGCGCGATGCGTGCTTGCATTGAAATAATAAAAACGACGACGATTCACAACATTCACTATATGAATGAAGTGCGCCAGGCAGAGGATCGCTTGAACTGTATGAATGGACTACGCGAGGCAGAGGATCGCTACCACCAGATAGAAATTGAAATAAAAAAAAGTAGTGCAAGCCTCTCACACCGAGAGTCCATGCGAGGCCGCCAGTGATCTATCACTTGTTGTGGCCACGTAGCGTCTCACTACCATGTCAGGCCGCGGAGCCAATAGCCGTCGGTACGCCCCGTACCCTGCACGAGGTGGCCGCGACGCTGCCCCCGTCGATGCCGGACGGAGTGCTCAAGGATCGCGAGTGTATGTGGGCAACCTGAGCTACTCAACGTCGTGGCAAAACCTTAAGGACCTTTTCAAGACCGTTGGTGATGTCAAGCGCGCGGACCTCCTAGTTGGTCGCGATGGCCGCCCGAACGGCGGCGGCATCGTGGAGTTCTCAATGCCTGAGTATGCGCAAGCCGCAATTCGCGACCTTACCGATGTGGAACTTGATGGGCGACGAATTTTCGTAAGGGAGGATCGGGAGGACAAGGCCCCGATCGAAAAAGCGGCCGCAACGGGCGGGCCCCGAATGGAAAGTGGCGGCCGTGGTAACTACGTTGCAGGCCAATATGCGAATGGAAGGGCCGCCGCTGGAAGCCGCACGGATTACGCACCCACGCGCGACGTTGGGCCTGTGCGCGACGTAAGGGAATCCCGCGGTGGATACGAGCGCTACAGCCGGGGCTACGAACGAGGTGGCTACGACCGCGCAGCTTTGGACAGGGGAGCCTACGACCGGGCAGGATACGACCGCCTCTACGACCGCGGCTACGACCGGTACGCAGCTCCGGAGGCCGAACCTATGGACCCCGTCGCGTACGCCGCATGGTACCGAGAGTGGCAACGTGACAACCTTTTGGCTTCGTCTTCAATGGTGTCTTCGTACCGCTCGCGGGCCACACGAGAGCTGACACCGGAGTACGGACATGCGAGGGTGGCGCGAGCGGAGGAACCCTACCGGAAGCCGCGGAGCGCCGCGCCAGCAGGGGGCCGAGAGCCCGCGGCGCCGGGAACTCGGGTATTTTTCGGGAACCTGCCCTTTACCACCAGCTGGCAAGCGCTAAAGGATGTACTGCGGGAGCGCGGGTTCAACAACGTGCACGTAGCCATGAATCAGACGCCGGAGGGCCGCCCCCGAGGCCATGGCATCGTGACGTTTGAGCAGCCGGCGGACGCAGATAGGGCGGTGGCGGAGCTGCACAATTTCACGTTCGAGGGACGCAGCATGGACGTCCATTTGGATCGCTTTGATGGGCAGGCGTAAGCCTGGGCGAAGGCTTGGCCTGCGCGCAGCTGCTAAGGGGAAGGGTGGTGGCAGCGTTAGTGGCAGGATGTGGTAGCAACCGCTGTAATTCAATTGATGCTGTGGTGATTGGGTATGACGTCGACGTGTGGCGATCCCGGGGGAACCGGTGACGTAGGAATGCTGATTCGAGTGTGGTAGAGCGTGAATGTTTCGTGTGGATCTTTTGGTGGGGACTGAGATGGGGGTCCCATTGTGGTGGTGTTGCGCAAGCCGGGGCGAGTGTGTTGTGGGAATTGGTGGTATTTTGGAGCCGATTGAACCCACGTGTGTAAGGCTGGCGGAGGCATGGGATGGGCGGTGATGCCACCTTGATTTCCTGGCGTCGGGTCACTGGTCAGTTACTTACCTGCAGTTCAGGAGTTTCCAGGATTATTGTAACCTCCAAATGCGTGGTCTGCCATCTGGATCAAATGCGGATCGGTGGTGAGTACACAGCGGCACCTTCTCAGCTTCAGCCCCCTTCACTCCCAAAAGTCCCCACCCGAAGTGCCAGGCAGGTCAAATCCCCAAATTTCACTGACCAACAGGGGCTGCCTGCATGCCCCAAGCCCCAACCACAAGGAAGTGCTGCTGACTGGTTTTCTCCTCAGGTCCAACCGTTTGTGGTCATGGGGGAAGCGCTTAAGGATCCCACATTGCTGTAGTAAAATCGTGCATTTCTCAACCATTTTATTCCACTGCTTTTTCCAACATGCCATTGCCATATGGTCCTGGGTACCCCAAATCTCATTGCAAACGTGGAGCCTCCAATCGTCGGCAAAGGCATTTCAAGAAGATGCCAACCCATGTTGGTTTGTAACCGGGTCTGGTTTTTGTCGCTCGCCAATTTCCTGGAAGGGGATTTCCCTTCAGATTTATGCTAGGTGGCAGGACTGCGGTGGGAACCGATGGTGGTGGTTGACCGACAGTGATTCATTATGCCGTTCATGAAAAATGGACGGTCAGCCTTATTGAGGCTCCCAGATGCTGCACAAGCTGCCTCCCCAAGGTGCACACCGCAGTCTATTACTGCAATCCGACGGTCAGCATTTAATATTGTTCTGCAACACGCTCGACCAAAACAAGCCGCTTCAGAATAGGAGGAAGACGACTCCCTGGGTGTTTCACATATGGGGTCCTTTAGAACACCTGGCAGGATTGAAGTGCCCGAGGCATCGTTTTCGTTAAGTCTTCTAGATATGGTTGGCAACTGATTTACAGGTACACTGCATCAGACCTGAACAGCATGAGTACAGTTGCTACCAAAATACAGTGTGCAGCGCAATTCCAACCGTTTCTCTTGGTGTTCTGTGCATGGGTGCATGTGTCTGCATATCATTCTGATGGAGATCTGCAGTTTAAGGAGCGCCATAATGCTAGGTGTCTTGTACATGAGCATGCCTCATCAACCTACAATGCTCAATACAAGCCTTACAGTTCTCTATAACCGCTGCCTAACAAGCCTCAACAAGCCTCATCATCCCTCATCAACCCTCAAAGGAGGCGAAGGAAAGAAATCGCCACCAAAGTGATGGTCCCCCTACGCGCAGCGGCACCAGAGAGGGTCACCGGGGGTGGGATTTTGGTGCCAAGCAGCTGGCCGCAGCACCAGCCTTTGACTCAGCCACAAAGCCCGCTAATGCGTGCAAGGCAGGCAAAACACAGGGAATTCCGGCCGTTGCCCGGGCACCAGCAATGGTTTCCAGACTCCAGCGCTGGTGAGAGTTGCTGCATAGAATTCTAGCAGCCAAGTTGCTGGCCTGGGGGGCGGAAATTAAGTCTTCAACTGGGCTTGCAAGTTGCGCTGCCACCTGTTGCTGGCATGCAAATGTGCCAAGCACTGCTAGGAATTTCAGGATTTTGCCACATGATATTCTCGCAATCATGGACCCCACATTTTGACCATGTCAAGACAATTTCTGCCAGCCTTAGCAACCCCCCAGCCCCTAATAGTAACTACCCTCAACAACCCGCCCACAGCTCCAATCACCTTCTACAATTATCTGGTTGCATAGAGAAAAGGCAGCCAAGTCACAGTGATAGGACAGTGATAAGCGCGGAGCGGGAGGAGATGTGCACACATGGAGGTTCAGAAAAAGGTGAGAAGTTGGCTGCAAGCAGTCTGTAGTGATTTATAAGCCCAGAATTGCAAAGAATTTTTGGAGTAGCCCCCCACCCCACCACCTGTAGTCCACGCTGCAGTATAGAGTGATTCTGGAGCAAACCTGTGGTTACCACCGTGCGCCACCTTCCACTTCAGCCGTGTGCAACCATGCGCTACCTTGAACTTCAGCCGTGCGCAGCCGTGCGCCATATTGAACTTCAGCCGTGCGCAGCCCTGCGTTATATTGTTTACTGATCGGAAAGCCCCTTAAGTGCCGGCTGCGTCCGATGATGGGGTTCATTGGTACAACACTGGAGGGGTGGGGGTTCTATGTTGTCTTCTCCCTTTTTGCAAACAAAAGTTGCCGCACAAAACAAACCAAGAAGCAGACCCAAAGTCCCTCAAGGATCAGACCCAAAGTCCCTCAAGGATCAGGCTGCAGCATGATGGTTGGGATACAGTGCAGTCTTTGAAGCTCTTGACCGAGGAGGACATGGCTGAATTGCCTATTTTCCCTAGACATCGCCCCTTATTGGTGGACACATTGAATGTTTGTAATGGTGCTTGGCCAGATGGGGTGCCAACATTTTATGAGTTGGCCCAGAATTGACGGGGGGGGGGCTTATTTAGCACGCAGTGCCCTTAAACAAAATTCCACCAACACCATTCTTTTTCAATTGCATTTTCATGAAAATGAACTGCTAGTCAAGCGTGTGCAAACGTGCGCCACCTTCAAGTTCAGCCATGCGCAACCGTGCGTAGCCACAGAAACTAGCGGTGTGCAACCATACACGCACGGTTGTAACCACAGGTCTGTTCTGAAGGGTAGCGATCGTCACTAGTTCATGGCCAAGCTACTCCCTGGTGCCCAGGTCGAGGCAGCTGGGGATAGCACTGGAGGTCGAGGAAAAAGCTGGTATTTATGCAGCACTGCAACCCAAACCCGCTTAGTGAAACAGATTCCATATCAAAATTGTTTGGATTGTGTATTTGAGGTATGTGATGTTAACCCCTTATGAACCATGGGAACATGTTCCTCCTCATGTCTTGACATCTACCAATGAGGGTGCCATGCAAGATGATAGTGGGGAGGGGGTTGGTGCATGTGTTTTGTGCTGTCAAAACCACACCATCACGCTTTGTGGTGAATGTAATGAGAACTATTGTGCAGAATGCATTGGCTTGCATGCTTGTGGAGACAAAATTAAGCAAAATAAATGCCACGCTCCTTTGGTGTTTTGTTATGTGCACTACAATTCCGTGGCTAAAATCTGAAGTGCCTTTAAGCCTAGTCAATGGTACCACAGCACCAGCCCTTGCGTTTTCAGGGACAGCAGTGGGTACTCTAGTACAAGCTGACTGGGCATACACAGTCAGGCCAGTAAAGCGGGTCCCTGTTGCAGGCGGGCAGGTCCCCGAAGTGGTGCTGCCCTGAGTGGTGCATGCAAGTGAAGTGTCACGTGAGTGGAAAAAAAATTGAAAAAAAGTTTTTGGGTGTCACCCGAGTCACCCGCATGACACTCAAAGGGGAAAAAATTAGACAAAAATATTTACTTTGAGTGTTAGTGTGAGTGTCTATTTTTTTTTTGAGTGTGTACCCAAAAAAAAAGTCAATTCGCTTATTTTGGCTTCCGAACCCCCTTTTTGGGTGTTCTCGGGTTGTTTAACCATTGTGCCCCAAGGGGGTTCTTTAAGGAACCAATTTTTTTTGTTCAGAAGTGCCCTTTAGTGCATTTTTCCACAAGCCCGACGCAGGCTATTTTTGTCCCCGTGTTGGGGATCCCCGCAAAGGCAGGGGTTATGTAGCCATTCCACCCACATTTGGGCCCCTGAGAAGGCAAGGGTTATGCTGCTTTGCCCAGATTTGGGCCACTTCTGATTTTGATCCCACGCTTCGGTGTGGTCTCTTGAGTTGGGGGCTAAAGACTCCCGGGCTTCGGTGGCCCCTGGGGTTGAGGACCCCCACTCTTCGGTGATGGTTTTCTGATTTTTTCCCCATGCCGAGCACTGGGGACCAAGGCAGGAGTGGGTGGACAACCATTGTACCCTTCGTGAACAGGGGATAAGTGGCCGTTTGAATAAATGCGTGAATTTCACGTGAATTTACCCAAATTTTGAGGTTTTCGGGGGAAAACGCCATATTATTGGATCTTTCTGAGGGATTTGAGGGGGTAAAATTCTTCCCCCAGCTTCATTACGCATCATCCAATGAAGGTCCCGCCCCAAAAGCATCCACCATGCCCAAATCGCGCCTAAAACGAGAGGTGCCAAAACCCGTGAATTTATGCGTGAATTGGGGTGCATGAATTTCACATTCGCGCGAATCTCACCAAATGTGTCGAACCATGTGGCTACTTCAAACCTCTAATTTGCACACATTTGTTGGATCTCACTTTGGGCGAAGATAGCACGACAAAAGCACACGATTGCACCAAGTTACAAGCAAACATAGCAAAAATAGGTGAAATTCACGGTACCGTGAATCTCAGATTCAAACGGCCGGTTCACGCAGGGTACGATGATCCCACCATGTCCCCAAAGCCGCATTGGTGGTAGTGCTCGTTTTTTTGCAGTGTTCGTTGTTTGTTTTGAGTAGCGATTGTTCGTTGGGGGTCCTTTGGTTTGTTTTGGGGTTGGTTGTTTAGCCCTCCATGCGTGTGTATTTGTGGGATGCCAAGGGAAGTGAGTTGTACATGCGGCCTCTTATGTAGGAGCTTCGCAACAAAGGCATCCTAGTGACCGCAAACCCTTTGGGTTTTCAACGCTTGGATGGTTGGGTTTGACGTCATCAATCCCTAAGGTTGCTGCACTATCTCCGTCTATCAACCTATCTCCGTTATGATCCATCGGCGCCACTGCCCATGCTGGGAGTACCAAAATGTCCGCGGGAGTGAGTTTGCCTCACTTCACCTCTCCAAGTAGCAATGGTGGCCGGATTGGATTTTTTTCCTTGCCACTTGCGGTAACACTAAAAAAAAAATAGGAAAATATGTATTTTCTACCTCGGGGTCACACCAGTGCCATCGCGTGACACTTGTCAACACTTGTGTGGCACTTCCCCCGGTGCACGGCGGTTGGGGACACATAGGGACCTGTGGAAACAGCTACTCTGGAACGGGAGAGGTCGGGGGACAGTCTATGAATCTAGTAGGTCCCCTCCCACCGGGGGGTGGAAGGGAATATGGGGGTATGCTTGGTGGGGCTAGGACAAGAATCGCACTCCAAAAAATCACCAGCCGTTGCCGCAGCGGCCGCGCATGCAGCCCTAGTGTGCACTACGATTGGAGGAAATGAGTTCTGGCAGTGAGCGCAAGGCACAGGACAGTTTGGTGTCACAGGATGGCGATCATTCCATGCACAGTGAGTCATCGGAAGCAGGTCAGTACGGATGTCAGTGACACCGTTGGAACATCACGTAGGACACAGAGAGCTCAGAGTCGGGGGCAACAAAGTTTAGCACGGATGTGAGTGACAAGGGAAATTTAGGAAGCGTGAAGTCTGAATTGGGTAGGCAGGGAAGGGAATCAAGAGATAACGGCGCCTCAAGGCGTGTGATGCACAATGCAGACGTTGCTTCAAACACTCTGTGACGGCGCCTCTTGCGCCGTATCTGTGGTCAATCTGCGACGGTGCCTCTGGCACTGTATTCATTGTATTCATGACAATGCATTGTGAGAGTTATTAGTGTGATTCTAGAGGGTGGCCATCGTCGCTTTATGGCCAGGCTACAGTGCTGAATAAGACATCCGAGTGATTCTGGAGCGTAGCGACCATCGCTAGTTTATGGACAAGCTATGGTCTTGTCCAAGTTACAGCCGGCGTCGGAACCGTATAATAGTTTGGGACCTAATTTAATTTGGTACCAATTTTGCTTGCAACCATATACGACAAGGATTTGGGATTAAACTGTCACCTTCGTGGGCTGAGGGACGTTTGAATTGTTCAGGTTTATCCAACGATGCCCACAAGTTATCATTTGAGGGGCCCTGGGCATTATCCTGATCCTTTACTCGCACCAGAGCAACAGTTCCCATTCTCATGGGAATGCCGTGCAAGCAGTGCGCACACAGTGCGCCCGTAGTGCAAACTTTTGTATGTCGGCAACTACTTGAACCCTAGTTTTGGCCTTTTTTCACTAGTTGGTTGTTTCATAACAGAATTTTTTACGCTTCTTGTGCATTGAGGATGTGGCACATTTGAATCGCCACCCATGTTCACCCATTTTTAGCCATTTTTTTAGCCGATTTTTACCCGGTTTTGTTGCACGTTCCTTGTCCTAGGGGGATGTTGGATTATGATGATGGGGAATCACCGGATGTCGTGTACATTCACAATGCAACAAATCGGCAGGTGGGTTGTTACACACTCCAAAGCACATTCCAACCTTCGTGATCATTGCATTGCTATCTCTAGGAAACAATGTCTTTGTGGATTCTCTTTATGAACCAGCACTTGAACACTCCATCCGCACTCTCGGATCATTGCGAATCAGTAGCATGGTTTATCAGTAACAGCCCACATAGTGCTGCATATTGCTACAAGTTGGGCCCTAATGGGGTGAAGGCAGAATGCCTATGTCCCCAGAAGGCTGCCACCATCTTCCAACACACTCACGCAACAGCAGATTGCGCTTGGCCATGGCCACCAATCACCAAGTATATGAAGACCCATGTGACGCCTGCATAAATGCACGGGGTTTCCTCCCTTCCTCCCTGGCTAGGTTTCATTGTGTCGGCACTGCACGCAGTGCCCACGCAGTGCGCGCGCAGTGCACCAACTTGGCCCATGTGCTGCGTGTAAGCTACGGCCTTGTCTAAGCTACAGTAGGCAAAGCGACCGTATTAATGTGGGATTTTTCCGTGGCTTGCAGAGGGGGAGAGGGGGTGGTTCATCTTGGGGGTGTCGGCCTGTTGTGATGAAGCCCATCACAGTGCCAAGATATTTGAATGGTGAATACACTGGAGGTGCCTTGCAGTTGCCTGATGCATGGATGCAGTCCAGGTTATGTATGCTTAGACGTGAGGCAGAAGCCCTGAATTTAGGCCGCAGTGTGGTTCAGCACTGGGCAAATTAAAGAAGGCACATTGCAACATCCAAATGCGCGTTGATGTTCCTGCCTTGAAGCGCCAACAGCATTGCTTCTGCCTGGATGGATGGCACCATACTGGGCGCATGTTCAGTGCAGAGAAGGCGCATAAAAGGCGCATAGTAGGCACATAGCAATCGCATAGTAGGTGCATAGCAGGCGCATAGCAGGTGCATAGCAAGCCCATAGTCAGCCCACAGCAAGCCTCATAGCCACATCACAATCCCATCGCAGGTCCATGGCAGTTGCATAGCAAGCCCATGGCAGGCAGATTGTAGGCGCAGTACAAACAGGCATACTGGAGTGGGGTGAAGAGGATACACGAGATGTAAAAGTGCTGAAGTTGGATCCAATGTGCAGAAAACGGGTCGTTAGGAAATGGGGGATGGTCATGGCAGTGCTAGCAATCAAGGTGGTTGGGCTCCTAGAAAGAGAGAAACAGGGAGTGTGTACAGGTGTGGTTTCTGAAATCATCTCCCCCATCAATTTTCGATAGGCAGTGATGCGCACCGGCATCCAAGTGGTAGTGATGGACCCTTCGCTAAATTGTTCTGTGAATACTGGTTGCATGGCTCGCAGTTTAGTTTTGATAAATTGAACTGTTCTTCCGTGCATTGATTGCAATGCCACAGATTCAGTGCCTGGAGTAGCATGCTGGGTGACCATGACAGCATATCCTTTTTGATACGATGCATTGCTTGTGTGGATCTCACACGTCGCTCGGAATGAATGGAAATCAAGCAGATTACTTTTGACCCCAGCCTCTGTTCACCCCAGGTGATTCCCCCTGAAGTTTCTGTTGTGGCCTCTGGAGCTGCTCTTTCGTGCCTGCAAAGCCCAGGGCCACGGCTATTGTCGGCGTGTGGTGTCTGCTGACCCCTCGAGCACAGAGTGGTGCCAATGGCCTTGAAAAGCTTTTGAGGAACCGTGCCGACGGAGCAGTGAGTGGTCACGCAGGTATGCTTCTTGCAGTATAGTACAGCATAGGCAAGGAGGGAGGAGCCCGTTGCTTTCAGGTGTGCTGACAGACGAAAGGGCACAAGTGTTGGTACACAATTGGTCAAGCTGTGCTAATTTTAGGTATGTAGCTGTTGATGATACAGGTCGGTCACCGCTACAGGTGGTGCTTAGGAAGCAGCTCAGGCACACCAAAAAAGGGTTGGGGCACAACACAGAAGTGGTTGGACAGCAGCACAACAACTTGTAATGACAGCATATGATGTCCTCTTGGTGTGTGTTTTTTGTTTTGGCAGGTCTATGTCACAGCAAGGAGCCAGTGAGCCTTCTGAGGTGTGTGCTCGTCCGTACACACGCGGCGTTGCATGTTTTCAATGTGGCACGTCAACACAGATGACAAGAAATGACATCCAGTCGCAGTAGGAATGGAAAGGGGTGGGTTGACAAGAACCCACGAGATCGAAGTAACAAAAGTGACTGCAGGGCCTTCAACTCTACTGTTTGAAGGTGCATACCGGCGAAATACGTGCATAAAGGCTGCACGGGCGATTGCTGGCCCCACTCAACCTCAACCCGTGCATCGCTGGGCTAGTCTCACACTGTGTGCACATCTGGGGTTTGTCTCACACGTGGGAGTTTCCCTCATGCAGACTTTTCGGACTCCAGCTCGCCTATATTGAGCCTTTTCTCCAGCCGGAACACGTTTGGCAACGCTCGTCTACACACATATTAAAGCGGTCAGGGTTGGGGTTATGACCGATTTTGCAAGCCTCAGAAATCATTTGAACGTCATGATTGGAAAACCATGTGTCCCTTAAGCTGCACTGCAACGGCAATTGGATTGATCCAGCACAGTGATCGTGGCATGGCAATCTCACACAGTGAATGTGGCACCAGTGAAACATTGGACAGCGACCACCACCTGAATGAGAGTCTGAGATAAACTGGACCCTGAATCATGCAGTGGAGTGCACCACCAATTTCGCTCTTGTGTGGCTCGTTGCTCTTGTGGATGTAGCAGGGACCATTCATTGTGTTGGTGGAGATCTTCATTAGCCTTCCCCCCGTTGCAATTCTGGCACCGCAGGCGCCGTCAGAACTGTCCTTGAACACACCTTGGACAAGCCGGGAGGCGGCCACAATTACATTCGCTAAGTGCTGCGTGCGCAACAGTCAGCCCGGCTGTGAGACCAGGACATTTTGTCCCGGTAAGTCATTGTGTATGTGCACCACGGGTTGCCATTCCCTGTGCGTGTAGCACACCCCATGCGGGTGGCAGCTACACTGCAGGGTGTATACCCCGACCTCCACAATGCGCACCTGAACCACAGGCATCATCAGCCCCCTTCCCCCCTCCCTTAGTACACCGCCCCCCGCCCTCGAATTGCCCCTGCTGAGGACGTTCCAATATCGTTTTGGATCTTGTGACGTTCTCAGACTCTGTTGTAAGGCCCTCCTTGTCGGCCTCCAACCGAACACCATACTCTCAACAGTTCAGCCCCTCAACAGACGGCTGCAAATTTCAGTCCATTTTTCTTGATGTCACCGCTGAAATCCAGCCCCCTGCAGCAGCTCATGCAGTGGATGCCATCCCTAGGAAAGGGCATCAGCGCCCCATTGCTGGTGATCACTTGCACCAAACGTGTCGCCACCACACCTGCCCTCCTTTGCAGGCTTCACCATCAGGGGACTGTTTGACTGCACAGTCCTCGGAAGACAAGGCACCCTTGGAGCAGCTTTCGCCAAAGCCAGCTCCTGCGAACATCTTCCCATCGCACTCCTCCCTTCTGTCTCCACAGTCGGAGTTGGAGGTGCACACACCCCTTTCTGCACAGTACGGCTCCACAAATGCAGTTGTCAGCCCAACTTCCACACGTTTGGATTGCGTGCAGGTCTGTTCGGCAGCACCGGGCTCTGTGTCTGTGCATGCTGGTGTATGTACGTGTGAATGCGCGTGCGTGTTTGTGTGTGTGTGTGTGTGTGTGTGTTGTATGCTTTTCTTCTGCCCCGATGTCATGCTGAACCATCCAACCATCTCTTGTCATCACCAGCCCCATTCAGGGGGAAGGCACAGTGGTAGGCCGTCAACCGCAGCCACATCTGGTGCAGGAGTAGAGCAATTGGGCAAGGGCCCAGTGTCACCTACAAGAACTAGCCCCCTCTTGGACATAGACTGCCCGGCACCTCTCCCTGCCGAAAGGCGTGCATGCAACATGCCTTTTTGACCGCCCGTTGGGAAGCCTTGTGGCACTGACGAGAGTATACATCCACTCAGATACGCGTGCAATGTGTGAAATTGCTTTTTCACATCGCTCTCACTTGCACGCGAGATTGGGGGCTTCACAGATGTGTGTGTATGCGTGTGTGTGTATGTGTGTGTGTGTGTGTGTTCACGCGCGCGCACCATGCGCAATCCGATGGTTGTGTTGTGGAACCCGCCACCTAGTTGGCCACGCAACAACTATTGCGCTGACTGGGGTTGGGATATTCTGGGGGCCGTGGGGGGGCCGCGAGGTCCCCTCGCTCTGTGTGTGTGTGTGTCTGCGTGCAAGCGTGCATGTGTGCGCGTGCATGCGTGCGCGTGCGCGCGCGCGTGTCTTCGAAAGGCACCTGGCCCATGGCATTGTTTTCCCAACTCTCCCTGTCTCTGGCCAAACAAGAAGTGCTGCTACCCAATATTGTGCCTGCACGGACAGCTTTGTGGGTGTTGCTGTTCTTTGTGTATGTGTGTGTAGGAGTGTCGTCATCGTCGTCGTGCCATCTGCAGGGGTTTTCAGATACTGGCGTGTCCACATAGTGTTTGTGTCGCGTGGCGCATCAGGGTCCCCACCATGCAGACTGCGCCGATTGGCCATGGGATATTGCAGCGCTGCAGGGAGCGCATCGTGCTTGCAGTGAGGGGACACAGCGGTCCCCTGGATGTGTGTGCATGTGTTGCCATATTTGTCCATTGTTCCCCTGTTTCCTCTGCATGTTCATTTTCCTCTTTTGTATCCCCCCCCCCCCCCGTGATATCGAACCAACCAAGGGGTCGTCAGTACAGCATGCAGACCCAGGGTGTTCCAAATAGCCGTTTTCAAGGGCTTTCCGAATATACCCCACATACCCCACCTCCGGAACACTCAGTGGGCAAAAATCAGGCAACAATGGCAACAACCCCTGAAAACCCACCGAGTTGGCGCAATTGTCAACGTCCCCGAGAGATATGCGACCCCCCTCCCCCTGCCCTGCGGGCCCAATAAGTTACAAAGGGTGTCCGCTTTACTTTTGTTCACCTGGTTCTGCCCACTGGTGTGTGTATCTCCTTGTGAGTGCCTGCTGCACCACATCATCCCTTGACAGTCGATGATGGGGTACAGCGCACAGCCAAAGATGCACACCAAGGCGTACCTGCAGCAGTTCAACGTCATGGACACCATCAATGACATGATCATGTGTGTTGCAGAGGCCAAGCCTGAAAATCCCCTCCAGAAGATGCTGGAGTTTTTGGATGACAAGGTGCTGTGCAAGGGAGGCAGATCTTTGGCGGACCCCGCCCCTCAGGGCTTGTTTATACGGAATGAAGTGGTGGTGTGGGAGGGGCGGTCTGGTTGGATGTCCCAGCTTGGGTGGGTGGGTCAAATATCTCGGACCCCCCTCCCCTGCCCACTCACAAGGATCAAATCTCCTATGTAAAGCATGTTTTGGGCCCTTTTTATTTAGTTCTCACCCTATTGGGGCATTGCGTGGATTGGCAGGCTCCCCGATGGCCTAGTTCCTCCGCGCTTTGTGGTCTATGACATTCAGTGCATGTGCCATTTGTGTTTCACCCAACTCCACCCAACTCAGTCCTGTCATTTAGATCCACACCTTGGCAAAGCCCCTGAATGAGGCACACAAGTTGGTTTTCATTGCCAATGACATAGTTGACCATTTTTTCTTTTCTATTTCCTTCTATTGCTCATCTCTGGTTGTTTTGTGACCCAACACAACCATCAATTTTCACATGCAAAGCTTTTTTCGGGCCCTCTTGAAAATTTTTCACCCTATATGGGCATCGGGTGCTGTGGGAAGGGGGCGGGGGGGCAGGCGGGTGCAACAGACTGGTGCACGAACTGCTCCAGCAGTTTTTCTCCTTCAACAGCTTCAAAAAAAAAATGAAATCGAAAAAGCAAAATCGGTTTTTTTTTCGGTATTGTGTTCACTTACAACAGAGAACTATCCCACATGTGGAATGTTTAGTCCCTCTTCATGCATTTTCTGCCTATTGGTATTCAACACACGCAATCTTGGGCACACAACTTTTTGCTCGTACCATGTTCTGCAACTGGTGATGCGCATAGCGTCGTGCGCAGTCGAACCCTCACCATCGAAGCGGTTGTAAAGTGAGTCCCTCGGGCGTTGATTGAGCTGAGGACCCTGCCACCCTGGTCTGTGCCTACCTCTGCAGGCCCAAAAAGAGCAAGAAAATGTTTCTGAGCTCATGGGTGGGTCTGGGACGGGTGCTTCCAGATCTCCTGTGTTTACACCCGATCGAGCGGACAAGGGTATGTCTGAGCTGCACGTGCAAGAGTTGTGGTTGTGAAAAATGACAGTCGCACGAGACATGCATGCTCTCGGACCATAGAGCAGTCCCACCCCATGGTTGGGGTACTGCAGAGGGTTGCGTTGGGTCGTGGAAGGCTCTATGCCTCAGGAACTACTCGGAGAATCGACATGAGTTCGTTTGTTGTCCGTTTTTTACCCCCAAGAAGTGGGCAGAGTAGAAAGGGGAACTAATAGGAGGAGGGGCGGACAGGGGATAATTACCTGCTCACACTGTATTTTTTCTGCAGTGAACACCTCCCCCATGCAAGGACGTTTGCAGGTTGTGCATTTTTTTTTTTGCATTTTCGTAGGTGTATGTTCCAATTGGAACGGCGGTCTTTCCCACCGAGGAGTGGGGGGAGGGAGTTTCGTGTTGGGCTGGAACCCCCCCCCCCCCCTCTTCCTGAATCCCCAACCTACGGTAATGGGGAACGATAGTTTCCCCAATGGGAAATACACACCAAGCATCTAGCATGCTTGTGGCAAAGGCCTGTGGGACCATGAGCTGCTGAAGGTGTGCGCTAATGGTGAATGGTAAATCTCGCTTATGTATGCTCAAAATGCTCAGAAACAGGGGTCCAAAAATGCCCCCCTGAAATGGAAAAAAAGTTGGAGACCCCCCCCCCCCTGCTCATGCTGTACGGGTTGGGGTCTGGAGCTGAACCCCCCGTGGTTTTCCCGGCCAGCCCTGGGTGCACCCCAATTCCAGATGCTGGGTTTGTGTACCGCCTATCCTGTGTTTAACACGTGAACAGTGGCGGGGCCACCCCTAAAATGAAGGTTTGTCCCACATGTTGGTCGCGCTACAAATGGGGTGGAGGTGGCGTCAAGGCAAAACTTGCAAAGCCCTTAGGCACAAACTCGGAACAAAAAGATTTTGCACAATGCAGATGAAGAATGACTAGAAGATATGTGGCCAGTACGTGGCAAATGGCCGATGTGCTATCCTCCACAACATGGGTTTGTGTCCCTTGTCAATTACGGGCCAACTTCACCACATTTTGGAGTCCACACAGTTCGGCCACATATTGTGACTGCACATCCACCTTTGATACCCGCGTTCCCACCACATGCGGTCCAAATATCCCCACCATCTTCGTTCCTATGTTGTTTGCTACATCAACCGCCAACATGGACAACTGCTTGACCCCGCCAATGAAACGTGGCACATCCTGCACTCTCCGCGACTTCATGGTCAGGACAGTTGTACACACGAGGGCCCTCAACAGTCCAGCCCCGCTGCACCTTCAATGCCTGGGATGTCAGATTGCTGGAAAACACGTTAAAACCCTAAAATAGATGGAGCTGGCACCCATTTTTTAGAAGGTGGCGATGAATCTGGTGCTGAAACACCAATGGCAGAGGTGTCTGGGAAAGGTCAATTCGTACTCCAGACTGGGACTAGGGGTGGCCATTCAGTGTACCGTGGGGACCGGCTCAGCCAATGATAGCCTTGCTCTGGCTGTTAGGGGCCCTCATGTCCTGACCATGACGGCATGGAGAGTGCATGGTGTGCCATGTTTCAATGGCAGGGTCAAGCAGTTGTCCATGTTGGCGGTTGATGTAGCGAGCAACGAAGGAACATAGACGCGGGGTATATTTGGACAGCGTTCCCCACCATAGGTCAGCCAGCTGGAGCTCCAAAACCTGCCCAACCAGCACCAGATGATCGCAGACTGCATGCGAGCAACTACGTTCGGGAGGCTTGGATGGATTGTTTCCTGAAAGGAGTCAGTCTTGCTGAGGGTCCTTACTTGCTGTTGTTTAGATGCCCAGTGGGCATGGTGGCTCAGGTGCAAATTTTGAAGCGTGTTCTGTGCAGGATGCAATGCATATATGTCACAATATTTGTTCACTGGGTACCCAGTGAATTGCAGCCTGCAAACCCGCTGAGTAGAGTGTAGTAGTAGTGGATTAGGAATAGGTAGAAGCCGATGATAGGGCATGAGATAGATATTATGCATCGTGTAGGATGCCCAGGCAATGCAATGTTTGGGTGTTTTTGGGCTGATTGTGTTACACATGGTGGCTCAGCTCTCCACCAATGGGGACAAAGCCTTTGGAGGAGAATTAAATAAATTGTGGGACAATCTGTATGAGTATGTTTAATCTTACAATGATGAAGATTATTTTTGTGATGTACGTGTCAGCAGGGAAACCGAAGTTTGTCACACCAGACTACGGTTTTCCATGTGCATGTGATTGTCTGTTCCATCTGTCGGTGGTCTATTTTCATTTGTAATGGCTGCAACAGGCCAGCCCTCCCACCTTTGTGACCTCTGTGTTAGGGAGTTTCTATCGGAGTGTTTTTCACTCCTGGACTAGATGTCCCATTGTGGGACGATCTGTATGTGGATGTTTCAAGTACAGTGATGACGATCATTTTTGTAATGTGCATGTCAAGAGGATAATGTGCCATCCCTTCGCGTATGGGAAGGGGCAGGAGCGCTTGCCCTTTGTGTTGTGTGGAAGACTGCTTAAAGATTCCTATTTTTCCCATTTCTTTTTCATTGAAGTTTACATGCAGGATGATGCCCCGTAGAGTCACAAGGCCAACCCCCGTCTCAACTTTGTGTCAGGGACACCTCTAAAGGAACATTCTGGATGAACTCGCGCAGTTCAGTGAGAGATTCATGGCGCCCCTCTCATTTGCCCAAAAGTGCCGCCCTCGTCAGGTGTAAACCGGCAGATCCAGAATCCCCATTACAACCGACGCCCAGAAACGCTCCATGTTGGCACCATTCCCGGCGATGCCGAGAGATAAACGGTATATATATGGTATAAAAATGCGCAGAATCGTGGTGTTGGAATGCACCTGAATATGACAGACTGCAATAGAATTGCAACCGAGCTGTAATGGGACACAACGGAATGTTACACTCATTTGTGCCCACCGAGTGTCCCATAGGTAGGAGGGGTATGTGGGGTACATTCGGAAAGCCCTTGAAAAGGGCTTTTTGAAGATGTATGGGAATGGGGGGGGGTCTGGAACCGGATTTTTTCCTTTCGAAAATTGGCCTTTACTGTTGATATTTTTGGGTTTTGTTGTCAGGTTTCAGACATTCTTCCCCCCCCCCCCCCCCCACCCCACCCCAATTACTGGGTGCGCTTTGGGAGGGGGGGGTTTGAGGAACCCTCCCACCTATTTTGGGGGTGGGAAGTTCAAAAAATTATGTTTTGGAGAAGGTTGGGACAGTGGGAAAGCTATATGAGGGCAAAATTATGAAAAAATGGGGTAGGGCATCACTGTGATAGGATCCAACCCAGTGTGCTAGAAATAGCCACTTTACCCCTAAAAATTAGCCCATCCCTACCCTATAGCCCCCCCCCCCCCCATACCACAGAAATTGGAAACGTTCCCCTTCCTTTTGCTCATTTTCATCATTCACGGTCACTTTTAGGGGTGAATAATGGCTTATGTCACCACTTTCGTCCCTAAGTTGCCCGTTTTTAGCAATCTGCTGGGGATGATGTCAAGCCCTATGTTTGGTCCTTCCAACCCCTAATTAGGCCCCAAACCCCACCCCTGTTCATCGAAATACCTTGCAAAATATGTTTTTTGAGTTCCCCATCCTCAAAATAGGGGGCATGGAAGCGAAACTTGCAGAACTTCCCAAAAAGTGCCAAAATGCTCCGCGTTGGCACCTTCTGAATGAGGTCAAGAGATATGCCCAACCAAGTACCATCTTCACTCTCAGTGTCAGACAGCAGTTTGGCTTTTGGTCTTGCCTGTTGCATGCATCCTATGCATGGAATGCCACGTACTTTGCATGCTGGAGTGCATAACCCCACACATTTGACCCTACAGAGGCTGCAGACATGGCCAGCCCACCCTCAGCAATAAGGCCACGCCACTCCAAGGCCAATTCCATCACTCGGTCTGTCTCTTTGGGGGCACAGACCGCTTCTGAGGATTTATCGGACTCAACAGGACCACGCTCTGTGGCGGCCGTTGCATCCGCATCTGCTCAAGTGCGGCAGGAGGTATGCAAATCTGCACAGATTCTCTGCAGGACGCATGAAGTAGGTTGCACTCATCCATGACGCATCATGGGGTCTGGAACCGCATGCAGCCAACAATTGGGCTCGAGGGAACCTGCATGCTTAGCTCCGGAGAGTCTCTGAGAAGGTACACCGTAGGTGTAAGAGCAGGTGTGTGCGTTGCTGGAGGCCTGCTGGCGCCAGGAATGAGTACCATGGAGGCCATTATGGCTGTGTGAGAGGGCTATTTGGTTTAGTGTACACCTGAGGCTGCATTGCGTTTTGCATTTTGTTGTGTGTGTGTGTGTGTGTGTGTTTGTTAGTGTTGCAAGGCTACACGTTTGTTGCAGGTGCAGGACTCATTTCAGTTGAAACAGTAGGGGCTCCCAAGCAGTGCTGAGTTAAAGGGAGAATGGTTTTGTTGTGACATGAAAAGGTGGTAAAATACACCGTGATGAGGCATGCTTCCGTCACCCCGTGGACCTCTGCCCATCGCCAGCACATCCGACACAAGCAAAATAATGCTCACGCCTTTTTACTGCTCCGTCCCTCACCGTTGTACTCCTTCCTCCCGCAACTTTTTACTGCTCACGCTCACACCCTCCTCCCTCCCTCACTCATGCACTGCTCCCTCCCTCACCGTTCCCTTGCCTGCCCCCTTCCTTACCTTTGCACTGCTTCCTCCCTCATCCATCTCCCGCTCCAGGTCGCAGCTGAGCAAGATGCAGCACAGTCCGAAGCAGCGCAGAAAAGTCGCTCCCCGAGCCTTACTGCAGGTCTGTACCATTATGGTATACACCCTTTGTGGTGCGTCATCACGCCCCTTGGGGTTCATTCGAGTCGTTTCGGCAGCAATGAGCTAACCCCTTCTTCACTTTTGGTGTCAAAAACAAGCCAAAACAAGAAGACACACATATCTTCTTTTTTTGGAGTCCGAAATAAGAAGACGCACAGAGCCCCAGAGCCCCAGCACCATCCCTTCCTCAGAAGCAACAGAAGAATGTACTGATCTTGTCTCTCAACCACAAACGCATTTTGTTTGCTTGCTTTCGCCAAAAAAAGGTGGTCATGGACAGCTACTTGCGCAGTGCTGCAGATGCTTCGTTTAGGTGTTTGGTCATGCTCAAAATCTGCATTAGAGGCCTCACTGACGCTCTTGTCCTCCTCTTTCCCATCTGTGTTTGGTTCCCAGAATGTGTCTGCAACAATTTCATCATGTTGCTGTGCTTCATCAACATCAACAGCATAGTATCAAAGGTTTCCACCATCTGGCATTGGTACAAACAGGATTGAAATGCAGCATCACAGGTCTGAAACAAAGCATTTCTAGGTGTCAGAGGGGGGAGGGTCAAAATCAGAAGAGGCGCCAAATAAGAAGGTGCAAATAAATAATAAGACGCACATCCTCCTATTCGGGTCTTAGTATTAGAGTCTGTCCTCTGCAACAGGTTTTGCAATGTAGAGCTTTCATGTGTTTATGAGGGTTGAGCAGACGTAGAAATAGGTCGCCAGATTGGATGTATGTGTTTCCCCCACACACTGTCTTGCAGCTTCCAGCAGCTCACAGCAACAGCCACAACCTTCAGCCTCAAGCAGCTCGCAGTCACCACCTCCGCATCCTCAGCCTCGATCACAGCTGCAGCCCCAGCAGCAGCCACAGCCACAGTCACAGCCACAGCCACAGTTACAGCCACAGCCACAGCCACAGCAGCAGCAGCAGCCACAGCCGCAGCCACAACCACAGCCACAGCCACAGCCACAGCCACAGCCACAGCCACAGCCACAGCCACAGCCACAGCCACAGCCACAGCCACAGCCACAAACGCAGCCACAGCAGCCACAGCCACAGCCACAGCCACAGCCACAGCCACAGCCACACCCAGAGGCAGCGCCTCTGGCTGTGGCTGTAGCGGCATCAGCTCAGCTGCAGCGGCATCCCACGGATCCGGCACCTGCCTCCACTGCCGAAGAGCCTCCACCCGATCGAGAAAATCCACTCCATCAAGCCCCTGCACCAGATACTCGTCAGGCAGTCGCGATCAGCAATGCAGAGCCGACACAGCCGAGGGTGCCACCTCAGCTCAAAGCTCCAAAGCAGGTCTATTGTTGCTTGATGTTGAGTGTTGATGGGGGCAGTGGCATTGCACACGACTAAACCTCGATGTGGCGGGCCCTCAAGAGGTCAGCTGCTGGAGGACCAGAGCGGTGTCCGACCGTAGCCCAATTGACTGATGGATGCAAGGATGGACGGAGCGACCCACACCATACACCACCCCGCACCCCACACCCCACACACATCACAGAGCACCCAACACCAAACACCAAGCACAGGGCACAGCACCATGTCGCATACCATATGCACAGTGTACGCCCCGCGCCTCCTTCACCAAACCACACCATACACTGGACATCACACTGCGCCCCCAGCCCTGCCCCCGGAGCTGCGTCTTGGTGCTGCAGGCAACGCGTGATTCTGAGGGGCAGACTGAGGCAGAAGCCCTGAACATGGAGACCTGGACACAGACCCCTACACACAAAGACCCTGAGTATGCGACGTCCTTCAGGTTCACTGCCTGTGATTCTCTGTGCTGGTGCGGTCTCACTTGCGTTCTAGTGAACAATTCTGCGGCAAAAACTGCTGAAGCACTCCGAGCACATGCTTGGATGCACTGCCCTATTCACCACACCGTCAGATTGCTAGAGACGTCGGGTACATCGCCGTGTTGCTGTGCATTTCGGGACGCCGCATTCCTTGGTATGTTGGGGATTATGCCTATGACATTATGCAGCGGCACGTAGATGCACTGCAGCATGCTTACGTGCGCCAGATGCGCAGCTGCACGCGCGGATACTTCCCCATCTGAAAGGCCGCAGCAGTGTCCAAGCTGTATTGGTCGCGTCAGACACCACGTGGTGCATGCGATGACAAATCGCCAGAAAGGGCCAGGGCTCAATCGACCACACGATAGATCACGCTGCAATGCGACGCCGAAACACATTCTTTTGGTCGGAAATGGTGTTTTTTTTTCCTTTTTTCTTTTTTTGAAATTCCATGTAAATGATTATTTTAATTTTTCCTTCCTCTCACTGATGTCAAAAAAAATCAGTACCTTTTGTCTGAATTTTTGGGCCCGCGGTGACGTTTGGGGTCGGTAGGAATTTTGGGGTGCAGTCATTGAGCCTGTTCTGAGGGTCCCCCCCCCCGCCCACCCAAACAGGCAGGGCACGAAAATGGAGCAAAATTGCACAATTGGGGAAAAAGGGGGAAACGTTTACCCAGCGCAGCCAACGGACGCTCCGTCATGACCTCAAATTACAACAGATTAGGCCCAATTTTGGATTGCGGCGTGTTTCCAGCCATCGGTGTCAAACCACGGGTTCAAGGCCTCATGGCAATCCAGTTTGCCCCCCCCCCCCCCCTCTTCCAGTTCCCTACGATCCACCTTTGCTGCAAAGCGTCTTCAGGCAGCTGTGGGGAATGGATGGAGTGTGCACGCTGGATATTCAGCCCTGCATTCTGTTTGAAGTCTTGCAATGTGCCAAATTACCGAAACCCCGGTAGAAATCCCGGGTCAGATGATGTGCAGGAGCGCTACCACCGTGCTGTACAAGGCCCTCCCCATCCCCTGGCATTCGAATAGGGCTGAGAAGCATCTCGTCACCCCACTGTGTTGCAGGCGGCCAGAAGCTGGAACCCAGACCCCTGATACTGGTCCATTGCAGGACCAGCGTGGCCTGACGCCTTATTCCAAGTATTTGCTCCTTGAACTTTGTCGTGTGCAGTGTGGCTGATCTCCTGCCAACAACAGATGTTGGCAGTGACCACAGAGGGAAGGGCCAGGCATTGATACAGCAGAACAGTGGCGTGGACAGAAGGTACGGGGTATATGTGTATCAGAGAGGGTCATGGGTAGTAGGGTACAATTGGCGTCTGCCATGAAATCAATCGTACGGCCACAGTATCCCCTCAGCAGCTATGGCATCAGGTGCCTCACGTGTGAGCAATTTTGAAGCAAGGCTACCCAAGACACCCACACCAAGAAGTCCTTTGCTTCGATGTTTGCGTCTGACTGTGATGACTAAATGCAACCACCGCGCAGGAATCGCAGGAATTGTGTGTGAATATGTACGGACACCTCGGGTGCAATACTTGTATGTAGTCCACGCCACGGCTTAGTGGCGAAGTTTACCTAAAAGGGGGGGAGGAGGGTCAGATGCAAAAAAACAGTTTGTGCACCTAAAATTGACCTCCAATTTCGGGCCCCTTTGATAAATTTCATAAATTTTCCTGAGGAAAATTTCTGATGTGGGTGGGTGGGTGGGTGGGTCAGGCGGAGGAGTCCAGGCTGCCATTCCCCCCCCCCCCAGTAACGGTATGCCGTGGCCTGTTGTAGGCCCGTGTTTTGGTCAATGGTGCATTCTCCTGTGAAATGGCCGTTTCCTGCAGATTTCAAATGTACCCTCTGGAACGATATTTTTGAGAAAACGGCTGAGGACTGAAAAAGCGCCGTCTTTGCGCGAAGACGACCCCCCCCCCCCCGCTTCTTACGCGCATTTACAAAGATCAAAATGTACTCATAGTTTTCTAAACTGATAGTGACCATGACAAATGGTGTTGAATGTAGCCAAGTAGCTGCAAGTACAAAGCACCAAGGCATAATAATGATGATAATAATGATGAATGCTGCTGCAGCCAACTCATTGCCACGAAACCATGTCAAAGCAGCATACCAGAGGATGTAACAGTTGCCTGGACGGCAGCAAGGCTAAAGTTTAAAGTGTGAAAACTTCAAAAGTTGGCCTTCGGTAGACCTCCTATGACCCTTGGAAAAAGACACTGTTATGTGTTGGGTGGCGCAGGCTGTTTAATCCCGCCAATTTGGCTAAATTGGCAAAGGGGATACACTACTTGCTACACTACTACACTACTACACTACTTGCATCAGATGCCGAGTGTGAATACGCTTTCAATTATGCTTCTGTGCTGAACACATTTTTGTGAGAGGGCTTTTGTATTCTTAATTTGCATTTGTTTATATTAATCTGTTTTTAACACGATTCGGATGGCGCCTCATGCGCCGTCGCTCTGTGCCCGTGTTGCATTCAACCTTTTGCATGCGCATTATGAGCACAGTGCGGGATTTGGGGGCTAGCGGGTGGTCATCAAGAAGTGCAATCCTGCAAAACGCAGGGTCGTTGGATTCACAGTGCGCAATTGTGGAAAACTTCGCAGCAGCATCTACTGTGTTTTGTGAAATGGGGCATGCGTGAAGGCATTTTGAGGTGCTGCTTGGTTGTGATGTTTTATTCGGAGCCCCCGGGGGGGGCGACTCCGCGGGTCCTAGGACGCCAACTACCCCTGCCCCCCCCCCCCCCCCCCCCTAGGGGCCTTCGGCCAACAATTAGTTGCCAAAGGTGTCGCCCCCGGGCGTCCATGGGCGCCTAAGGCGCCCGATGCTCCATGAACACCAAAGGTGCCCTAAGGAAAATTTTGTCCAATTTGCACCCCAACAGTATCCTTAAACCCAACCTTGACTCTAACACCCACCCCCAACCCTCAGCCTACTCCTATCCCTACACCTAACCCTAACCAGGATTGAATATTGGGACCGAGCTGGTGGGGGAAGGAACATGGTCTAGGAGACTTCAACGACAAAGGAGGTATACACTGAAAAGTGGATGAGAGCGCCTCACAAGGGGCTCAAAATGTGCCGCCTTCATCCGTTGGGGCACCACAACTAGACTGGGATCAGTTTTGGAAAACCATGGTTTTGACCTGTTTTTGAGCCATTTGTGGTCCTAAATTGGCCTACTTGTTGGTGCACCCCAAATAATGCAAAAGCACTTTTGGAAAAACACATTTTTGATCCATTTTTGACTAATTTTTGGTTGCAAGACAACCCATTTTCAAGGCATTTTGTGACTTTGGAGGGGCCTAAATGGAGGGGCCTAAATGGCTTGCAATGGGCTCAGAAGGGGCTCATTTCACTTGTTTGTGCACCTCAAATGGTCTAGGATCATTTTTGGAACAACACGTTTTTGACCCATTTTGGCCAATTTTGTGGCCGCAAAACAACCCATTTGCAAAGCATTTTGGGCTTTTAGGAAGGCCAAAACGGGCCACCATGTGCTCAAAACACGCCCAAAACACTTGTTTTGGCATTCCATGTGGTCTAGGATCATTTTTGAAAAAGGTCATGTTTTTTGCTGCGTGTGGACCTTGTTGACCCACCATTTTGGCAACCATCTCTTTGTGTTACCTCTTGCAGCTAGCCGTAGCCCACTGGGCCTAGGTACAGGGGTCTAGGCGTCGGTTGGGGCAATTTTGAAGCGCGGAGACCACCAAAAGTGGGTGGTTGCAAGCGGATTAGGTGCGCTCAAAATCGCGTTTTGAGCCACGTAGCCCAAGATATGGTGTATTTTTGGTTTGGCGCTGTCGGCGGCCAATGTGCCCGAGTTCGGGAGATTTTTGAGGCCTTTGCGGGCTTTCGTGGAACAAATTGTGGAGCTAGAGGGCCCGAGAGGGACCGTCAGCGCGGGGAAGTCTAGCTGCATGTGTAGGGTCGCCACTATTTCCCTTCTTTTGGCCGTTTTCAGCAGATTCTAGGGCGGTTTTGGGCAAATAAAGCCTCATTTTGGCCCCGAATTGTAGATTTTGAAATGGATGTCCGGTACTTGTGACGCCCGCTCCTGGCCGCCAACGTTGAGTTTGTGGCTCGTAACTTGTGTGCTTGTCCCCCAAACCCATAGGTAGCATCCACCAAAGTGTGGGCCGAATCAGAAGCACCATGACACAGCTGTGCTTTTTTCGCATTTCGCGTGTGCTTGTGTCTTGCTTCGTTGCTTGATTGCTTGCTTGCTGCTTGCTAAACCTATTAGGTCCGGCCTAGACACTAAAGAGGGTTATAAAACCAAGACTGGTTCCCTAATCAAGACTGCATATTGGGACCGAGCTGGTGGGGGAGGGAACATCAGCTATGACTGGTGAGGGACATCAAGAATGATTCACACATTGATGGCTCTTGACAAAGTGAAATCAGCTTGCAAGTGAACCCCATCACCACGAGGCCCACTTTCAAGGCTTTTTGGACTTCTGAGGGGCCAAAATGCCCCAAAATGGGCTCAAAATGGGCTCATTTCACCCGTTGGTGCACCCCAAATGGTCCAGGATGAGGTTTGGAAAAATGCGTTTTTGACCCATTTTTGACCCATTTTTGGTCCCAAAACAGCCCATTTTCAAGGCATTTTGGGATTTTCGGAGGACCAAAATGGGCCACCACACGCTCAAAACGGTCCAAAAACCCTTGTTTTAGCATCACACATGGTCTAGGATCATTTTTGAGAAAAATCATCTTTTTACCCCTATTGGACCCTATTGACCCATTTGGGCACCCACCTGTTTGGGCTTGAGCTTGCAGCTTGCTGCAGCCTACTGGGCCTGGGTACGGGGGTCTAGGCGTCCATTTGGGCAATTCTGAGGGGTGGAAACCACAGAACGTTGGGGGTTGCGGGTGGACTAGGTGCCCTTAGAATCGCATTTTGAGCCATGTAGCCAAAGATATGGCCTGTTCTTGGTTTGTGGCTGTCGCCAGCCAATGTGCACAAAATTTGGGGTTTCTGGGGGCCTTTTTGGGCCGTTTCCGGGACATATGGTGGAGTTAGAGGGCCGCAAAGGGCTTGTTGACGCGGGAAAGTCAAGCCGCATATGTAGTGTACCCAGACTTTCCCTTTCGTTTTGAATGGGTTCTAGGGCTGTTTTGGCCCAAAAATGGCTGTTTTTGGCCCTAAATTGCAGTTTTTGAAACTGAGGTCCGCCACATGCGACACCCGTTCCCGGCCGCCACCGTTGAGTTTCTTGCTCAAACTTTGTGTGGTTGTCCCTCACACCCATAGGTATCATCCACCAAAATTTCAGCCGAATCCAAAGCACGACAACGGAGTTCTGATTTTTAGCCATTTCGCGCGTGCTGCTTGCTGCTTGCTGCTTGCTGCTGCTGCTGCTGCTGCTGCTGCTAAACCTGGTAGGTACACCCTAGACACTAAAAAGGGTTATAAAACCAAGACTGGTTCCACCAGCTCGGTGACCCTAACCCTAACCCTAGCCCTAACCCTAACCCTGGCTCTCACCCTAGGCTAGGGTCAGAGTGAGTGTTGGGGTCCAAAATAGAGCAATGATGTGGCAAAAGCAGCCATGAACGAAATGTTCAGCCCAATCAACATGGCTGGCATGGCCAAACCAACTGGCTGCAAAGGTTAGGGTTAGGTTTATGGTGATGGTATGGTTAGAGGGAGGGCAAGGGGAGGTAAGGGGCGCCTGTGCCCCCCCCCCCCCAAACACCCCAAATCGCCCCACCTGGACCCCCCCCCCACCGACCCTCCCGGAGCCCCCCCCCCCAAGCCCCTCCTAGACCCCCCCCCCAATCGCCCCTCCCTGAACCCCCCTCCAATGCCCCCCCCCCCCCCCCCCCCAAGGGGCCTCCGGCCAACAGTTAGTTGGGGGGGTAGTTGGCGTCCAGAACCGAGGGGTTGCCCCCCCCGGGTCGGAGCCGTTGCTTTGGCAAAGGGCAGAATTGTTCCATGAAATTTGGCAACGCTTAGCAGGTGTGTGTCATGTTCCACGTGAGATAGTTTGCATGTGTGCATGGCCAATCGTCTGTGTGATTTGGTGAAGGCACGCATATGGCAACGCGTGGCTTTTTTCCTGACACTTGGCAACACTTGGCACTGCCCAGTGCTAGTTCTTACTGTGTTCGGGACCGGGCTTTAGGCACTGCCTGGATGTCCAACTGCCAGCAGTCGAATGTCCTAGTCGCCACCGACGAGGTGATGCATTCCACCGTGTCCTTTTAGCCCTCTTACTGAAAGAGAAACGCAGACGCCGGATAACCCTTCGAGGTATGTGCCGCAGTTCCTGTTGGTTGCTCTGGTGTGCATGCGTATGCGACTGCAGTGCATTCATGAATGGGCCACACATAGACATGGTGCCTTCGGGATCACCCCGAACTCATCGTTTCCGCATTGATGTGCGCCAACAGCTGGTTGATGGATGCGGCACTAAACAGTCCCCTTGTAGATCTGAGGTCGAGTCAATCTTATTGCGCATGCCGCTCTTGCGTCTCCTGTCTCGGTTTTGGTGAATAGGCTATAAGCAGTTGCCGTTTGTAGACAGCGATGATGAGGGGCAGCAGTCAGGAGCTCTCCAGGTTGTGGACACAAAGAGGTTTATTGTGTGTGGGGAGGGGGGGGGGCACTTACGTCTGCTGCCAAGCATGTTTCTGTGGTCCAACTGTGCAACGTTATTTTGGTAAATATATGCCGGGGATTGAGCTGTAGGCAAGTAAATAATGCTGCGGGCACCCTATTTATTCCTCCCTCTCATTGGTTGTGCACAGGGTGAACAGGGTTTGTGGGTTCCCTTGTGACTCCTCCTGAGTACATTGCACTCCTGTCTCCTCTGTGTGCAATGGAAAGGCGCCCAACCTTGGACATGATTTTCGTTTTGAATCATTCAGTGGCTTGACGAGATGTTTTTGGAGACCAGTGCTCGCCGTGCCTGTCATGCGACTCTGAGATGTTGCCCACACTGGTCTCAAGGTTCTGGTTTCCCTCACAAAGAGTGTGCGTGCCCGTGCGTGCGCACAGCCTGACAAGGGCAATACTCAGACCACCGCTTCCTTGCTCTGTTTGTCGCTTGTGTGGGCAAGCTTTCGTATTAGTGCCGGTTTTTGGGGCATGTGCACGGCAGCATATTCCCATGCCATTGGCACTGCACTCTCCTGTCCGTCTGCTGTGCACAGCCCTCCAATGCGGCGCCAGAGCAGTGTGTCATTTTCGGATCAGCGGCCGACCTCAGCTGGCCACAGCAAAGTGTGTTCCTTGCACCATTTCTCTGCACCCACCACAGGGCGACCCCCGCTCCCTCCCCAGCTGCTTTCTGCAGCTGGAGGGGCCAGAATTTTTTTGAGGTTTTCACCCCCCCCCCACCCCCGCTCACCATAGGAAGTCCATCTGTGCCTCAAGAAACCACAAGGGGGCGTGTGCGCTGGGTGCCAGCCCCTGGAGCCCTTTCCAGAGGGATTCGGGGGGTCCGGAAAAGGCGGTAAAGCCCCCGCTCCGCACACTTTCAATTTTCGCAAACGGAAAATATGAACATTGCCAGTCTCTGCCTGCACAGCAGATCGGCACCGTGTTGCTCTGTGGTCTAACCGCCTTCGCTTAGCCCCCAACCGCCTTCGGTTAGACTCCAACGGCCCTCGGCCTGGCGATGCCCAGACTCATGTCTCGGATTGTGGGAGCCACCAGTACATCAATGGTCTGCTTTTAGTAGGTGAGCGGCAGCTGACGGCAGGGTCCACTAGTGCCCCCGATCCGGACCATGAATCGATGTGGTTATGTGTCTGTATGTGTCAGGCTTGGCTGTGTCTGTCTTACACCGGGGTAATGCTGGGCCCAGTCCGCTCTTTGTATGCCCGCCATCTCTTGTCATCTGCAGATGCGCACCAGCAGCACTCCCATCGTATCTGAACAGGGTCCTGGTGTGTATGTGCATGCAATTTCTACTCGCATGCGCATGTATGGTGCATGCGGCACCATACTGTACAGGGGCGAGGAGGGGGGATTTAGTGGGCAGTGACTCTTGGCGTGGGAAATGTGGTGTTTCAAATTGGCCGCCAAATTTACCATAGAAAATCCAGGGACAGTGACACCTCTAGTGATAGTTTTAGTGATACCTGAGTGGAATCACCCATTTTTTTGGGGATCTTCCGCCTAATTTCCCACAGCCAAATTTACCACCGCCAAATTGACTAGGGACCAAATCCCCCCCCCCCCCCTGTACAACAGCATGGCGCACGCTTGAGGGAGAGGCTCTTTTCGAACCAGGTCCAGGATCGCGGGAAGTCGGGGACTCCTGTGAGTTGTCATGTGGCAAAATTTTGGGGCTGGGTCCACGGAACTAGTGACATCCCTGGGCAACAGTCTGATTGTGAAGGAACCCTATCTTGTGCACCCGCTGTGCACTCACTATCCATGTGCTGTGCAGTGTGCACGAACTGTGCATCCACTGTACACGCATGCGCACGCACTATGCATGCAGTGTGCATACGATATGCATGTCTGTGCGAGCCTGCAGTGTGCGCACACTGTGCCCTCCCTGTGCATACAGTAAACACGCATACACCATGCCATTGGCACCCACCAGATTTGAGCCCTGAATGCGGAGTGTGTGCAGAGTGCATGCATCGTGCGTGTACAGTGCATGCACGGTGCGCGCAGCGTGCGTGCAGAGTGCGTGCGCAGTGCATGCGTGGTGCATGCAACTGCATGCGCAGTGCGCGCATAGTGCCCGCACGCTGTGTGCACACAGTGCGCACAGTGCGCGCACACTGCATGTTATTCTTGCATGTCTTGCCTTGGCCCTAGGCAGCACTGCATTACAGCTGTGTTGCGTACTCGTCTGCAGAAAGACCGCAGAGAAGGAACTCTGCAGGCTCCGCAGACCGTCCATTGTCCGCGGGAAGCAAGTCTTTGAGTGATCCCAATTTCGCAGGTGTGGCATCATGGTCTTTGAAGAACAAGCCATAGGGTGTGTGGGTAGTGGATTCAACGAAGAGGTTGATGTGGTGTGCAGGAGTGACTTATGGCGATGGGTTGTTAGGGGGTATTGTGTAGTGTGCCGCCGTGGTGCCTATGCAGTGTTCAGGGCGGGGATACCAGAGTTTATTTGAGCAGTCCCTTCTTCGAGGGGGCATCATGGAGGAGGCAAACAGGGAAGCTGTTGACGAATAGTACTGCGAATGCAGTTATGGTCCCGGGGGGGGGGGGGGGGGGGCTGATCTGCGTCCCCCCGTGGGTAGTGTTCCGCTGGGGTGTTTCTCGGGTCTACAGTTTAGACCAAATTTGCCGCGGAATACGAACTGTTCGGAGAAGTCATCGCCAGATGTTTTGGCTCTCGCCCACGAGGAGCACCTTTTGTTGGGGTTTTGCCATTTTGGGGGGCAAACGGGCACACGTGTGTTCACATTTATGTTTTGGTACTGGGGACCCTATTCTTTCCTGATCGGCTACACATTCCCCGCCAGGGCTGGGATCTGGTACGTGCGTCTGTGGGAGGGGGGGAGGGGGGCATACAGGTCCCCTGTGGGTTTCCCACCCGGTTCGGCAGAGTTGATCCGAAAATATCTTTTCGGCTCCAAAAGGGGAAATCCATCGGTCCTCCGTTCCCAAAGATTCGTGATGTTGACATGGAAAAAAAACGTGGGCAAATCATGTCTTTTGACCTCCGCCCGAGCCCCCTTCTAAGCCCCACCCGCCATCCCCCGCCCGATTTGCAATTTTTCACTTTTTTGGGGCTTAGAGGTGCCGAGGTCGAAAGCATGATGACAGGACATAACGATTTCCTCTCCTGTCTAAGTGGCATGCCTTCCTGTTTGCTTTTTTCCTTGAGACAACTGACCTTACATTTTGGAGGTGGGCCCGTTTGGCACCTCCAGAGCGGTTGGTTTCGTGATGCTGTGACAACATGACCGTGGTTCCAGGCAAAAGGGCACATCTTGCGAGTTGTAGAACTGCCCAGACCCGAGTGCAGCACATTTGAGAGCCCCGACATCACTATTTGAGTTGTGCGCAGCGTTTTGCGAGGAGATGAAGGCCAGGAACGCCGAAGCGATTTTCAGCTGAATTTTGAAACAGATGTTGTGATATTCTGACCATTTTTGGGTTTCTTGCCATTTGGTATGTGTCGTTCACCTGTTTGATCCTTGGGATGCCCAGCGCGCACCAGTCGGGTTCGTTGTGAGGACGGTGACCAATTTATCTGGTGATCTGCGCCACACATCGCAATGGAATTTTCAAGCTTCGCCCAAACACAGCGGGTACTAGCACGTTGTAGTTTGTGCACGGTGGCTTTGGCCAACCCGCACAACAGTGCGCGTTTTGCTGCCCCTCGCTAGGAGTCTAGGGAGGTGTGTGTGTGTGTGTGTTTGATGTTGTTGTGTGTATGCCCTGTTGTGCGACCCGTCGAAGGGCTCTGCACATCTTTCCAATTTCACAACCACTGACGAGATCGTGATAGATTTTCCGGCATCTACACTGTGCCCAATTTTTGGGTGCACCGACATTTGGCCCGCCGAAATTGACCACGCACAACACCCTCTGTGTAACTGAATGTGCGTGTATTGTCTCCAAACAGCTTTTATTATCTGGCCTTCAAATGAGCAAATGCTTTGGCGCAGGTTGATGATGTGTCACAATGCTGGCCGCCACAAGAAAGCAGTTTGGCCAAAAATCTCGCCAAAAACACCCACACACACGTTTTTGCACCGGAAAACCCTTTTGCAGGCAAAGCGAGGCAGCCTTCCAGATCAGAATTTGCTGGACTCTTTTTCTGCATTGGGTTGTGCGGTGGAGGTGCTGTGTGGAGCAAGGCAGGTTCAGAGCAGGACGCACTGCCATCCCGCTCCCGCTTCTCTTAGACGGCGAGAAGCCACACAAGGAGGGCCCTCCAGCCTGGCCCCATTCTCGGAGGTACTCCAATCCTCGAGCAGGGCGGCCTCAGTCTGCCGGCACGAAGCGGTCCTCGAGCGCACCCGCACCCGAAGATCCCCAGTACTCCCAGGACACGCGGGTGTGTGACATGCAGCAGCAAGCTTCAGTATGGGGTGGGCTGCTCGGAGAACCGCTTCACTCACCAGGGCTTGGCACATGTCCATCTGCGACGTAGCTACCATGAGAAGCAGAGTTGCGTGGTGGATCTAATTTGCAGGTTCAATATCTGCTTTACGTGGTTGAATTCCCTCATAATTACAGTCTTCCGCAGCGAAGTGAATGCATGCTTCAGATGCGCAGAGCCAAGAAACTGCAGTAGGAGGTCTGGAAAATAATCTGCCATTCACCTGACAGCATGGCCTAAAGTACAAACGAAGATCGCGATTGCAGGCATGCAAGCGAACTGTGCACTGTGTTGATCTCAGCCCCCCAAAGAGCATTCCTACTGCATGTCGGAAGCGTCTGTTCCCATATTGTCCGATACTCCGCGCAAGGAAGATCCAAATTTTACTGTCTTCGTCAATCTTCCTTGATGGCATCTTTCTCTGTTGTATTTTTCCCGGACGCTGTCCACCAATCCTGCTCTGCAGATGCAACAGTAGCTGACCTGCGAGCTGTGCCAATGCCCATACCTCATGCCAAAGTATGACAGAATCATACAGCGCTGATCAACGATACCAGGTGCAGCACGCCACAACAGCAGCAGAGCAGTTGTTGGTATGGCGTCGGCAGCAAATAACAACTCATGTTTTAACTACCTACACCGCTGACCAACAGAAGGATACACGCGGGGGATGGCATTTTACTTGTAGCCTACAAGCACCAACGGTTGAAGCATGCCGCAGCCTGCCACGGCATGCTGCAGCACCTGTTTTTGGGGCCTGTTGGTGGGGTTTTTGAAGCATTCCGCAACAGATGCTGCAGCATGCCGCAGTGGATGCCGCAGCACACTGAAAATTGGGTTGGGACTTTTTGGGAAAAAAATATCGGACCAAAATATCAATCCCATCCCTGAGCAGTCATCTGTCAGAGATTGGCAGTCCCCTAGTGGTCAAATGCTGCAGCTGCAATTGAGAAGTTACCTATGCCCGCCAACCTGGAACACATGCCGTGCCCTTTTCTGTGGGGGGAAGGGGGGGAGAAGCTGCCCTGGTTGCCCCGGCACGGCCCCTGGGGGGGGGGGTTGGTCTAACTCCACCTGTGCTGCGGAGGTCGCCGCCTCCGCCCCCTGCGCGCCGCCCCCCGAGGGATGGGGGTGGGGGTCGACCGATGTCCCCTGCTCCTGCCCCCCCCTTGGGGGGGGGGTCCGCAACCCCCGGGGGGGGGGGGGGTCAATGCCCTCCCCTGTGGCTGATGACCCTGCCCGCGCCGCCGTCAGCCGGCGGGAGATGTCCTCAAAAATATCCGCCAGCCCTCGGGAGGGGGGGGGGGGCTGAGGAAGCGGTTGTAGCCCCCCCACGCGTATGTGTCCGTCCGGGCGCCCTGCCCCGGACGTTTTCAGCCACGAATATTCCTCTGGAGAAGTTGGGACACCCGGAGATGAAGGACTTTTTTGCTAAGTATTTGGCACAATATCCCTTGGTGCACCCCATCAAAAAGCGGAAATACAAGGAGGAGGAGTAGCAACATGACCACCCATGAAATGATTCTGTTGTGTTCATCTTTGCAGGGTGTCAGCAGATGCATTCCTTTGTGTTTGCTTCTGGGGTTTGCCACTTTTGCAGCTTTTGGAAAATGTAGTTACCCCCCACCTACGGCTTGAAGCATGCCGCAGCATGCCGCAGCACAGCAAATTTTTCTTGGGGACCGTTGGTGCTTGCTTGTAGCGCCGGACCCCCCAACCCCCAACCCCTCACCCTACGCCATTTGGACCAGTCTTTTCAATGGGCCTCTCTCTGGGTGTGGCCAGTCGCAAGACGGATGGGGCTATGCACTCGGCCCTGTACCCTGCTCACCTCCTGCTCCTACGTGTCAATCGCGCTGTCCTGCACCCCTCCAACAGCCTGCACCAAGTGAGCGGCGCAGAGATTCAACTGAGAGCGTCAAGGCACCCAAGATGCCCCTTTCGGAGACGTTGGAAAGCATGAAGCAGGAGTCGCAGATGCAGCTCGCGGCATATATCAGTGGTGCTCACCTCCTGGCCGTGCTTGGCAGATGCGAGGGTTGCAATGAGGGTTCAGGGAGGGGAGGTATGAGGGCTGTGGTATGGGTGTAATGAGGGCAGGTTCGAGCGCTGTGGTGAGCGGATAGTGAGGTGAGGTGTGAGTGCTGTGGTCACGGGCCCTAAAACTGGTTAGGAGACAGAAGGCCACCCCTGCGAGCGTAACGGTTGGTGTCATTTCCAGGATCGCCTCCCGCCGACAACGAGGCAACACAACAACGATATGCAGGGAAAAAAGAACCCTCTGGAAACCCCCAGGACTCCCGGAAACGAGTTTTGGCAACGATTTTTCTCCTCCTCCTAGGTGTCGACGCTGCTGGGGCTGCCACAAGTTGAGGTTCAGCATTGTGGCCCCCTCTAGGCCCGTGTTCTACATTCCTGTCATCGCTTTCACATCCAACAAACAGCCCTTGAGACAAACACGTTGGTATCCGACCCCCAACAACAACAACAACCCCAACCCCCGACACAGCGCGAAGCACCACAAGGGGGGCTGGTACACCCCATCCCCACTTGAGTGTCCTTTCGGGGGGATCTTCAGAGCCGCCAAAGACACAGGGTCAGCGGGCAGGAGGGAGGGTGAGGGACAGCACAGGCCCCAAACAATGTGACATTCGATAACGCAACCAATACCAGATCCTGTTTTGATAGGCAGCGCACCGCTGATTTGTGTGAGCCACTTGGTGATCCAAAACGTCTGGTCCCCACACCCTGACGCACTCCCTTCCGTCGTGGTTCGCTCCACAAGGTAAGCGTGCGCAGTAGTTCGCATGCTAAAGAATGACACCTCATTTTACACTTGACACTGACACCCATTTAGCCCCCGCCACCCACATCCCGCACCTCTTTCCTGTTCCCCTCCATGCCGTGTCTGAACTTGTTCCTTTTATCCCCGATGGAGCGATGGTAAGGACCACATGGACAGCTGTTCCAAACCCAATACCAATGCCGACACCATCTGTGACAACAAAAATCTGTCGCAGCCCCCCGCAGGAATACAAGACAACATACAGACAGCAGGAACGGGCAACAGGCTGATTGTAAAGTGAAACTCCCCCTTCTTATGCACCTCCTATGCACTCACTACGCATGCATCGTGCACCTGTGCATCCACTGTACACCACATGCACGCACTATGCATGCAGTGTGCATACACTATACACGTATCTGATCAAGCTGGATGTTGGGACCATACTGTGCCCTATGGAGCGGTGCTGTGCCCTGTCCCGCCCTGAAGGTCTAATTGCATTCCTTTATCCGCAGGGGAGATTGCCGAAACTGAAAAGCCTGTCTCTGCATACAAACGCAAGAAACGGGTGCAAGTCATGGTTCTTTTCTACTCCACCTTTGGCAATGGTGTGCAGTGCATTCCATAGCAAGTTGTGCAATGCTTGTGGCAATTGCCTCGTGTGGTGTGTGGTTTCGTGCGCCGCGCTAAACAGATATGCAGGTGTGCAAAAAAGGCTCGAAGGGGTAGGCTTTATCAGTTTTGCTCAGAACAGATTTTCGGAAAAAATTGTTGGTGAAATGCATTTGCCTGAATTTTGTGTGAAATGGGTGTGTCCTGCAATGCTTGTGGTGCGCCAAACCTTTGGAGCCTAATTAGAGGAGGAATCTGGCAAACAGGCTCAAAGCCCCCGCCCCCCCCCCCCCCCGGGGGGGGGGGGCGTACCGTGCGCTGTGCACGCGCTGTGCGAAAAGTTGGCTGTTCTCCACCACCGGGAGTTCGGTAAGTTCAGAAGATTGAAAGGACGTCATTGAATGGCTGCTGCAGTGGACGGGGCTATAGGGGGCAGAATTTAGGTCCCTGGGACCCATGGCAAGCATCAGATGTTTGAATTTTTGAGTTTTGAATTGATTGTGCATGATTCCGCAGGTGGGTGATTTTCAGGGTTGTTACCTGGATAATCACCGTAATAATTGGCGCTGTGCGCGCGCTGTGCCCGCGCTGTGCGAAAACGCCCCCTGGAGTTGCAGTGGACAGTAGGCCTTGATGCCAAGTGAAGCGACCACTGGGGTCTCTCTTTGTGCATACAAAGGGCGCTGACAATGGCTGCAAGAGCTGGCCTCTTATTCGAGATGTAGAATAATGTCAGAACAGAAGGGTTCAAATAAATGCTGTTGAGGCCCTGTTTGTTGGGCACAGGGCAATTCTTATCCAGAAAAACAGGAGGGTTGTCAGATGCTGTAATGATCACATTGCATTTGGCACAATGTGTTTGGCATTTTTCATTTTTTTGCCAAACAGCCGTTACTTCAAAGAAGTTATTCGATGGGTGTCATTATTTCCTTGAGCTCTCTGAATGGATGGTGTTACTTTCTAGGCCCTGGATGGATGCAAATATTGGCTGCCTGTCACGATGTTTTTGCAGGTGTTGCACTTTTGGATCAGATCCCCAAAATCATGCAAAGTGCACTTGGCACCCAAAAAATGCCGCAAGCAGCTCTAGGTTAGGATTAAGGTCACCAAGCTAGTGGAACCAGTAAGGTTTGAGAACCCTCTCGACCAAGCTGGTATAACTAGTCAGGTTTTATAACCCTTTTTAAGGTTGAGGGTGGAGGCACCCTTTCTAGCAAGCAGCAACAACAAGTGGCAGCAAGCAAGCAGCAGCAAGCACACACGAAACGGCAAAAAATCAGGACTCAGTCGTGGTGGTTTGGAGTCAGCCACAAAATGGGTGGATGTTACCCATGAGTACAAAGTACAATGACACAAAACTGGAGCAAGAAACTCAACAGTGGTGTCCAGGAATGGGTGCCGTATATGGTGGTCCCAGGTTCCAAAATCTGTCAAAAAATGCAAAAAAAAAATCCTTTTTTTTGGCTCATTTCGAATTCTGTTTGTGGAGGGGGCCATTTGCATTGGAACCAACCTAGATGACGAAGAAACATCTTGGGGCACTGTTTAGTAGCTTTAGCACCCAACTAGTGGGCTCCCAAGACCCCTTTCGTGAGTCAAAAATGGCCATAATCAACCCTTTAATTGACCTTTTATGCCCACTTTTGGACGTCCCATCTTCCTTCACTGTGTTTGAATGCCATGTATTGCGTTCTGCACCCTTGTGGTAATAAATGATGATGAATGGGCACACTGGCGTGATATTTCTACTGGGCCAACACCCTTCAATCTTCAATGTCCCAATGGCACCAAGGAGAGGTGCAATGTGCACGTGCTATGGTAGGATTACCAAGGATCACCCAGGTGTCAAAAAGTGGTCAAAAATGATTTTTTCCAAACTTGTTCCTGACCGACCATTTGGGATGCTCAAACAAATGGTTTTAGCCCATTTTGAGCCTGTGGTTACCAGTTTTGGCCCATTCAAAGATCTAAAACAGCCCAAAAACGGGCCACTTTAGGACCAAAATAGGGTCCAAAAAGATTCGAAAATGCGCCTTTCCAAAAAGGATGCTAGACCACTGGGGATGCTTGTGCAAGCATTTTTTGCCGATTCTCGTGTCTTGTGCACCCTGTGCATGATGGCCTGCAGTTTGGTTCCGGCACTGGGGTGCTCCTCAATAGAGCAGCGCTGTACAGCAGCACACAAATTCCAGTGCCCTGCACAATCCGCTTTTGCCGCACATAAAGCACACTGCGCCCTGACCCGAGGGGGCTTGTACAGATGATTGCATGTACACGCGGTTGCAGACTGTACCACACCCCATGTGTTTGCGGTCATCTGGGGACCTATATAGCCCCCCGCCCTCTCGGCAAACTTCAAAGACTGAGTCGTGCAAAAGTGCAGAGCAGCAAAGCGCATGGGCCACAACTCCAGGACAGCTTGCTGACAGTTTCTTCCTCCACATGTGGATCAAAGAGGGATGGAAAACCATTTGGAAACTAAACACAGAACAGACAACAGATGGTGCGAAGCGCCGAAGGCAAAATGAGGCAAATCCGGACCCACAACCCCCCCCCCCCCCCAGTTACAATCCCCCCCTCAGCTCTGGCATTCATCTAGAATCTATAGCCCCCAGGGGGAGGTTTAGGTGATTGGGGGGGGTTATGAGAAGGTGAGGCAGAGAGACGTGCACAAGACAAGAGACCAGTGTGGCACAAAACATAAACAACACTCTGAACCTCGCTGGCCGGGCTGTCTTTGGATTCTTGGAAATAAATGGGGCCACTCATCCTGCACGTTCTCTTGCACAGTGGCGAAGATGGCAGAGGCAGTTGCAGAAGGCTGTCGCTGCGGAGGCACGGATGTAGTGCTACGGCGTGTGCCGGAGCTGATGTCTGAAGAGGTGTGGGCCCTGGTAATCTGTTTGGTCCATTGCTGGTACTGATAGGAGCGTGGCCTCGGTGCCTGATGGGGCTGTGTGGCATTCCGGACGGGTCTGTAGTGAAACCTAGTAAAAAAATATTTTTTTAAAAAAATTTTTTTTACTAGGTAACAGTTTACTAGGTAACAGGTTTTTTTACTAGGTATTGGGAACCTAGTAAAAAAAAAGTGTTTTTTTTTACTAGGTTTCAAAACCTAGTAAAAAAAAGTTTTTGTTTTTACTAGGTTTCGGAACCTAGTAAAAAAAGTTTTTGTTTTTACTAGGTTTCAAAACCTAGTGAAAACAAAAAAAAATTTTTTTACTAGGTTACTGGGTAGCCACCTTGCCCACTTGTGGGCCACTTCTGATTCTGCCCCCCGCTCTGAAGCGGAGGGGACCCCCGAGGCGGCAGGGGTTAAGTAGCCACCTTGCCCACACGTGGGCCAATTCTGATTCTGCCCCCCGCTCTGAAGCGGTGGGGATCCCCGAGGCGGCAGGGGTTAAGTAGCCACCTTGCCCACTTGTGGGCCACTTCTGATTTTGCCCCCCGCTCTGAAGCGGTGGGGCTCCCCGATACGGCAGGGGTGAGGTAGCCAATTTGCCCACTTGTGGGCCACTTCTGATTCTGCCCCCCGCTCTGCAGCAGTGGGGATCCCGGATACGGCAGGGGTGAGGTAGCCAATTTGCCCACTTGTGGGCCACTTCTGATTCTGCCCCCCGCTCTGAAGCGGAGGGGACCCCCGAGGCGGCAGGGGTTAAGTAGCCACCTTGCCCACTTGTGGGCCACTTCTGATTCTGCCCCCCGCTCTGAAGCGGAGGGGACCCCCGAGGCGGCAGGGGTTAAGTAGCCACCTTGCCCACTTGTGGGCCAATTCTGATTCTGCCCCCCGCTCTGAAGCGGTGGGGATCCCCGAGGCGGCAGGGGTTAAGTACCCACCTTGCCCACTTGTGGGCCACTTCTGATTTTGCCCCCCGCTCTGAAGCGGTGGGGCTCCCCGATACGGCAGGGGTGAGGTAGCCAATTTGCCCACTTGTGGGCCACTTCTGATTCTGCCCCCCGCTTTGCAGCAGTGGGGATCCCCGATACGGCACGGGTGAGGTAGCCAATTTGCCCACTTGTGGGCCACTTCTGATTCTGCCCCCCGCTCTGAAGCGGAGGGGACCCCCGAGGCGGCAGGGGTTAAGTAGCCACCTTGCCCACACGTGGGCCAATTCTGATTCTGCCCCCCGCTCTGAAGCGGTGGGGATCCCCGAGGCGGCAGGGGTTAAGTAGCCACCTTGCCCACTTGTGGGCCACTTCTGATTTTGCCCCCCGCTCTGAAGCGGTGGGGCTCCCCGATACGGCAGGGGTGAGGTAGCCAATTTGCCCACTTGTGGGCCACTTCTGATTCTGCCCCCCGCTCTGCAGCAGTGGGGATCCCGGATACGGCAGGGGTGAGGTAGCCAATTTGCCCACTTGTGGGCCACTTCTGATTTTGCCCCCCGCTCTGCAGCGGTGGGGATCCCGGATACGGCAGGGGTGAGGTAGCCAATTTGCCCACTTGTGGGCCACTTCTGATTTTGCCCCCCGCTCTGCAGCGGTGGGGCTCCCCGATACGGCAGGGGTGAGGTAGCCACCTTGCGCACTTGTGGGCCACTTCTGATTTTGCCCCCCGCTCTGCAGCGGTGGGGCTCCCCGATACGGCAGGGGTGAGGTAGCCAATTTGCCCACTTGTGGGCCACTTCTGATTCTGCCCCCCGCTCTGAAGCGGAGGGGACCCCCGAGGCGGCAGGGGTTAAGTAGCCACTTTGCCCACACGTGGGCCAATTCTGATTCTGCCCCCCGCTCTGAAGCGGTGGGGATCCCCGAGGCGGCAGGGGTTAAGTAGCCACCTTGCCCACTTGTGGGCCACTTCTGATTTTGCCCCCCGCTCTGAAGCGGTGGGGCTCCCCGATATGGCAGGGGTGAGGTAGCCAATTTGCCCACTTGTGGGCCACTTCTGATTCTGCCCCCCGCTCTGCAGCAGTGGGGATCCCGGATACGGCAGGGGTGAGGTAGCCAATTTGCCCACTTGTGGGCCACTTCTGATTTTGCCCCCCGCTCTGCAGCGATGGGGATCCCGGATACGGCAGGGGTGAGGTAGCCAATTTGCCCACTTGTGGGCCACTTCTGATTTTGCCCCCCGCTCTGCAGCTGTGGGGCTCCCCGATACGGCAGGGGTGAGGTAGCCACTTTGCCCACTTGTGGGCCACTTCTGATTTTGCCCCCCGCTCTGCAGCGGTGGGGCTCCCCGATACGGCAGGGGTGAGGTAGCCAATTTGCCCACTTGTGGGCCACTTCTGATTTTGCCCCCCGCTTTGCAGCGGTGGGGATCCCGGATACGGCAGGGGTGAGGTAGCCACTTTGCCCACTTGTGGGCCACTTCTGATTTTGCCCCCCGCTCTGAAGCGGTGGGGCTCCCCGATACGGCAGGGGTGAGGTAGCCACTTTGCCCACTTGTGGGCCACTTCTGATTTTGCCCCCCGCTCTGCAGCGGTGGAGATCCCGGATACGGCAGGGGTGAGGTAGCCACCTTGCCCACTTGTGGGCCACTTCTGATTTTGCCCCCCGCTCTGCAGCGGTGGGGCTCCCCGATACGGCAGGGGTGAGGTAGCCAATTTGCCCACTTGTGGGCCACTTCTGATTTTGCCCCCCGCTCTGCAGCGGTGGGGATCCCCAATACGGCAGGGGTGAGGTAGCCACTTTGCCCACTTGTGGGCCACTTCTGATTTTGCCCCCCGCTCTGCAGCGGTGGGGATCCCGGATACGGCAGGGGTGAGGTAGCCACTTTGCCCACTTGTGGGCCACTTCTGATTTTGCCCCCCGCTCTGCAGCGGTGGGGCTCCCCGATACGGCAGGGGTGAGGTAGCCAATTTGCCCACTTGTGGGCCACTTCTGATTTTGCCCCCCGCTCTGCAGCGGTGGGGCTCCCCGATACGGCAGGGGTGAGGTAGCCACTTTGCCCACTTGTGGGCCACTTCTGATTTTGCCCCCCGCTCTGCAGCGGTGGGGCTCCCCAATACGGCAGGGGTGAGGTAGCCACTTTGCCCACTTGTGGGCCACTTCTGATTTTGCCCCCCGCTCTGCAGCGGTGGGGATCCCGGATACGGCAGGGGTGAGGTAGCCAGTTTGCCCATTTGTGGGCCACTTCTGATTTTGCCCCCCGCTCTGCAGCGGTGGGGCTCCCCGATACGGCAGGGGTGACGTAGCCAATTTGCCCACTTGTGGGCCACTTCCGATTTTGCCCCCCGCTCTGAAGCGGTGGGGATCCCGGATACGGCAGGGGTGAGGTAGCCACTTTGCCCACTTGTGGGCCACTTCTGATTTTGCCCCCCGCTCTGCAGCGGTGGGGATCCCGGATACGGCAGGGGTGAGGTAGCCAATTTGCCCACTTGTGGGCCACTTCTGATTTTGCCCCCCGCTCTGCAGCGGTGGGGATCCCGGATACGGCAGGGGTGAGGTAGCCACTTTGCCCACTTGTGGGCCACTTCTGATTTTGCCCCCCGCTCTGCAGCGGTGGGGCTCCCCGATACGGCAGTGGTGAGGTAGCCACTTTGCCCACTTGTGGGCCACTTCTGATTTTGCCCCCCGCTCTGCAGCAGTGGGGATCCCGGATACGGCAGGGGTGAGGTAGCCACTTTGCCCACTTGTGGGCCACTTCTGATTTTGCCCCCCGCTCTGCAGCGGTGGGGATCCCGGTTACGGCAGGGGTGAGGTAGCCAGTTTTCCCACTTGTGGGCCACTTCTGATTTTGCCCCCCGCTCTGCAGCGGTGGGGCTCCCCGATACGGCAGGGGTGAGGTAGCCACTTTGCCCACTTGTGGGCCACTTCTGATTTTGCCCCCCGCTTTGCAGCGGTGGGGATCCCGGATACGGCAGTGGTGAGGTAGCCAATTTGCCCACTTGTGGGCCACTTCTGATTTTGCCCCCCGCTCTGCAGCGGTGGGGATCCCGGATACGGCAGGGGTGAGGTAGCCAATTTGCCCACTTGTGGGCCACTTCTGATTTCCCCCCCCGCTCTGCAGCAGTGGGGATCCCGGATACGGCAGGGGTGAGGTAGCCAATTTGCCCACTTGTGGGCCACTTCTGATTTTGCCCCCCGCTTTGCAGCGGTGGGGATCCCGGATACGGCAGGGGTGAGGTAGCCAATTTGCCCACTTGTGGGCCACTTCTGATTTTGCCCCCCGCTCTGCAGCGGTGGGGCTCCCCGATACGGCAGGGGTGAGGTAGCCACCTTGCCCACTTGTGGGCCACTTCTGATTTTGCCCCCCGCTCTGCAACGGTGGGGCTCCCCGATACGGCAGGGGTGAGGTAGCCAATTTGCCCACTTGTGGGCCACTTCTGATTCTGCCCCCCGCTGTGAAGCGGAGGGGACCCCCGAGGCGGCAGGGGTTAAGTAGCCACCTTGCCCACACGTGGGCCAATTCTGATTCTGCCCCCCGCTCTGAAGCGGTGGGGATCCCCGAGGCGGCAGGGGTTAAGTAGCCACCTTGCCCACTTGTGGGCCACTTCTGATTTTGCCCCCCGCTCTGAAGCGGTGGGGCTCCCCGATACGGCAGGGGTGAGGTAGCCAATTTGCCCACTTGTGGGCCACTTCTGATTCTGCCCCCCGCTCTGCAGCGGTGGGGATCCCGGATACGGCAGGGGTGAGGTAGCCACTTTGCCCACTTGTGGGCCACTTCTGATTTTGCCCCCCGCTCTGCAGCGGTGGGGCTCCCCGATACGGCAGTGGTGAGGTAGCCACTTTGCCCACTTGTGGGCCACTTCTGATTTTGCCCCCCGCTCTGCAGCAGTGGGGATCCCGGATACGGCAGGGGTGAGGTAGCCACTTTGCCCACTTGTGGGCCACTTCTGATTTTGCCCCCCGCTCTGCAGCGGTGGGGATCCCGGTTACGGCAGGGGTGAGGTAGCCAGTTTTCCCACTTGTGGGCCACTTCTGATTTTGCCCCCCGCTCTGCAGCGGTGGGGCTCCCCGATACGGCAGGGGTGAGGTAGCCACTTTGCCCACTTGTGGGCCACTTCTGATTTTGCCCCCCGCTTTGCAGCGGTGGGGATCCCGGATACGGCAGTGGTGAGGTAGCCAATTTGCCCACTTGTGGGCCACTTCTGATTTTGCCCCCCGCTCTGCAGCGGTGGGGATCCCGGATACGGCAGGGGTGAGGTAGCCAATTTGCCCACTTGTGGGCCACTTCTGATTTTCCCCCCCGCTCTGCAGCAGTGGGGATCCCGGATACGGCAGGGGTGAGGTAGCCAATTTGCCCACTTGTGGGCCACTTCTGATTTTGCCCCCCGCTTTGCAGCGGTGGGGATCCCGGATACGGCAGGGGTGAGGTAGCCAATTTGCCCACTTGTGGGCCACTTCTGATTTTGCCCCCCGCTCTGCAGCGGTGGGGCTCCCCGATACGGCAGGGGTGAGGTAGCCACCTTGCCCACTTGTGGGCCACTTCTGATTTTGCCCCCCGCTCTGCAACGGTGGGGCTCCCCGATACGGCAGGGGTGAGGTAGCCAATTTGCCCACTTGTGGGCCACTTCTGATTCTGCCCCCCGCTGTGAAGCGGAGGGGACCCCCGAGGCGGCAGGGGTTAAGTAGCCACCTTGCCCACACGTGGGCCAATTCTGATTCTGCCCCCCGCTCTGAAGCGGTGGGGATCCCCGAGGCGGCAGGGGTTAAGTAGCCACCTTGCCCACTTGTGGGCCACTTCTGATTTTGCCCCCCGCTCTGAAGCGGTGGGGCTCCCCGATACGGCAGGGGTGAGGTAGCCAATTTGCCCACTTGTGGGCCACTTCTGATTCTGCCCCCCGCTCTGCAGCGGTGGGGCTCCCCGATACGGCAGGGGTGAGGTAGCCAATTTGCCCACTTGTGGGCCACTTCTGATTTTGCCCCCCGCTCTGCAGCGGTGGGGCTCCCCGATACGGCAGGGGTGAGGTAGCCAATTTGCCCACTTGTGGGCCACTTCTGATTTTGCCCCCCGCTCTGCAGCGGTGGGGCTCCCCGATACGGCAGGGGTGAGGTAGCCACTTTGCCCACTTGTGGGCCACTTCTGATTTTGCCCCCCGCTCTGCAGCGGTGGGGCTCCCCAATACGGCAGGGGTGAGGTAGCCACTTTGCCCACTTGTGGGCCACTTCTGATTTTGCCCCCCGCTCTGCAGCGGTGGGGATCCCGGATACGGCAGGGGTGAGGTAGCCAGTTTGCCCATTTGTGGGCCACTTCTGATTTTGCCCCCCGCTCTGCAGCGGTGGGGCTCCCCGATACGGCAGGGGTGACGTAGCCAATTTGCCCACTTGTGGGCCACTTCCGATTTTGCCCCCCGCTCTGAAGCGGTGGGGATCCCGGATACGGCAGGGGTGAGGTAGCCACTTTGCCCACTTGTGGGCCACTTCTGATTTTGCCCCCCGCTCTGCAGCGGTGGGGATCCCGGATACGGCAGGGGTGAGGTAGCCAATTTGCCCACTTGTGGGCCACTTCTGATTTTGCCCCCCGCTCTGCAGCGGTGGGGCTCCCCGATACGGCAGGGGTGAGGTAGCCACTTTGCCCACTTGTGGGCCACTTCTGATTTTGCCCCCCGCTCTGCAGCGGTGGGGATCCCGGATACGGCAGGGGTGAGGTAGCCAGTTTTCCCACTTGTGGGCCACTTCTGATTTTGCCCCCCGCTCTGCAGCGGTGGGGCTCCCCGATACGGCAGGGGTGAGGTAGCCACTTTGCCCACTTGTGGGCCACTTCTGATTTTGCCCCCCGCTTTGCAGCGGTGGGGATCCCGGATACGGCAGTGGTGAGGTAGCCAATTTGCCCACTTGTGGGCCACTTCTGATTTTGCCCCCCGCTCTGCAGCGGTGGGGATCCCGGATACGGCAGGGGTGAGGTAGCCAATTTGCCCACTTGTGGGCCACTTCTGATTTTCCCCCCCGCTCTGCAGCAGTGGGGATCCCGGATACGGCAGGGGTGAGGTAGCCAATTTGCCCACTTGTGGGCCACTTCTGATTTTGCCCCCCGCTTTGCAGCGGTGGGGATCCCGGATACGGCAGGGGTGAGGTAGCCAATTTGCCCACTTGTGGGCCACTTCTGATTTTGCCCCCCGCTCTGCAGCGGTGGGGCTCCCCGATACGGCAGGGGTGAGGTAGCCACCTTGCCCACTTGTGGGCCACTTCTGATTTTGCCCCCCGCTCTGCAACGGTGGGGCTCCCCGATACGGCAGGGGTGAGGTAGCCAATTTGCCCACTTGTGGGCCACTTCTGATTCTGCCCCCCGCTGTGAAGCGGAGGGGACCCCCGAGGCGGCAGGGGTTAAGTAGCCACCTTGCCCACACGTGGGCCAATTCTGATTCTGCCCCCCGCTCTGAAGCGGTGGGGATCCCCGAGGCGGCAGGGGTTAAGTAGCCACCTTGCCCACTTGTGGGCCACTTCTGATTTTGCCCCCCGCTCTGCAGCGGTGGGGCTCCCCGATACGGCAGGGGTGAGGTAGCCAATTTGCCCACTTGTGGGCCACTTCTGATTCTGCCCCCCGCTCTGCAGCAGTGGGGATCCCGGATACGGCAGGGGTGAGGTAGCCAATTTGCCCACTTGTGGGCCACTTCTGATTTTGCCCCCCGCTCTGCAGCGGTGGGGATCCCGGATACGGCAGGGGTGAGGTAGCCAATTTGCCCACTTGTGGGCCACTTCTGATTTTGCCCCCCGCTTTGCAGCGGTGGGGATCCCGGATACGGCAGGGGTGAGGTGGCCACTTTGCCCACTTGTGGTCCACTTCTGATTTTGCCCCCCGCTCTGAAGCGGTGGGGCTCCCCGATACGGCAGGGGTGAGGTAGCCACTTTGCCCACTTGTGGGCCACTTCTGATTTTGCCCCCCGCTCTGCAGCGGTGGGGATCCCGGATACGGCAGGGGTGAGGTAGCCACTTTGCCCACTTGTGGGCCACTTCTGATTTTGCCCCCCGCTCTGCAGCGGTGGGGATCCCGGATACGGCAGGGGTGAGGTAGCCACTTTGCCCACTTGTGGGCCACTTCTGATTTTGCCCCCCGCTCTGCAGCGGTGGGGCTCCCCGATACGGCAGGGGTGAGGTAGCCACTTTGCCCACTTGTGGGCCACTTCCGATTTTGCCCCCCGCTCTGCAGCGGTGGGGCTCCCCGATACGGCAGGGGTGAGGTAGCCACTTTGCCCACTTGTGGGCCACTTCTGATTTTGCCCCCCGCTCTGCAGCTGTGGGGCTCCCCGATACGGCAGGGGTGAGGTAGCCACTTTGCCCACTTGTGGGCCACTTCTGATTTTGCCCCCCGCTCTGCAGCGGTGGGGATCCCGGATACGGCAGGGGTGAGGTAGCCACTTTGCCCACTTGTGGGCCACTTCTGATTTTGCCCCCCGCTCTGCAGCGGTGGGGCTCCCCGATACGGCAGGGGTGAGGTAGCCAATTTGCCCACTTGTGGGCCACTTCTGACTTTGCCCCCCGCTCTGCAGCGGTGGGGCTCCCCGATACGGCAGGGGTGAGGTAGCCACTTTGCCCACTTGTGGGCCACTTCTGATTTTGCCCCCCGCTCTGCAGCGGTGGGGCTCCCCGATACGGCAGGGGTGAGGTAGCCAATTTGCCCACTTGTGGGCCACTTCTGATTTTGCCCCCCGCTCTGCAGCGGTGGGGATCCCGGATACGGCAGGGGTGAGGTAGCCAGTTTGCCCATTTGTGGGCCACTTCTGATTTTGCCCCCCGCTCTGCAGCGGTGGGGCTCCCCGATACGGCAGGGGTGAGGTAGCCAATTTGCCCACTTGTGGGCCACTTCTGATTTTGCCCCCCGCTTTGAAGCGGTGGGGATCCCGGATACGGCAGGGGTGAGGTAGCCAATTTGCCCACTTGTGGGCCACTTCTGATTTTGCCCCCCGCTCTGCAGCGGTGGGGCTCCCCGATACGGCAGGGGTGAGGTAGCCACTTTGCCCACTTGTGGGCCACTTCTGATTTTGCCCCCCGCTCTGCAGCGGTGGGGATCCCCGATACGGCAGGGGTGAGGTAGCCACTTTGCCCACTTGTGGGCCACTTCTGATTTTGCCCCCCGCTCTGCAGCAGTGGGGATCCCGGATACGGCAGGGGTGAGGTAGCCAATTTGCCCACTTGTGGGCCACTTCTGATTTTGCCCCCCGCTCTGAAGCGGTGGGGCTCCCCGATACGGCAGGGGTGAGGTAGCCACTTTGCCCACTTGTGGGCCACTTCTGATTTTGCCCCCCGCTTTGCAGCGGTGGGGATCTCGGATACGGCAGGGGTGAGGTAGCCACCTTGCCCACTTGTGGGCCACTTCTGATTTTGCCCCCCGCTCTGAAGCGGTGGGGCTCCCCGATACGGCAGGGGTGAGGTAGCCACTTTGCCCACTTGTGGGCCACTTCTGATTTTGCCCCCCGCTTTGCAGCGGTGGGGATCCCCGATACGGCAGGGGTGAGGTAGCCACTTTGCCCACTTGTGGGCCACTTCTGATTTTGCCCCCCGCTTTGCAGCGGTGGGGCTCCCCAATACGGCAGGGGTGAGGTAGCCACTTTGCCCACTTGTGGGCCACTTCTGATTTTGCCCCCCGCTCTGCAGCGGTGGGGATCCCGGATACGGCAGGGGTGAGGTAGCCAGTTTGCCCATTTGTGGGCCACTTCTGATTTTGCCCCCCGCTCTGCAGCGGTGGGGCTCCCCGATACGGCAGGGGTGAGGTAGCCAATTTGCCCACTTGTGGGCCACTTCTGATTTTGCCCCCCGCTCTGAAGCGGTGGGGATCCCGGATACGGCAGGGGTGAGGTAGCCACTTTGCCCACTTGTGGGCCACTTCTGATTTTGCCCCCCGCTCTGCAGCGGTGGGGCTCCCCGATACGGCAGGGGTGAGGTAGCCACTTTGCCCACTTGTGGGCCACTTCTGATTTTGCCCCCCGCTCTGCAGCGGTGGGGATCCGGGATACGGCAGGGGTGAGGTAGCCACTTTGCCCACTTGTGGGCCACTTCTGATTTTGCCCCCCGCTCTGCAGCGGTGGGGCTCCCGGATACGGCAGGGGTGAGGTAGCCTCTTTGCCCACTTGTGGGCCACTTCTGATTTTGCCCCCCGCTCTGCAGCGGTGGGGATCCCGGATACGGCAGGGGTGAGGTAGCCACTTTGCCCACTTGTGGGCCACTTCTGATTTTGCCCCCCGCTTTGCAGCGGTGGGGATCCCGGATACGGCAGGGGTGAGGTAGCCAATTTGCCCACTTGTGGGCCACTTCTGATTTTGCCCCCCGCTCTGAAGCGGTGGGGATCCCGGTTACGGCAGGGGTGAGGTAGCCAGTTTGCCCACTTGTGGGCCACTTCTGATTTTCCCCCCCGCTCTGCAGCAGTGGGGATCCCGGATACGGCAGGGGTGAGGTAGCCAATTTGCCCACTTGTGGGCCACTTCTGATTTTGCCCCCCGCTTTGCAGCGGTGGGGATCCCGGATACGGCAGGGGTGAGGTAGCCAATTTGCCCACTTGTGGGCCACTTCTGATTTTGCCCCCCGCTCTGCAGCGGTGGGGCTCCCCGATACGGCAGGGGTGAGGTAGCCACTTTGCCCACTTGTGGGCCACTTCTGATTTTGCCCCCCGCTTTGCAGCGGTGGGGATCCCGGATACGGCAGGGGTGAGGTAGCCAATTTGCCCACTTGTGGGCCACTTCTGATTTTGCCCCCCGCTCTGCAGCGGTGGGGATCCCGGATACGGCAGGGGTGAGGTAGCCAATTTGCCCACTTGTGGGCCACTTCTGATTTTGCCCCCCGCTTTGCAGCGGTGGGGCTCCCCGATACGGCAGGGGTGAGGTAGCCACTTTGCCCACTTGTGGGCCACTTCTGATTTTGCCCCCCGCTTTGCAGCGGTGGGGATCCCGGATACGGCAGGGGTGAGGTAGCCAATTTGCCCACTTGTGGGCCACTTCTGATTTTGCCCCCCGCTCTGCAGCGGTGGGGATCCCGGATACGGCAGGGGTGAGGTAGCCAATTTGCCCACTTGTGGGCCACTTCTGATTTTGCCCCCCGCTCTGCAGCGGTGGGGCTCCCCGATACGGCAGGGGTGAGGTAGCCACCTTGCCCACTTGTGGGCCACTTCTGATTTTGCCCCCCGCTCTGCAGCGGTGGGGCTCCCCGATACGGCAGGGGTGAGGTAGCCAATTTGCCCACTTGTGGGCCACTTCTGATTCTGCCCCCCGCTGTGAAGCGGAGGGGACCCCCGAGGCGGCAGGGGTTAAGTAGCCACCTTGCCCACACGTGGGCCAATTCTGATTCTGCCCCCCGCTCTGAAGCGGTGGGGATCCCCGAGGCGGCAGGGGTTAAGTAGCCACCTTGCCCACTTGTGGGCCACTTCTGATTTTGCCCCCCGCTCTGAAGCGGTGGGGCTCCCCGATACGGCAGGGGTGAGGTAGCCAATTTGCCCACTTGTGGGCCACTTCTGATTCTGCCCCCCGCTCTGCAGCAGTGGGGATCCCGGATACCGCAGGGGTGAGGTAGCCAATTTGCCCACTTGTGGGCCACTTCTGATTTTGCCCCCCGCTTTGCAGCGGTGGGGATCCCGGATACGGCAGGGGTGAGGTGGCCACTTTGCCCACTTGTGGGCCACTTCTGATTTTGCCCCCCGCTCTGAAGCGGTGGGGCTCCCCGATACGGCAGGGGTGAGGTAGCCACTTTGCCCACTTGTGGGCCACTTCTGATTTTGCCCCCCGCTCTGCAGCAGTGGGGATCCCGGATACGGCAGGGGTGAGGTAGCCACTTTGCCCACTTGTGGGCCACTTCTGATTTTGCCCCCCGCTCTGCAGCGGTGGGGATCCCGGATACGGCAGGGGTGAGGTAGCCACTTTGCCCACTTGTGGGCCACTTCTGATTTTGCCCCCCGCTCTGCAGCGGTGGGGCTCCCCGATACGGCAGGGGTGAGGTAGCCACTTTGCCCACTTGTGGGCCACTTCTGATTTTGCCCCCCGCTCTGCAGCGGTGGGGCTCCCCGATACGGCAGGGGTGAGGTAGCCACTTTGCCCACTTGTGGGCCACTTCTGATTTTGCCCCCCGCTCTGCAGCGGTGGGGATCCCGGATACGGCAGGGGTGAGGTAGCCACTTTGCCCACTTGTGGGCCACTTCTGATTTTGCCCCCCGCTCTGCAGCGGTGGGGCTCCCCGATACGGCAGGGGTGAGGTAGCCAATTTGCCCACTTGTGGGCCACTTCTGATTTTGCCCCCCGCTCTGCAGCGGTGGGGCTCCCCGATACGGCAGGGGTGAGGTAGCCACTTTGCCCACTTGTGGGCCACTTCTGATTTTGCCCCCCGCTCTGCAGCGGTGGGGCTCCCCGATACGGCAGGGCTGAGGTAGCCACTTTGCCCACTTGTGGGCCACTTCTGATTTTGCCCCCCGCTCTGCAGCGGTGGGGATCCCGGATACGGCAGGGGTGGGGTAGCCAGTTTGCCCATTTGTGGGCCACTTCTGATTTTGCCCCCCGCTCTGCAGCGGTGGGGCTCCCCGATACGGCAGGGGTGAGGTAGCCAATTTGCCCACTTGTGGGCCACTTCTGATTTTGCCCCCCGCTCTGAAGCGGTGGGGATCCCGGATACGGCAGGGGTGAGGTAGCCAATTTGCCCACTTGTGGGCCACTTCTGATTTTGCCCCCCGCTCTGCAGCGGTGGGGCTCCCCGATACGGCAGTGGTGAGGTAGCCACTTTGCCCACTTGTGGGCCACTTCTGATTTTGCCCCCCGCTCTGCAGCGGTGGGGATCCCCGATACGGCAGGGGTGAGGTAGCCACTTTGCCCACTTGTGGGCCACTTCTGATTTTGCCCCCCGCTCTGCAGCGGTGGGGATCCCGGATACGGCAGGGGTGAGGTAGCCAATTTGCCCACTTGTGGGCCACTTCTGATTTTGCCCCCCGCTCTGAAGCGGTGGGGCTCCCCGATACGGCAGGGGTGAGGTAGCCACTTTGCCCACTTGTGGGCCACTTCTGATTTTGCCCCCCGCTTTGCAGCGGTGGGGATCCCGGATACGGCAGGGGTGAGGTAGCCAGTTTGCCCACTTGTGGGCCACTTCTGATTTTGCCCCCCGCTCTGAAGCGGTGGGGCTCCCCGATACGGCAGGGGTGAGGTAGCCACTTTGCCCACTTGTGGGCCACTTCTGATTTTGCCCCCCGCTTTGCAGCGGTGGGGATCCCCGATACGGCAGGGGTGAGGTAGCCACTTTGCCCACTTGTGGGCCACTTCTGATTTTGCCCCCCGCTCTGAAGCGGTCGGGATCCCGGATACCGCAGGGGTGAGGTAGCCACTTTGCCCACTTGTGGGCCACTTCTGATTTTGCCCCCCGCTCTGCAGCGGTGGGGCTCCCCGATACGGCAGGGGTGAGGTAACCAATTTGCCCACTTGTGGGCCACTTCTGATTTTGCCCCCCGCTCTGCAGCGGTGGGGCTCCCCGATACGGCAGGGGTGAGGTAGCCACTTTGCCCACTTGTGGGCCACTTCTGATTTTGCCCCCCGCTCTGCAGCGGTGGGGCTCCCCGATACGGCAGGGGTGAGGTAGCCACTTTGCCCACTTGTGGGCCACTTCTGATTTTGCCCCCCGCTCTGCAGCGGTGGGGATCCCGGATACGGCAGGGGTGAGGTAGCCAATTTGCCCACTTGTGGGCCACTTCTGATTTTGCCCCCCGCTCTGCAGCGGTGGGGCTCCCCGATACGGCAGGGGTGAGGTAGCCAATTTGCCCACTTGTGGGCCACTTCTGATTTTGCCCCCCGCTCTGCAGCGGTGGGGCTCCCCGATACGGCAGGGGTGAGGTAGCCACTTTGCCCACTTGTGGGCCACTTCTGATTTTGCCCCCCGCTCTGCAGCGGTGGGGCTCCCCGATACGGCAGGGCTGAGGTAACCAATTTGCCCACTTGTGGGCCACTTCTGATTTTGCCCCCCGCTCTGCAGCGGTGGGGATCCCGGATACGGCAGGGGTGAGGTAGCCAGTTTGCCCATTTGTGGGCCACTTCTGATTTTGCCCCCCGCTCTGCAGCGCTGGGGCTCCCCGATACGGCAGGGGTGAGGTAGCCACTTTGCCCACTTGTGGGCCACTTCTGATTTTGCCCCCCGCTCTGAAGCGGTGGGGATCCCGGATACGGCAGGGGTGAGGTAGCCAATTTGCCCACTTGTGGGCCACTTCTGATTTTGCCCCCCGCTCTGCAGCGGTGGGGCTCCCCGATACGGCAGTGGTGAGGTAGCCACTTTGCCCACTTGTGGGCCACTTCTGATTTTGCCCCCCGCTCTGCAGCGGTGGGGATCCCGGATACGGCAGGGGTGAGGTAGCCAATTTGCCCACTTGTGGGCCACTTCTGATTTTGCCCCCCGCTCTGAAGCGGTGGGGCTCCCCGATACGGCAGGGGTGAGGTAGCCACTTTGCCCACTTGTGGGCCACTTCTGATTTTGCCCCCCGCTTTGCAGCGGTGGGGCTCCCCGATACGGCAGGGGTGAGGTAGCCACCTTGCCCACTTGTGGGCCACTTCTGATTTTGCCCCCCGCTCTGCAGCGGTGGGGCTCCCCGATACGGCAGGGGTGAGGTAGCCACTTTGCCCACTTGTGGGCCACTTCTGATTTTGCCCCCCGCTTTGCAGCGGTGGGGATCCCCGATACGGCAGGGGTGAGGTAGCCACTTTGCCCACTTGTGGGCCACTTCTGATTTTGCCCCCCGCTCTGAAGCGGTCGGGATCCCGGATACGGCAGGGGTGAGGTAGCCACTTTGCCCACTTGTGGGCCACTTCTGATTTTGCCCCCCGCTCTGCAGCGGTGGGGCTCCCCGATACGGCAGGGGTGAGGTAACCAATTTGCCCACTTGTGGGCCACTTCTGATTTTGCCCCCCGCTCTGCAGCGGTGGGGCTCCCCGATACGGCAGGGGTGAGGTAGCCACTTTGCCCACTTGTGGGCCACTTCTGATTTTGCCCCCCGCTTTGCAGCGGTGGGGATCCCGGATACGGCAGGGGTGAGGTAGCCAATTTGCCCACTTGTGGGCCACTTCTGATTTTGCCCCCCGCTCTGAAGCGGTGGGGCTCCCCGATACGGCAGGGGTGAGGTAGCCACTTTGCCCACTTGTGGGCCACTTCTGATTTTGCCCCCCGCTTTGCAGCGGTGGGGATCCCCGATACGGCAGGGGTGAGGTAGCCACTTTGCCCACTTGTGGGCCACTTCTGATTTTGCCCCCCGCTTTGCAGCGGTGGGGATCCCCGATACGGCAGGGCTGAGGTAGCCACTTTGCCCACTTGTGGGCCACTTCTGATTTTGCCCCCTGCTCTGCAGCGGTGGGGCTCCCCGATACGGCAGGGGTGAGGTAGCCATTTTGCCCACTTGGCCGCAGTGTGCCATGTCCTGACTAATGTCCCAGGCGGCCCTACTGCCCAATTGCAGCATGTTGAGTCATTGCTCCATGACGAATGGGAACGACCACTTGACGTGATCATTCCAAGTTCTGGGTCTCAACAATATAAGCTGGAGGCACGCCATTTGAGGGATGTTTACTCAGAATCTTACGTCACAGATACCGCCGAGATTGTTGTGTATTACTGGTGGTTCGCTCGGACAGCTTTGAGTGCGGACTGGGATGTTATGGGTGTGGCGTGGGTTGTGCGTGACTCATTGTGGAATGTGTCAGCTTTACCGTTGGGTCGTAGGGAGGTGTTGGCTGAGTCATGGGCGCTGCGTACTTTGAACGCGGCGTCCATTGATATGATCTATGCGCCCCCCTTGCTCGTGGCGCAGATTTATAATAAGCGCAATTCACATTGGGTGCTGCGCTTGTTGTTGGTTTCCCCAACACGTACTTTCTTGTGCCTCGTGTTCGATCCGCTGTGTTACAAGCCGTACATAGCGGGTGCAAACACCGAGGAGTTGGCAATAGTGAACCTCATTGCCGAACAAGAAGGCATTAAGGCAAGGGCGCAGAAGAGGTGGGACAAGTTTTTGGGTGAGTTCGGCGGTGTAGCTTTTGCTATAGCCCCCCTCTACTCCACCTTCCTACATCAGGACGACGGTGTGAGCTGCCATCCTGCCTGCCTTCTGATGCTACATTGCCTTTTGTCTAGGCGTGTTGTCAACGGTAGCATCCAACTTCCACAAGACAGATTGTGGTTGTTGCGTGAGATTGCACAGGCAGCTTTGCACTATCGCAGTTCTCCGCATGCCCCCCCCTTTTGAGACCATACCCAGTTGGGCCTTGGCACGGATGTATGCTACGCCCTATTGTTCACCCAGCCGTTCGTCGTGCTTTTTTTGCGATGACACAACCCACATCACGTGCCCTGAATGTGGAGTTTATCAGTGTGCCCTGCATGCTTCCGGTTTCTGTTCCACGGAGATATGTGTGGCATTGCGCAAATGGAGAGTGCAATTTACTGCCACACTGGCATGCATTGTGTTGGCATTCGCCTTGGGTGACCGGCTTGTGGTTGACAAGCTGCCTTCTGTAGATGAGGTCCGTCCAAAGGTGGTGATCCGTGGTGAAGAATTTTTTTTTCCAGAGCATTACCCCAAAGATGCCTCTGGGAAATTGGAGTATGACAAAAATCTAATCAAAGAGTTGGATACAAAGACCACGGGCGTGCTTCGCAACATGTGCAAGCACAACCCTCCCTCTGCACAACCCACATACAAAGATAAGAAGGCGGACCTCATCTACAAGCGCGTGTTTTGCGACTTCATATAAAGCACACGTGTGTGCACCTCATATATGTATATATATATTTATGATATAAAAGCTCCTTCTTTTCTTGAGCCTCATTTTATTTTTGCTGACCTTGCAATACACGGTTTGGCCCGGGTGGGGCGCCACTTACACCAGTGGCCTGGAATAGACCAGGGGGCACCATGCCCTTAAACATAAATACCACCTACCGTTGACCCCCCCCCCCCCCATAAACTTGGTGTTTTTTGTTCAAATTCAAGTCCAAATTTGTCACTACCTAGTAACCTAGTAAGGGAAAATTTTTTAAAATTTTTGCTTTTTCTACCTAGTAAAAAATTTTTTTTAAAAAAAATTTTTTTTACTTGGTTTTGCTACATTTTACTAGGTTTTGCTACGTGCATACTAGGTTTCACCAAATGCCCATTCCGGACCCGCTGTTGTGGCAGTTGGTGTGAGCACATCAACTGGTTTTGCCTCTCACTGTCCGTCGTGCAGATGTTGCAGCAGATCAATGCGTTCGAGGCGCATTCCCGAATCAAACACATTCCCGTCGCGGAGCCCACAGAGTTGGCTGACTTCGATTGCATCTTGTTTGGTTTCGCTTCGCGGTATGCGTCTGCACAGGGCATCGCAGTAACCATGGAGCTGTGGCCGATGACACAGCAGCAGCAGCAGCAGTGGAGATGCGTGTAGCGACATTCCAGTAGATTTAGGCTTTGCGCGGTGCGTATTGGGCTGTTGGCAGGGCGTCAGCATGTGCCCTGCTGCAGGGCCGCTACGTGAGCAGCCAGGCACATGCAGCAAGCACTGCAGCAGTATTGCACCTGAGCAACAAGGAGCTGCAGCATTTCATCCGCAGCGGGCACCGCAGCAGTACACAGGTAGCAGGCACGGCAGCGGCGCACAATTACATGCAGCCGGCACTGCAGCAACATGCTAACAGCACTACAGCAGTACATACTGTCAGGGGAGGGGGGGGATTTCGGGCGGGGATAATTTCCAGGGAAACTTTCGTCTTTTAGGAAGGTGGCGAATTTTCTCCTGGCGACATTTGGGGATGTCGGCGGTGCAGTTTGTTTTGTGACTGGACACATTGTCGACCAGCGTCACAGAAGGCAGGTCTAAAGGAAGGGGTGACAACTGCTTTACAGCTTGAAGCTCAGTGTCCAACACCTGAATGAATTGTGCAAAAGAGCTGTGCCTTTGGCTGTCGTAAAAAAAATGTGGTATATTAGATGGCCATACATTGCGCATGATGGACGCTCTGCAAAAGCCGACCTTTCCTCACCACACACAGGTCCTGTGGTTTCAGATTTCATGCGCCTTGGTACGGAACAGGAGATTCTTAGATGTTGTGCATTAATGCTGTTCAGTGGGAATTACAATCTTGGTGGCTCTGAAGGAAGCCTGGGTTTGCACGTCAGGGTGTGTGCGAGGCAATTTGAGCTTTGGGGGGCGTACCGTGCGCTGTGCGCGCGCTGTGCGAAAAGTTGGCTGTTCTCCACCACCGGGAGTTCGGTAAGTTCAGAAGATTGAAAGGACTTCATTGAATGGCTGCTGCAGTGGACGGGGCTATAGGGGGCAGAATTTAGGTCCCTGGGACCCATGGCAAGCATCAGATGTTTGAATTTTTGAGTTTTGAATTAATTGTGCATGATTCTGCAGGTGCGTGGTTTTCAGGGTTGTTACCTGGATAATCACCGTAATAATTGGCGCTGTGCGCGCGCTGTGCGAAAACGCTCCCTTGGTATTTCCAAGGGTGGCGAGACCCCTCCCCGGCCCCGCCCGAAATTGTCACATCCGATAACTCCCGTACAACCCCCCCCTCCCCTCCCCCCTGTAGCAGGGCAGGGCACATGCAGCGGCAGTGCAGTAGTGCAGGGGCGTTCCAGCAATCCAGCTGCCCATGCCCTGCGAACCACTGTTTGCAGGTTTGGTACCATCCCATATCAAGTGCAGCAGTTCCTGGTATGCCTGTGCCTCTGTCTGTTCCTGCCCCAGATTCTTTGATTGGACACATGCTGAGAGTATTTGTCCCTTCAGGGAGCTCCCCTCATCTGGAGGGGGCCAGCCACCACATCAGGGGAGTGGACGCGACCCACAAAACTGCACGTTTCCTCCCCTATTCCGAATCGACACAATGATCTCGAAGAATGAATTGAGTAAGCAGAAGACGAAACAACCAAACAGGTTTTATGGGACCCCTCAATCCACAGCCCTGCGCACAACCCCATCGTTGGAACCAGATTAATCAAAGAATCAGGAGAGAGTGGCGAAACGCGGTGAAAAGGTGGTTGGAAGAGAATGTTCTGACCTGACCGACCGAGCGGGTTGTGGTGCGTTGCTCAACCCCGTCCTTCGACACGGCTCCGCAGGACATTGCCGAAGTCATGAATGCGCCCGGATATCTTTCTGGAAAGGTCGGGAGTGTTTTCACAGCCTCTGGTATGCTCGTGTTGCGCGTGCATGTGCTTGAGCACTTTTGTTCCGGCAGTAGGAAGGGATGTGTTTTCATGCATCGCGTGGCGATCATTTTGAGGTGTATGCCCCACCCCCATCCAAAGGGCCTTCGGCCTGCATCTATTGCCACGGGAGTTGCATCTCAGGCCAACCCCCCCCCCCCCCCACCCCCCAACATTGCCATCGCACTTCACCGCAAAGAATAGGAGCATCGCACCGCATTTCTTTGCTGAGCCGGATAATTATGATGATGATGTGCAGAGTGATTGTCAGTTCGGCTCTGAATGAGGATGAGGTTGGCCTGGGTAGGATGGTGGCGACAGTTCTACAAAACTGGGAAAGAAATTGGACCCATTAGCTCCTGCAACTGGTCATCTTTGCTTCCCGTCAACATGCATCCCAAACCTGCACAGGGGCCCAGACAAGTTCAGCAGGGTCTTTGATCTGGGGCTGCCAAGCAGTCATGCACGGCGCACGCTGTGGATTGTGCAGGGGAACTGGCTGAACGAAGTTGCAGTAAGTGTGGCAGCGAGAAATTGTCATTAGCAGCAGATTGCAGTGGCCGCCCGCAATGCTTTGACTCCGTTGGCGCTTGGGGTTCAATCAGCTGACTGACCTACTGTGAGTATCCACATTGCTCGAAACGGACCTCAGTGCATTCGCAAGTGGGACCAGACATCCTCATTAATACCCAAAAAAGAGTGCCCCCATGAGTGGCCCAGGCTGGGCGCAGACATGACGAAATGGGAAACATGAGGATGCTGGGGTTCGGGTGGTCAACTGCTGGGACTCACGGTGTCACCAGCAGTACACCGCAAATATCACCACGCACGAAGACCAGTCTTACCCTGGACTCAGCATCAGAGGGCAGAGGCATGTGCGGCCAGCGTTCAATAGTCCGCGCAACACTCGTGCGCACTGGCCGCGCAGGAAGACGGCACAGTACGAGGCGTTGATACCCGAGCACAGAGAGAAAATCATTTATTCGAGGTAACGTCATGAACTTGTTGAGCGCTTGTCTGCTGGCAGTCCTGCACAATTGCCATTGGCGCATTTTTCCTGCTGCTGATATTAGGTACGCAACACGGTGGCCAAGAAGCCGTGTGCCTCAACTGTCACAAATTCTTGATGGACCAAGGTTTGTGTCTCAATCCATGTGCCGCTTCGTGGGGTGTGGTTGTGGTTGGGGGGGTGGGGAGGAGCAGGGTGGGCTGCCGTGGAATATGATGTGATGTGATGTGATGTGATGTGATGTGATGTGATGTGATGGGCTGGAATGCTTGAACGATGTGGTAGGTGATGTGTAGTGATGTGAAGTGTGTTGTCCACAGATGTATTGGATGTGACGTGATGTGACGTGACGTTCTGTGATGTGGTGTGAGGTGATGGGATGGACACGATGAAATGGGCCCAAGTTGGGATTGGTTGGGGATGAGTGGGGTCAGCCAGGATGAAGTTGGAGGGGGTGCAGGTTTCGTGCTACTGTTTGACTCGCAGCAACACCTCTCGCGGGCCGCATGCTCAGGTTAAACCGCTGGATGTTGTGCACTTTTAGCCGTAGCTGGCTGAGTTAAGTCCGCCATCACCTAACCCTAGCCTTCTCTGGTGGTGCTCCTCTGGAATCAGACCGCAGGTTCCTGGTCACAGAGCCAGACCACAAGGCCAGTACCCAATACTTGAGAAGGAGACCATAGGTCTCACATACAACTCCTGGTCAGAGGTAGACGACTCGTTGGAACAAGCGTCGCTCCATTTTCGATTTCGGTGCCCAGGGGACTCAACCTCCACCACTGTTTTATTAGTGCTGTTCCTCATGTGGATCTTACGCTGTTCCTGCACTGTTTCTACAAAATTTTGTGCTATTCCTCCGTTGTTCCCAAAAACGCTATGCTGCACCCATGGTATTGAATTTGTGTTCATAATCTACCTCAACCCCCCCCCCCCCCTTTTCGGCGACCGGAATTGCCGGAACATGCCAGAACGTTGCCTTTTGCAGTTGGCACATTGTCTAATGGCAGGTCAACTACTGTAGCACAGTCGGGTAGGAAATTAGATATGCCTGTCAACCACTGTGGGCACCGCATTTCTGGTTTTCTGATGTTTGTCTGGCCCATTGCTTTTTTTTGTGGGGGCAACAATGCATTGTCTCCCACCTTAGCATCAAATGCAGCATTTCAGACTTAATTTGTGAAATTGGACAGGTCACAGACCCTGCCTCAACTATGGCCACTTGTGGCATACTACAGTGGAGGGTGGCATATGGCCTAGTTTTATTTCGAAAATGATTCCTACCAATTGGGCGTAGACCAAGAAGACCCCCTCCGCCCCAGTTCTGCTCTTTCTGGCCGCAACGTCCACGAAAATGATGCTTTTTCGGTCGCTGGAACGCTTCAACTTTCTTGCCGGAACGGGGGGGGTTTTGCTGCATGCCCTTTCCCGAGTGCATTGTTACACCATGCTTGTCTTGTACCAAGTGTTTCGCTTTTTCTAAAAATCTTTCGCTGTCCCTACGTTGTTCAGAACAACTTCAATAAGACCGGTGACCTGCTTCTTCTTACTTTTTAGGCATGATTCTCGTGGGGCTGCCGCCCACGTTCACCTTTCAGTTTCTGTATGCGCCATCAACCTCTGTGGGCTGGATAGGGAGAGGGACCAGGGTGTTGCTGAGGTTGCAGTTGTTAACCGAGAGGGAGGGCCGGGCGCATGGGTCAGGAGGAGGGACCAGAGCACGGGAGATGGGGAGGATGCAGCAGGACGCAGGGGATGGGGAAGATGGACCAGGGCACAAGGGATGGGATGGAGGGACTGTGACGACCAGGTGGATCAGGGCACATCGGATGGGGAGGAGGGTCCAGGGCAGAGATCAAGTTGCAGCATTCCTGGACCGTGCTGAACCAGGGCTCATGGACCAGGGACATTGGGCACTGAATGCCTCCGCAGTGTCAGCATCTCCATTTCTGTCCTCCATCCCAGACCACTTGCAAGCATGCATGTCTGCAGATCCTCAAAGGTGCAGGGCTGCACGCCGTATGGCGCCTCTACCATCAGCGGTGTGTCTCCTCCATTGCGCGCCATACAACACTCATCCTGTGATGGTGTGGGTGTGTCACCAGCTACAGGCAACTAGAAGGTTGCCGTGTGGGGTGGGGTGGGTGTCACAAGACCCCCCTCATGAGGGGTGGGGGTTTGAAAAAGGGCTCTCCCGTCAGCTGCTTTCCGACTTGCGACTGGAAAATTGCTCCCTGCAAACCTCCTCTCTGTTTCGGGGGCCATGATACAACAGGGGTTATGTAGCCATTGTTTGTCTGCCTGACATCCTGCTCCAAGTCAGATCCAACCCCTGACTGAGAGTCAGGCTGATTTCGTGTTATGTGGCAATGGGAGGCCAAGGTTGGACAATTGTGGGACACCGCCAGCATTGATTGGGGGCGGACGTGTCCTGGAACACAGATACCACCACCCATGCCACATTTGTAAACTCCGCTTTCAATGCTTCCAATGAATGGGGACCGCCCCACCTATGGGAGGGGAGGCAATTATTTTGGCAGGTTCAGGAAAATTTGAAACCCCTCTATTTGGCTCGTCAAGGGATGCGGAAGAGGGAGCAGGGGGCAAGGCATTGGGTGGAGGGAAGGCACAGATTACGTTGCAGATGTTTAGATCACGGACTGAGATGTGTATCCCGTTCCCTAATGATCGCTATCTTATGTCAAAACATGAGAGAGGGGAAGTTTGACAAGATATAGAATCACCTGAAAAGCCTGAAAAATCCGGTGTGAACGGACGCACCCCAGATCCTGAACTGCCATGTTTCATGCTCAGGACCAGGAGTGCAATGTGCATTTTCTGTTTCGTTCTTCAAAAAAGGCTTCTCTAACCCGAATGCGTGTTTGTTCTGCACAGCCCCGCAAGGTACACGACCAATCAGCAACATTGAGCTGCAGGGTGCCATGTTCCAAGGTGTGTGTTTATGCCTCAAATCTCCCTTGCTTCTTCCCAGTCACGCGATGGGTACATTCGCAACAGGGATGGGCAAAGAGTGGGTAGCAATGGCAACAAACCCCCCAGCCACCCAGTACAGTACATGTGATGGCAGAGAAAGAAACAATAACCTGCCAATATTAATTTTTTTTTGTTTTTTTTGCAAAAATAATGAATTCCCAGCGTAAGGTCAACCCCCCCCCCCCAAAATCGGCGGCCGAATTCGGCTGACCTCGCCGATTTGTTGGGTTTCTGAATTTCGCCAATTTGTTTTGCCGATTCTTTCGGTTTCTGTGATTTTGCCCATTCTTTCTGCCGACTTGTTGGGGCTTCTGGGATTGTAAAACCTTCGCGCCCTGACACTTTGAAGAAGGCCAAACAGCCCCGTGTGCTGAAAAACATTACAGTTGCACAGAGGGTTGAGAAGTACGGTTCCTCTTCTTCTGGCAAGCTTTGTGTGTGCATGGAAAACCAATTTTCTCAGCAAGACAAGTAACAAAAAATGCCAAAAAAATCGGTCCTGAATTTGATCCCACGTCAGTGAATCAGCAGCACAGGGTGCATACCATTGGACCATTGCCTTGTACTGCCATGTACTCAGGTCAGGTCAGCTCAGCTCAGGGACCATGTACAGACCGAGAGACGATTGCAAATGAGTGCTGCACACCCACCCAGCACACAGTGGGATGCAAATGGGAAACCTGTGTGCACTTATCTTCTTCCAGCAGGCTTTGTTTGTGCACGGAGAACCAATTTTCTCAGGAAGACAAGTGAAAAAAAAATGCAAAAGAACTCCGGTCCGTAAACAGTGGGAATTGAACCCACGCCAGCAAAAATGTGTGCCTAGGCATATACCACAGGGCCACCACTGTGCACTGCTATACAATTGCCCAGGGACCATGTAGATACCGAGAGACGAAATTTTTTTTCGAAAATTGAGAGATATTTTGCATTTCCACATGACTGCAACTATTGAGCAACCATAAGGAAGGTGTGTTTGGGGCCTGGGACTGAGATCCAGGGCACTGGGAGCCTGTTTTGCCGAAAAATCGGTCCGCCGATTTGTTCGCCGATTTGTTGGGATTTCTTCGCTGATTTGGGGGGGGGGGTTGTAAGGTGTTATTTTACCGCAACAAAAAAGAAACACACAAAAAATATTAATTTTCAGCTGCATGCCCTTCGCAAAAATGAAATCTGCAAAACAAACCTCGCAACAATTTTTTTTTGTCCCCGCCCTCCTTCTGACTTGAACACACCTGTGCTGCATGGCGCATCCCTTTTCTTGGCTGCCCCCCTTGCTTCACTTTCAGACAGTGCGAGTGGTATGATATCTTTGTCCTGTGCTTTTGCAATGAATATTTATGGGCTAGCCAAAGCCCTTGACCTTGGTTGGTGGTGCAATGAAACCCTCGGCTCGCCAAAGCTGCAGTTTGTCCTGTGTCGCAATGAATGTTTGGGGCGGGCCAAAGCCTGGTAGACATGAAGCATCTGATGTTCTTGCTTGCTTGTGCTTGTCTGTGCTATGGACTGCAATCCCAGAGTCCAACTGATCCCCACTTTGTGTGGCTGTGTAGGAATGAACTGCAATCCCAAAGTCCAGGGTAACCCAGGTACTTTGCAGTGACACCAAAATGAATGAATGAACAAAAACATACCCCCCCCAAAAAGCAGGCCAAACGAAAAAAAAAACGCAAAAATGATAAAAACCTCTTGACTCCGTCAACCAAAAACAGCCCCACAAAACTGAATTCCGCAGAAAAAAAATTGCAAAAACAAAATATTTTCCCCAATTTTGGTTGCTGTTGCAAAACTTTTGCGCTAACAGAATTCAAAACCCTCAACACAAAAATTAGTATTCTGCAAATCATTGATATTGACACGGTACAGGACAGAAGCCGTGACATAACACCGCAACATGACACAGCATAGCGCACCGCAACGCAACTAAACAACACGTTGCACTGTGTCCTGCAACCCTCTGCTGTCACTTGTTACAGGGAAGTATGCCGCTGAGATTGCAAAGGCCTTGTTCTTGTAGAGGAGCCAGTGTGCATGTGCATCGGAACAGACTGCCATCCAGGTCGGTGAGTCTTATGTATTGAATAGCAATGGAGGTTGATAACCACAAACCCGTATCAGCAAGATTTTCAGTTTCTTGGCCCTAGCCCTGCTACCGTGCCGGGCTCTGCGCCACGGCTGTGTCTCTCATATCTTGTGCTACAAAGGGTGTTATGCGATGGTCACACAGGCAGGTGACTCTTATTCCTCATTTCCGGCTCATGGGTCTTGGGCCCTAACCGGGGGGCGTTTTGGGGGGTACATTGGATGCCTTTGTCCAGTGTCCATTTCTATTACCAAAACAAGATCCGTCCAATTATGAATAATGAATCCAGGTTGTTGCCGCCGAACATGTAAATTGTCATTACAACCTGCATGCAAGTTGCACAATCATGATTATGCATGATTTTGCAATTTGCTGCATGTATATTCTGGCTGCAGAAGGTGCACCAAATGTGGTTGTTGATGCTGCATGCATTCCTTACTGTATGTTCCTTAACCACTGATCCTGGGCATCTGTTATAGACTGGCCTGGTACAGCAGTCCAACTTGTGTCCAGAATCCACATGACAATTGGCTTGTTTTCAACGTCGATCTTCTACTATCTCTCAGTGATTGGCAGGCCTTTGCACTTCTCGCCCTCCCACAGTCGTGTTAGCCCCAAGAAATGGATGGGGTTTGAGGAGCCACTAAAAGGCACAAAAGTGCAGCACACGTTGAGAGCACATCTTTATGTACACTTGTTTCCTCCAGTGCCAGTTTTTGCCACCGTTTTGTCAAGTATTCTTCTGTTCCCAAGCAGCGAGGGCTTCTGATGACTCCAGCTGTTGGGCTTCCCAACACTGACCAGGAGGTATTTTCCGCGATGTCAGGTATTGAGGTAAGGCGCCATGACCTCTGACCTCTAACTGGGAGGGGGATTTTTGGGCTGAGGCCTTTTTTGGCACTTGCTTGAGCCAACAGTCCCAGGATTTGGTCAGACTGTTTCCAGCCGTTTGGTTGCATTGATTTGTTCTTTTAATGAATCAATTGATCACTGAGCCCCAAGTTGGCCAAGCACTAGAAAACGAGCTTTATGGTGAGTGGCGGCAGATTTTAGTTCTGAGTCCAATGTGCTGGGCATTGCCCTGCATTTTTGTAGGTGCAATTTTGCCATTACTTTTTGGCGAAATTGTTTTGGGGGGGATCCGCTTGCCACCCCCTCTGTTTGTGCATATTATCATTTTTGCTCATTGCCATACACTCATGCATTTCAGCGTGTGGTGTTGATCCACTGAATAGGCACTGTCCCCCAACAATGTGGTGCGCACGCATGCGCACCGTGGTACAGGCATCGGTGAGCGATGCTGCCCCCCTCTCCCAAAAGCAAACAGCCCAGGGCTCCACATAGCAACGCGGCACACCCTCGTCTCACGGGCCTCCTCCGTAAAAGGGATTGGGGAATTTGATCTTCGGTGGCACCGGTGCAGGCGAATTGAGGCCAAGATTCACAACTGGAAGGAGAGGACCCCCCTCATCCCCCAACCACCAACCAGAGCTCTGAGACAGTGGGTATCAAATTATGACATTTTACTTAGTCAATCGGAATCAAGTTTCAAACAACTGACGCCACCATTTTGCTTTGACACAATACCATTGACTGTTACCATTGGGACAGCCCCACACATTTTTTTTTCACAGTTTTTGTGCAGAAGCATGGACAGTGTAGTGCCGTGCACTCTTGGAAACACATTCACCACAGATGCAGACCATCCGTGTGCAGTTACAGTAACATTAATATTGACGCTGCTTGTGTCATGTTTGCCCTGACCCTCGGCTAAATGACCTTGATTCGCCTCTTTTGACTTTCACCGGACTAATCTGCTTCTCTGACAACGAATGCAAGTGTTTGTCGGGTTGGGCCGCTTTGTGTCGGTCCATTGTGTGATAGCGTGCCTTGATGTTCGTGCACCTGCGGCTGCCCTACACCACCGGCAGCGGAAGGTTTGAGGTGCCAGAATTATTTGGCTGGCATGATAGGGCTGAGGGATCCCACCTCCTGGCCTTTTGTGCACCCCGTGTCCACTTGGCGCCTTGTCTGATGTTGCTTGTAAAACCATGGTCTTTTCCAACGCTCGCCCCCTTGTCAACCCGCACCTTTTTACCTTTAAACACTGTCTAACAACTGGCTTATCATCATAACCTTATGTCAGGTGGTTTCAGATGGGCGCTTAGGCGGGTGCACATTCATACCTCGTCCGTGGATGCCGTTTGCCGCTACTTGAGCGCCTCAGGCTTCCATGTCTCCCATGTGTCGGTCCACATGTCCCAAAGATTCGTAAGGGCAGGCTAAGAGGCACTCCTGCACTGCTTGACCATGGTGTTGCCTGCAACATGGGCATCGTGCCAGCTCGGTTTCCAGGATGCCCCGTCTCCCGGCCACCGTAGTGTCCCCCCAAAGCCATGGTCAACGGAGGAGCAACCATGATGTCCAATGTGTTGTAGGGGCCAGCTTTTGCGGGCGTGACTTTACAATCTATTTGCGTGCTGGGGGGGGCATCATGTGGGTGTTCATGAGGATATCCAACGGTGACGTGCTCTTTGGGCCACGACAGTGCTCTTTGGGCCACGACAGGAGTCCCTCCCCCCCCTCTTGTATAAGCTATGCCCTTGTCCAAGCTACAGCGGGGTAGGGACCGTATTAATTTGGTACCTAATTTGATTCGGTACAGTTGTGGTGCGGCCAAATAAGACATGGTTTTGGTGGAATTAAGTAGAATTCATATTTGGCGCTGTGCGCTGTGCAGAAACACCCCCTTGGGTTCGCTCTGGAACACAATATCAGTTTGGGATTTTTTTGTTTTTGGGCTGTGTTGGTCGGCAAAACTGAAGAAGCAGGTTGTGTACCAGTCCCTTGTGAAGTCCCCACCCACCCAACCAAGCACCCAATGGCCAAATGAGGTGAAAAACACACAAAGAAGGCCTAAAACATGCTGTACTCGTGGTATTTGATCATTATGGTGGTCACAATATGTCAGAAAAGTGATTTAGAATTTTTATTTTGAGCTGTTCACAATGAAATACTGCTTCAGTAGGTTGTGTACCAGTCCGTTGGGCACTTGCAGAGCGTGCACATCCTCTTTTACCACCAAGAAACCACACCTCCTCCACCAAATCAGAACCAAAATCATATCCTCACACTCTGAGGCACATCGGCAAAAGGGGTTGTTGCAGAAGTTGGGTGCCGCCAAAGACAAGATTGATCTTTTAACGTTTATTATGAAGACATTATTATTGTTACTAAGACAAGATCAACGTTTATGGCACTGAAACCTCAGGAACCTCAAGCAGTGCAGCACAACTCCGCAGTCGAAAGCACTGCTGTGCTTCTTGGGCCAGCAAACAAAAGGGAGTGTGTGGTGCTGGTTTGGAGGGAGCAGTGGGCATAGGTGGAGGAAAACTGTGCCAGCGAACCAGAAAGATGACCAGGGGCGGTTTGGTGGCTGTTGGTAGCTGTTGGGCAGATGTGCAAGGCTGAAGCCAGCTGGTGACTGATATGGGCTGCCATAAAGGTAACTGTATGATGGCACAGATTGTGGTTGTGGAGGAGTGCCTTGGGTCACAGGTTGTGTAGCGACTCATTGGGGTGCATGTTTGGGATGCAGTTGTAGTTTCGGATGCAGGTTGTGAGGCAGTGCCTTGGGGTGCTGCAGGGTGCGTGTTGTGTAGCAATGCTTTAGAATATGGAGGGAGAGAATCACAACCATTTACACCCCCCGGTACAAGTGCATTTCTGATTATGTGGTGGAAAGACTGTTCTCACCATCTCTTTTCTTATCTTTCTCTTTTCTTGTCTTTTAGATTGCAATGTACGGCACCCTTGTGGATGCTGGAGTGTCCCCCTCTCTCCGGGGCTCTTTTTCTCTGGATTTGGGTGTTGGAGAGACGGACACCTTGATCCCCATGGAAGACATTGAGCAGCGATCTGCAATCCAGTCTTTCTTCCGTAATCATAAAATCAAGTTCCAGTCGCTGCTGGCACTAACTGCTGTGGTCATGGTTAGTGCAGGGGCTTGGAATCAGATCTCCGTATCCGATCAGGTGGCCATCTTCATACCTTTCCCTGTACCTACATCCATGTCAGCACAATATTCAAGAGAGAAGGTACCTTACACAACATGAACAGTATGAGACTCTCCAGTAACACCACGGACATTAACATTAACACCAAAATGATACGTATCAAGTTCAGTACGCCAACTCTTCGTCAACTCTCGTGCAAAATATTGACACCACTATTCAGCAGAATTTAATACCTATCAGCACCCATGCGACCCGTATCAGCACGATAATTAATGAATACTGATGTAATATGTGTCTACGCCAATGTAGCATAAATCGATACCATGGTAATTCACGTTTCTATCAATGCTTACGGAACGCACTTGGTATCCACAGCAACCACATGCATCAATACCACTGGCAGCATGAAAAAATCCACAGCCAATATTGTATTGTTCCTATCATTCACCCAAGAGAAAGAATAAGGAATGCAATATGCAGTATCTGATACATTTATGCTGTGGAATATGCTGCTGCTGTGAAGGTTCTAGTGGTGTTGTTAGCGAAGATGATTGATGTTTGATGTGTGTTGTGCATGGGCAAAGTGCTGAGGGTGTTGGTACAGATGGAGCTGGGGTTGCGGTGTGTTATCATGGAGATGAAATGTTCCATCTCGGCGATAATATGCCTGATACTACCACGAGGCCTTAGAAAAGGTTTTGAGGACTCTGACTTTAAAATATGATAAATTGTGTGCTCCATGCGCACAAAAACATTTAGGTCAAAACAAACCGCAATCAGTCGAGCTTTTCCGCAGCAAATTGAGAGTCAAGGGATGGCGGAAGGGAATCCACTGCAAACTTGTGGGGGGGGGGGTTGGAGGTTGGTGATTCACGATCGCCACTTGAATGACAACGAAGAGAATTTTCATGCACCCAATCCCAATGATTGAGCACCGGATACTGGAGGACGTGAGGAATGCTCCGTGGATCATCTTTGGTCTCGGAGATGGATTCCACTGGATAATTTTTACCAGCGCACCAGTTTCACCAAAAAATAGCATCAAAGAATACACACCAAAGCCTCAGAGCTCCGGCTACTCTTTACTAGCAAATGCATATCTCTCTGGGACAACGGGTTTCCTGCCAACACGGAGCGTTTTCAGGGGTTGGTGCCTTTGTTGCCTCATTTGCGCCCGCTGAGTGTCCCAAAGGGTATGTGGGGTATATTCGGAAAGCCCTTGAAAAGGACTATTTGGAACACCCTGGGTCTGCATGCTGTACTGACGACATGTTTGAGATTTTCGTCCCTTTTGGACAGTGTGTGTGCTGCCTGCTGCCTCTTTTTGTCAACAGGCAGCTACTATGTCTGTATACAAATTCACACAACGTGCTGTTGCTTCCCCCGATGCGCCACAAAAACCTTTGGTGGTTGGATTTTGGCAAGACACCTAACCCTGAAAACCTTGAGGCCCATCCCGGTTTTGTCTGGGTAAAATCAGGGTACAGTGAGGCCATTCCATGGCGCAAGGTCCAGCTCACCAAACAGCGAAATGTGGACCTGACAACTGACGGCCTGTGGGCCATGCCCCTGAACACAGGGTGGGTGCCAGTGAAGCCACGCAGGCTGCAGGATTGGGAAAAATTGAAAAAGTATGTTCCCAGTCACAAGCAGGGGGATGTGTGCCCCAATGGAGTCCTGGCCCTTGTGCAAAGGGGCAATGATGACAACGAATCGGATTCAGAATAATGAGTGATCCCTGGAGCATTGCCTGTGCCCTGTGTGTCCTCCCGTTTACAGCTCTGTGCGCAAAACTGTGACCACCTCCCCCCCCCCCAACCCATACATTTCTGAAACGGCCTTTTCTCACAGATTTCGAAAAGCAGACACATCCCCCCCCCCCCCCCCAAGGTAACGACATTTTGGTGCATTAGACCAAAAGTTGAGAAAAACCTCAAAAAATGTGAATTTGTTCCGTGTTGGCAGGAACCTAACCTAACCTGAGAGATATGCAACATGATGCATGCCCAAGAGCCCATACCACTGTAATCTGTATGAACACCTACCTCCGATTTCCTCAGCAATACCTATGTAGTCTCCTCTGGTACGTATTCAAAAGCATGAGAGTCACTCGCTACAGCAAAATGATTCGTGTCATCACTGGTATCAACAGCATGGGCCCACACCCACACCGCCCTCTGGTAACAGTCCTTTTCTTTTCTCGTTTCATCACTTTGATTAATTCGACTGCACGTCTCCATACTGTTTGCCCACTGGCTATTTGCCGATATCACGCTCCTTCCTCTCCACAAACAGCTCCTCCAGCACTTTGGCCAGACCCCAGGTGAGATACACAGCCATTTTGGTTTTGTTGTTGTTGTTGTTGTTCTGAGTCGTTTTTTTTTTTAGCCTCACAGAACAAGTTTTGTAGTTGAAACAATGCCGTGCTATTGTGCTTACTCTGAAGGCCAAATCATACGTCCAGCCTCTGTCAGGCAATGCACCATTCCTGCCATCCTGTCACCCCACTGTTTAGACCCAAGTTGACACCACAAACGTTGGGAGCTCTGTGGTGTCCGGCGGTCTGAATGCATTGACCGTCTCAGATGATGTTTCTGATGAAGTGAAGGAGACCGTGGCTCAGGTGACTGCGCGCATCTTGCAACCCTTGTCTCTGTCTTGGTACAAGACATGAAACGGGCACTAAGGAGGGGGGGTGTTTGCCCGCACTGAGGCACCCAGTGAGGTTGCAATCCTCCCTGCCCTGTCTCCTCCGAATGTCCAAATGCTCGAATGTGTGAATGGGTGTCTTTTCCCAAAATGCTCACATTTCAATAATGCTGAGTTCAAATGTCTCATTTATTCCAACTATGGGGTCCCCTTGGCCCCGGGTTATGGGGCCATTCTGATTTCACCCCACTACAGGGACCCCTTGGCCTGGGGTTTGGAGCCATATTGATTTCTCCCCACTGTGGGGAGGCTTGGGGTTATGGAGCCCTGTTGACCTCTCCCGAACCCAGTGCCCAAGCTAAGGCATGAGCTAAGGACATTCAAGCAAGGAAGCAGGCAATGGCAAGGCGTAACCTAACCCATTGTAAGGATTGTGGTTATCCTAAGCCCAAGAGCCCTGTGCCCTCGTCCCAACCCTCGCGGAGTGGGCAGGGGGGTCCGAGGGGGCGCAGGGGTGCCCATAAAGGCTGAAGGAGTATGCCAGCTGGTTTTTCCAGCTGTACATACTTGTGTGTGTGAGGGGGGAATCCTCCACTTTTGGATAGGTACCTGCCCCCCCCTTACCTAAAGTAATCGCTGGCGCGCAACTGTTCCCTCATATCCCCATTCGCAATGGTGCTGAACTGACGTTCTCCCCCCCCCCCCCCCTCCTGAGGGATATGCAAGGGCGGGCATGTACATAACAAAGCATGTATACAGGGACAAACATACGCATGAAAATGATCAGAAAGCTCTACTGCTGAATAGCCTTAGTGCACCACTTTTTTGATTGGAATACTTCACCTTGAAGAGTTGAACGTGCTCCGTGAGTGCCACAGGAATGGGCTCAGCCGCTGCAGGTTTGCATGCTGGCTTAGCACAAGGCTTTGCACCCACCTTGGCAGGTGGTTGGGCAGAAGGTTGTCAATGGGGTCGTGCGTTTCAGGGGTGCAAAGTCATGTTGCACCACACCAGTACCTCGGGGGCCAGAGCGCATGTAAGTGATGCAGCAGTACTTTGGACCACGCTCTGAGAGACCCTTGATCTCTGCAACCTCTTTACTGCCATCAGAGCACTCCAATTGGGGGGCAGGGCATGCAGGCTGACGAAGGGGAAGGTGGGGGATGGGCCTCTACACCGGCCTGTTGGAGGACCAGCAGTGGCTTGGAATTGGTTGGAATTGGCTTGGGCAGAAAGTTTTGGAATAGGTTGCCCCAAACGATACATACCTCAAAATGATCACCACGTGATGGGAATCCTTTTGACTCAAATGTTCTGGTGACCTGTGCCTCTTCAGCCCCCGGCTGTGTCAGGATCCTTGCCCAGCCGCCGACAGGTCGGGCAGAGGTGGGACCTCCGTCCCTCCCTGCCCCCTTCCGGGGGAGCAATTTGCGTCGCACTTTCTGGGTATGTGGTGCAGCAGGAGATGGTTTTGGAGAAGTCCTAGGCTTGTTCCAAACCCCCCCCCCCCCCCGCACTAACAGTCTCCCCGCGGGGTGTGAACCGTCACTTGCCCCAAAAGTCCTTGGCGCCGAACAAAAATTGTCCTCTGGTTATAATGGAGTTGTAGTGGAAAGGTCAGGTTTGGGTCCTCGAGCATGGTTCCCCTGGGGGAGGGTGTTGTTTGGTGACCGTTCCTCGTGGGGGCTGGGTTCGCCTTTTCTTGGGGGATTCTGCGCAACGGGGGGGGGGGGGGGGGGTTACGAAAATGAGCGGCACTTTCAGCCGCATTTACTAGCCGGGCCAGTCTCCTCACCTCTCTCGACCCCCCCCCCCCGCCCCACACACACCGCTGTCATACTTTCAGGCCATGGCTGAAGCACCCGGCCACTTGGCAGTGTTCCGTGCTCCTACGGCTCCCGCTCCTGCCCCTGCCGCTGAGCCTTCGCTTGAAAAGGCCCCAGCCCTGGCCCCCGTGAAGGAGTCTGCTGCGGAGAAAGTGAAGGAGGACTTGGCAGAGAAGGCGGAGAACGCGGTCGAAGAGGCTGCGGAATCTGTTGTGGGCAAGTCTTCGAGCGATGCCGATGGGGACATTGTTGCCAAGGCTGCAGAGATGGCGGCCGCAGCGCACAGAGAGGCCAACGAGGCAAAGCTGGAGGCTCGGCGCCAGCAGGACCTGGTTGCAGCCGCCAGCGGCAAGGCTTCGAATGAGGCCAAACAAGCGGCTGCTGCCAAGGCAGCGGAGGTGAGCCTCCCTGGCTCTTGCCTGTGTGATGGCATCGAGTGGGGAGGGCAGAGGCAAGGCCAGGACTCCCCTGAACATGTGGGCGTTCCGGGGCGGGGAAACAGCTGCTGCTCCCTCCCTCCCCCAAGTATGGCGTTGAATCAGGCACCGCCTCCTTTCCCCCCACAAGCCCAGGTACCTCCACAAAAATATGCTGCGCCATGCCCCTTGAGCCGTTGTTGGGTGATCATTTGATGAAATGGGGGTATGTATAAACCCATGGGGAGCCATGTAGCACCAATTAGGGGCCCTGGCCCCCGAAACTGCTGGTTTGGGCCTATTTGCCTATTTGCACCGTAGTGGGCAACACTTGGTTGGCCTATAGGCGCTACTGTGCATCGGTCCGGACCCAAGTTGTAGAGAACTTTTTTCTTCTACATTGACCACCTAACCAATGACGGGGATCCCGGGTTCTATTTCCAAGTTTCCAAGATCAGCCCCCCGTATGGGGCGCCACTGGTGAGGACCGCTGTTTTGAGGCTGGCCTGGGTTGGCTGATGTGGTGTTGGTAATCAACTCCACCGCTCCGCAGTCACGACGCATTCCTCCTCCCCCTCCTTGTGCAAGCTACAGAAGGTGCACGGGCCGAATTAAGTGGGCATCTAAAATTGAACTTGGTACAATGCAGTTTTTCAGATTGGTGGGCGGCCTCCGCACATTTCCTAAGGAGTTGCATTTCCTCATGGGCGTCAGGACATTCTGCCACAACGTCCCCCATATACGCCCATCATACAGGCATTGTGGACGTTGTGCTCTGTGCCCACCCGATGCCACAAGCAGGCATTGCAACGTTGTGCCAAGCCAACACCAGTTGTGCCCTTGCAGATTTTCCATGCCCCATGGCGGGCCCACTATGCACCTGCATATAAGCGGAATGCAGCTTCATGGAGGAACGCACGGTCCCACCTCCAACCAACGGGCCATCAAGGGCTCTGGTTGATCTGGCGTTTTCCAGTTTGGAATTGGGCCATGCTTAGGGGGTTTAGGTCAGGGTGATGGGGGAGAACATGCACATGTCTGTTCTGATGCTTTCTGATGTTTGTTTTCCAGGTAAAGCCTTGTGCAAAGAATAGGTGGCGTGCTCTCTCTATTTTCTCAAGTCTTTTGCATTTGCATCCTGGACCTGGATAGGCAGTCACCCTCCTCTATGTGAACCCCCCCCCCCCCCCGCACAACATACAATTTTTTAGCGAGTATCCCAGTCACGGTATTGGGGAGCTCGGTGGTGGGTGAAAGGTTTGCGTTGGAGGCTGGTGTAAGGAATGGCTTCAGGAGTGGGGTGGGGCAAACCACCCCCTCTCCGCTCCTCCTCGTACTCCCCCCCCCCCTGTACAAGCTACGCCCTTGTCCAAGCAACAGTAGGCGTAGGGACCATAATTTTTTTGCACGTAATTTAAGTACGTAGGAAATATAGTGCGGCCACATAAGACATGGGTTTGTCGTCACATTTGCCAATTTCAGCACATGTGGCCCCCTGCTGGTGCACCAGGAGTTTTTTTTTTTTTTTTTAGTCTGATGCATCCCATAGGTCCTGAATTGCCAATTTCAGCACATGTGGCCTGTGCACGTGTGTGTCAACAGTTGTATGTGTTGCGCGCAAGCCACGCCCTTGTCCAAGCTACAGTAGCTACAGTGACGAATTTAGTACAGATGTCAGTGAGAGCAGGAAGAGGCGTCGAGGGGCGGGTTTCTGAAACCTGGCCGAGTCCTGACCTGGAATCCGCACTTGTGGTGGCGCCTCACGGCGCCTTGCTGGACATAAGGGACAATTTGTGACGGCGCCTGACGGCGCCTTGCTGGACATCACGGACCATGTGTGTCGCGGCTCCGCCGCGTGATACCTGTCGTATGAGGGCATAGGTCTGTCAGTGGGGACCTATCGCTGAACATTCCACTGTTCTATGGCCAAGCTACAGTAGGCGTAGCGACCGTAATAATTGTGTAAATTGGCGTAGCTCATACAAGGGGGGGTAATTCAATCACCCACACATGCACGTGCATGGCAGGCCCTCTGCAGGACAATGGTCACACGGCCATCTGCAGCATACACCGGGGGCATCAACAAATTCTGCGTTAAAGTTTCATGCATTGTTGTGCAGTTGTTTTCAACAGATTTGTGCGTAGTTTCGTAGCTTTGTCGGTTCACCCCTGTATTGGGTTGTGATGGTTGGTGTCTCCGAATGGTTTGTGCCGGGGCTGCTCTTTTTCGTTCCTCCTTCACTTTCTGCCCTCCTCCTCTAGCCTTTGTCTTCTTCGCCCCATGACCAGACCACTCCTTCCTTGGCTTCCCCCGGAATGCCTCATGCTGGTATTGAGCTGCAAAGGCAAAAAACAAGACACCACCATGGGCCCAAACACAATGCAACATATGATTTAACATGTGTACAAACATTCAGCCATGTGCTTCGTCAGCAGGTGGCAGCACCAGTGCTACTGTGTGCCAACCTTAGACAGCTTTGCCATAGCAGGTATTATGGCCTCCAAATCCAGGTCATGGCATTGCCCGCTGGTCTGCTGTTCTCACATGTATGCGTGTCCACACGTATGCAGGAGGCTGCTGCGAAACACAAGGCGGAGAACGACGCAAAACTGGCGGCCCGCAAGAAGACTGATGAGGAGATTGCACTGCGTGCTCAGGCTGCGAATGAGGATGCAAAACATCAGCAGGAGGAGGATTTGCTCTCTGCAAAGAAGGCGTTTGAAGAACACGACAAAGAAAATGCAGCGAAGCTGGCAGCCCGCAAGAAGGCCGACGAAGAGATTGCGGCTGCAGCCGAGGCCGCCGCTCGGGCCAAAAAGCTCAAGAATGAGGCCGAGCTCACGGCCCTGAAGAAGCAAAATGAGGAGATTGCGGCAGCTGCTAAAGCTGCCAACGAGGCAGCGATGAAAAAGGCTGCTGAGGAGCTTGTGGCTGCTAAGAAGGCCGCTCAGCAGGCTATCGAGGCTGGCAAGCTGGCCAACGCTAGAGGGGTGACTGCAGAAGACAGTTAGCCCTTGAACCTAGCCCTGAATTTCTGTTAACCCTATCCCTGGCCCTAGCCGGAGCCCCAGCCTTGGCCTAAGACACGAGGTGTGGGAGGGAACAGCCGGCCAATCTTTGTGGCACATCCAAAGTCATCGCTGAGGAATCTTGAGAGCCTGCAGAGAGCCAGTGTACAGATGCTGAACAATCCCATGAAATATGGTCGCCACTTTGTGGGAACTGCCCCCCTGCCCCCCCCTGCAATCCTCACCACCTTTTGGCTGGGCAAGCAGCCCAGTCTAATGCCCCGTGAGGCTGATGCTGGAAGTTTGATGAAAAATCGCCATGCCAGAGCCCGTGGCCTGCTGCCCCATGCTTGTGCCCTACAGTCTGCCGCCTTCGGTCTGTCAGCCTGCACAATTTGTTCTAGCCTGACCGGCTATGGGCCTTAAAGCATCTGATCGGAGTGGCCCTGCGAAGGCGAGGTCACCTTGCGTCGTCTGGCCTCCTTTTGAATGTAGTCCCATTCACAAGGTGCCTGTTGTTCTTTTTGCCTCACGGCATGCGATGGCTCACGAATGTGGTCAATCACATAATGAAGCACTCCGAGCCATCACCTCCAACGGCAACCCTTCGACAAACATGACGCCCCTTCGCAGAGCAACAGCACCACCTGATCTCATGCCACTACTCGTTGCAATACATGAACACAGTAGTCCATGCTGCGTTGTTTGGCACCACGTTCTCTTGTGACTGCACAGTGCCAAGGCCCGTAGCACACAATGGCAGACCTGGGGAGAAAGAATTTTTTGCTGTCATGAATGCTGCTCATCCAAGGGAGCTGTGGCACTGATTCCCGCAAATGTGCTGAGGTGGAACATGCATGGAAACCACGCGGCATCCGTTGAGCAGTTTGTGTATTCATACATGTGCACATACTAAACATAAGGAGGGATGCCTGAAAGGTGTGCGCGCAGTGCACATATTTAATGTTGTCTCCTTAGTCGCGTCTGTTCCTAGCGCAGTGTTGGCAGTGTTCTATCGTGGTGTGTTGACTGTTGCCAACAGGGTTGCCAATTAGTGTCAGACAGGGGGGCCCGGCTCCCGCCTGTCGTAGGGCGCAGAGCCACCCCCCCCCCCCTCCCTCCCGGGGGCCTCCGGCCAATAGTTGGTTGCCATAGGAGTTAACGACGGTCCGTGGGCAAGACAGGCAACGGAAGGAAAATTTTGTCCATGGCTGCCTATAGCCACATGAATGTTCTCCAATGTGGACCCCAACACGAACCCCAACCCTAACCCTAATCAAGACTGAATATTGGGACCGAGCTGGTGGGGCAGTGGGGCACGCATGCAATAGCCATCTGCAGGTTACACAAATGCTTTCGCTTGTTTTGCATAGCAGAATGTGGTAGTAGGGGTTGTGTGTCTCTTGTTTTGCCCATTTTCGTTAATCAATATTCTGGTATTTGGCTTTCGCTTCACCGCGATCCATTGATTACCACCAATGTTTGTCACTCTTCAAAACTTTAGTATCCACACTATTCGGTGTAGCTTTCCACTTCACCGAAGTCCAACTCTGGACTCCAAAGTCTCAAACTTCCAATGATTGTGCATTTCACTACCATGCAGGTAAAACCGCACTTAAACAGAATAGCATGCACTAACTTTCTACTTCTTGCCTGACCCGAGCATGAAAAAAAATGGAATTTTTGGTTTCTTTTGACCCATTTTGAGCCTCTTGTGATTTCCAAGGCTCCTTCGGACTTGAGAGGTGCCAAAATTGCTCAAAATGGGCTCAAAATAGGCTCATTTCCCTTGTTTGTGCACCCCAAATGGTCCAAGATTATTTTTTCGAAAAACACATCTTTGACCCATTTTTGACCATTTTTTGGTCCCAAAACAACCCATTTTCAAGGCATTTTGTGATTTTAGAGCAATGATGGATATAATTTTGGCACCACTAGGGGGGGGTCTGGGTCCGGGGCAGGGGGGCATTTTTTGCGACTGGTCACAAAAAAAATAAAGGGCCATAGTGGGAAAGTGCAAACCCCGAAAATATTGTGACCAAATAAGTTGTCTCCGGTAGAATGTCTCTCGTGCTTGCGTGTACTGCAAATTTAGTGTCACTGTGTCTACTTGCACTGCAAATGTGTTGTGATTGCTGGTATTTGTACAGTGTGTGTGTGTGTGTGTATTTTGCCATTGTACCCCTTCTGTTCCTTTTTCCCACAATGTGCCACAAGAAAATTCCTTGCACCTGTGATCTAGCTCGCAAGGGGGGGATGAGGAAGGGCAACAACACACTGCCTACGTTAGTCTATTACAATGATGATTTGGCTGACATGTCACATGGAGCAAGCTCCTTGTCCTTCTTTGCATCTATTAGTACAGGTTCATCCAGTGGTAGTGGTAGCGATAGTTACAGTGATAATGACAGGCAAATAGTGGTAGCTGCAATGAGCAAGACAATATTGTCATTGGGAGTGATGGCATTGAATGACGTTGAATGACGTTGAATGGCATTGGCAATGTTGCATCCATGGGGCTTTGTGCTTGCAATGTGTGCACCCCCCCCCCCCCACCCCGCCACATGTACATATATGGGCTGAGGGTTGCCCAAAACGGCCAATTTTAGGTCGCTTTTTGTGTGACCAAATGTTGTGACCTTTTTTGTGACCAAGGGGGGGGTCTAGGCTGAACCCCCCCAAGTTCTCTCCACCACTGCTTTAGAGGGGCCAAAATGGCTTTCAATGGGCTCAAAATGGGCACTTTTCACTTGTTTGGGCACCCCAAATGCTCCGGGATCATTTTTGGAAAAACACATTTTTGACCCATTTTTGGTCCCGAAACAACCCATTTTGGTATTTTTGGAGGGCCAAAATAGGCCACCACGGCTCAAAATGTGCCAAAAACACTTGTTTTGGCTGCCCAAGCCCGCAGATCTGTATGGCACTGAGGCCATGATGACATAGCATACATAGGAACCGGCAGACGCGCTAAACACAAAGCGGAAAGAATCCGAGTTGGTGAAGCGGCCGAAGCTGGTCAGGGACGCACTGCAACAGCTGACGGCGGCCACGTGTGAGAGGCAAACGTACACCGCTCTGGGGAAGGCGGCAGTGTTCGCTGCGGTGGCCCGGAAAAGCGGTCAAGGCCCAGAGTGTTTGATTGGTGAAGGCGTGGGCAACCATCCGGTTCCGAGGATTGGTACCGGGGAGCTTAGGTATTGCACAACGGCGCGGCTGCACGAGCTGGTGGGGCTCATCCACCAGGGCAAACGGTTGGTTTGCGAGGCCAACAGGATTGTGGCCATGGACAGAGATGTTGGTGGACAGCGCTCTGTATGTAGCCCGGGAGACTGCGGGCGTATTTTGGGCGGCCGCCGAAGAAAAGCCAGGTGGAGAGAGCACCGAAAAAGTGAAAGAGTGGCGGCATGGTGGACTGAGGTAGTGAGCAGCACGTGAGGGGGACCAAATGGTGGACAGGGAGTGGTTAGCGCACCACGGCAGTGGTGGCTGCATCCCACGTGGTCTAGGATCATTTGGTTTTAAAAAAAGAGTCTTACTTTTTTCTGCACCCAGTGGACCTTGTTGACCCATTTTGGCACCCACCTCTTTGGGCTGCTTCTTGCAGCTTACCGTAGCCCATTGGGCCCAGGTATGGGGTCTAGGCGTCCGTTTGGGCAATTTTGGGGGGTGGAAACCACAAGAATTGGGTGGTTGCGGGTGGACTAGGTGCCGTCAAAACCGCGTTTTGAGCCACGTAGCCCAAGATATGGCCTGTTCATGGTTTGAAGCTGACAATGGCCAATGTGCACACATTCTGGGGCTTTCGGGGACCATTTGGGGGCGTTTCTCGGACATACCGTGTGAATCCTAAAGATTTGCAAAAATAATAAATTCCTGGCACAAGGTGTTGTTGTCCGCAAAAAAAAAAAAATGCAAAAAAGTTAATTATTGGCTTCATGCCTTACGCAAAAATGGGTTCCGCAAAAAAAATCGCAACAATAAAATAATTTTTGCCCCTACCCCCCTTTTTGCAAGAATGCCAAAATCGCGGGAGAGTTCGCCCCACTGCTTGTTGTCCCCCTCTTCCATGTCTCCTGCCCCATTCTGCACCTTGCTTTGTTTTTAGAGAATGATGCATCCGGGATTGTCACAAGTGTTAAAATAGTGGAATGTGGCTGTTGATGTGCCCCAAAGCACACAAAGGGGCTAGGTGGTGAAAAATCATGGGAATGGCAAATATGATATCCAGTTCCAACAGGATGGTAATGATGTGGTCCGCTTTTCTGTGCCTAGGGCCAAATTGCGAATTGCATAGGTGAGCTTTTGTGTGTTCATCGTATTTCTCTTTCAGAGCCATGTACAGTGTTGTGGTTTTCTTGTTGTCTGATCGTGCAGAGTTTTCTGTGGCATATTTTCAGCATTTCATGCACTATTATCGAGACGAAATGACAAGGCAGCATTTTACGTGCCATGCGCACTATTATGGACAAGTTTGGAACTGGTTTATTGAAAAATTGGTAGACCTCAACCATGCTTGTTGGTGCTTATCTGTGCTATGGACTGCAATCCCAGGGTCCAACTGATCGACATTTGTATGCCTGTGTAGGAATGGACTGCAATCCCAGAGTCCAAGGTACGCACGGTTTCTTGCAGTAGCGAAAAAATGAATCAACCCCAATCCCCAAAACGCAAAAAAAAACCCGCAAAAAATTAGTTTTTGGTCCAACACCCTACGCAAAAATGGGTTTCGCAAAAAAATCGCAAAGAAATTTTTTTTGCCCATTTTTGCCCATTTTGGATGCTGCCGCAAAATTTTTGCTTATTATTAATTCAAAACACCCAACGCAAAAATTAGGATTCTGCGAAACTTTAGGATTTGCACGGTATTGCGGAGTTAAAGGGCCCTAGAGGGCTCTTTCGACACAGGGAAGTCAAGCTGCAGGTGGAGTGTAGCCACCGTTTCCCTTTGTTTGACCGTTTTGAAAAGGTTCTAGGGCGGGCTTGTGCAAAAAGAGGCTGTTTTTGGCCCTAAATTGCAGTTTTTGAAGTGGAGGTCCGCCACTTGCGACACCCATTCCTAGCCGTCACCTTTGAGTTTCTGGCTCACACTTCCTGTGATTGTTCTTCACACCCATAGGTATCATCCACCAAAATTTCAGCCAAATTTGAAGCACCATGACGGAGTTGTGATTTTTGCCCATCTTGCGCATGCTTGCTGCTTGCTTGCTAAACCCACCCTAAAGAGGGTTATAAAACCAAGACTGGTTCCACCAGCTCAGGTGACCCTAACCCTAGCCCTGTCCCTAATCAAGACTGAATATTGAGACTGAACAGGTGGGAAGGGATCATTAGGGGCCAAAAGGGGCTCAATAAAGGGGAAAATTGCTTGGAGGTAGCTGAAACTGGCTTGAAAACCAACAGTTTGAGCATCTCAAATGATTTAGGGTCACTTTTGGAAAAGTGTGTTTTTGACCGCTTTTGCCGCTCCCCCCCCCCCTTTGGGTCCATAGCTAATATGGGTCGAAATTCCACCCCTTTTCACACATTTTGTGCTCATTTCCACCACATCCACTCCTTTCTAGGTTGATTTCTCCCCATACATCCCCCCGACACATATTCCATCGGTCCCTTCACTGATCATCAAACAGGGATTCTGAAGAGAAGATGAAGAGTATGTGGCATGTCAGACATCTTGCGTGCGATGTTGATGTCGGATGTCTGACATGATTGCGTGATATTGTGTCGGTACACAATGTTCAGGTATAAGGAATTCCAGCACACAAGAGTTTCAGTAGAGTAAAACCCTTTCAACATGGATGCAACATTTTTCAGTCTAAAAAATGAAAAAAAGATTTTCCATCTCAGATTGCATTTTTTACACCCCTCAGCTACTTTGCACCCCCAAGGATAGGGTGGTAGGGGGTGCTCAATTTTAAGGCCGTTTGGATGGGGTGTGCCTGGGGGCTCTTCGGGGGGCTGCAGTCTAAAAGTAGTGCGCAGTGCGCGTGCAGTACGCATGTAGTGCAAGGATTCCCCCGAAGGAGCGCAGTGTTGCACGCACTCCTCCATAAGAACCGGAAATTCTACCACAATGAGGCTTTTTGCATTTGGGTGCTTTCCTGGAGTGCTGCGTGAGTAAACGAATACCCTCCCCTCACTTTTTTGTCTGGTTGACGGGTTTGGCAGGTGCTGACATCCATCAGCCCAACAAACAAGCTGCATTCCAGGCCCCAGGATGGGTTGCTGCAATGAAAGTGAAGCCAGGCACCACAAAGGTGTGGAAGAGCCCAGTACAGGAGAAGTGGAAGTATCGTACAGTCCAAACCTCGTGTCGCTGTGTCCTCATCGCATGGCAGCAGAGTGCAGGGTGGTGTGTTCCTTCACTGCCACATCGTTGGTTTCGGAATGCCTGCTGGCACTTGCTGGTGTTTGAAGGCTTGTTTGCTGGGGGCAGTTAGCGAGGCCCTTGGCGTGGTCCTGTGTCCTGATATCAACCTTGTTTGTTCTTCTTAATGGCTGTGTCTTTCGAGCCAAAGGTATGGAATGGTCTTGTACCTTTAAAGCAAAAGGGGGTGCTGCCCCCCAGAGGTGCTGAAAAACGTTATTTATTTGTCCAGGGGATTGCATGATCTGTGTTTTCCTGAATCTATAAGCCGTGAAGTCCCAATATCATGTATTGCATCTGTCAGATGCTGTCAGCAGATGGCTCCAGTCCACACGCGCCCTCTACAACCATCCCCACCCCAGCCCTCCCTCACCCCTTCCCAAGTCCTCTCACAACCCCAGCACCTCCTCACACCAGCCCAGCCCCTCCTGTGCCCTCCCTACAAGGCTCCCATCTCTGCTGACCCTGCCACGCAACCTCCTTTTTCCCACAACCCCACTCCTCCTCAACCCTCCCATGCAAGGGATTGGTTCAGGATAGGATGTGATGGCTTGAAGACTGGCCTTCATGGGTCCTTTTGGTTCGTCCCATGTGTCCATGTGTGCTGCGCATCAAAGTTTACGGACCCTATTGGCCCATTTACCTATGTTGATGGTGACCTCTGATTGCACTGTTGCCTGTGGAACTGAATATGGCACCTCACCCTCCCATGTCCTCATATCTTCCCCAACCCACCCACAACCATGTTTCTCTAGTAATCGCCCCTACAGTGCCTGGGTGTGTGGACGGTGCCATCAGCCTGACTGGCATTGGTGGGATTGTCGCAGATTGGCGTCACCAGATCACAGCAGCATGAGTACACACTGAAGGAAAAAGTGCGTGAACACGAAATACTGTAGTTCGTCCCGGAAAGTTTTTGCATGTGGCATTGGAGGTGTGTTTTCACTGTTAAACTTATATTATTTGCTGCAATGCCTCATTGCAGCCCTGGGGTCTAAATGTCTTGTTGGACGTGTTGAAGCCATTGGAAAACTGTTGTGACTGCCCTTCTTCGTCTTTAACGCCCACGTGCTGCTCTGATGGAGGGAAGGTGAGTTCGTGCTGGGTCTTGGGCGAAAGCCATGCAGCCTTGTTCATAAATTACATGGAAGGGTTCCGACTTTTATTTTCAGGCACGGTAGTTCTCGCCATTGGCATTGCATCCCAACTGAAACCATACCATCAACTGTGATTTTTGCACAGGCCAGAGGACACCACCCCAAATTCCTGGTCAACATAGTCGTCACCTGCTGGGCGACTGCTGGGGATTGTCCACTGGTCATTGGCTGGCTGCTGGTGGTCCGGACTAGTGTCCAAATCCCTTTGCTTCATTTCTTCATTCCTTCACATCTTTTTTGAAGTTCTCAACCCACTCTTCAGGATTGACGGTGTTTTCAAAGGAGCTGGAGCTTTCTTGGGTTCCACATTCTTTTTGTGCAGCGAACCAGGGAGATTGCTCGTTGAGCAACATGCACAGCTGCCCTTTAGGAATGGGATGTTTCGTAATTGTTCGCCATCTCAGAACAGCCCACAGTGGTACCCCCGCCCCCTTCTTTTATTCTCTCTTTGTCCACAACCCTCATGTGTAAACAACATTGGGCGTTGATTGCATCAATTTTCACACCACGTATTGTAGCAACGAGAGATGACCAAATTTTGTGCAAGAAAAGGTGATTTGGGAATGGTGGCATTTGCAGCAGATTTTTGCCCACTGGTTTTCAGATGAGCGCACCATGTCTTGGTTCAAGGTCAATTTTAGATAGTGCACACCATGGGGCACAAACAAAACCCTCCAAACGACACTTGGTGTTGTTTCCATCAATTACTGGGCTCTGGCCAATGGGACAAGTGTGCTTAATCGATGGCGCTTGGCAATTTCTGGTCGACCGACGCCAGCTGGCTAGCAACTGACAACCAAGAATTCCCTTTGAGTTCAAGACATGCCTACAGGATGTACCCAAATGGTTTACCAAGGGAGAGGAGGAGCAGGAGGAGCTGTCGGCGATCGGCGCAGGCCCCGTGCCAGCAGACAGCCGGGAAAGGGTGCCCATTCCCCGTGTCTGCACCACACGGATAAAGATGCAAGATCACAGACTAGACTAGCCGCATTCATCCTGGGCGTAGGATGAATTGTGCTTGGCCTAGTCTCCAAACCAACGCCCGTGCTGAACCAGAGATACCTCGGCGACAGACCCAACCCGGGGCTAGGAACCCAGGTAAAGCGGACGCATACACGCCCCCGCCCCACCAAGGCGTCCACCAGGCGACATGTCTTATGGTCGGACGCCTATGGTAGGTATCCCATGACCTTGGGGACAGCAAGGGACGTGCAAAACGAAGGCACAGAGCGAGCAAAACGTGCAAGGGGCAGGTGGTGTACCAAAGCGGCTCCCCACCGGATAGGTGTTGATAGGAGGACGCCCCACCACCCGCTGTAGATAGATCAAGGAGAAGCAAATCAGGCCGGGCAGACAGCTGGGTAACAGAGCACAGATGAGCAAAAAGGGAGCAAGCGGAGACCAAGAGTGCAAAGCGCAGATGGTGTGCCAAAGCGGGTCCCCACCGGTTCACAGGATGCCCGCCCCACCACCCGCTTGTAGATAGACGAGAGCAAAGCGTGCAAAGCACAGGTGGTTGGGAGTGGCCACAGCGTTCCCGCTTGCTGATCAGAGGTGGACACGGGCTATCCACCGCCACATCCCCGGCACGTGGAGAGAGCCCCCGTGCCTGCGACCCGATCGCTCTAGGGGGGCGCCTTAAGCGCAGTGCGCGCGCAGTGTGGGCGCAGTGCAACTATTTGGGTGTCTAGCCGTACTGGAGACCCATACTTTGTGATACTAGGGGGCATCATTGTGGCCCCTAACATAGGTTTTGATGCTTCTTCCACATTGGGGATATGGCATTTTTGGATTTTCACCCACTTTCACCTATTTCCACCCCTTTTCACACTTTTTTGCTCATCCCCACCATGGACTCCCACACTTTGGTGTGGGCCCTTGAGTTGGGGTGACGGACTCCCCAGTTTTTGCCTGACCACAGTCGAATGCCCTATGCGAGGCCGCATCACTGCTGATAAGGATGCGTGGTTGTACCACAAGTGGAAACCGGAGTTTGACGTGGATTCCCTCCTACAAGCCACTTTGCCCCACGGTCCAGTGGAGGATGAGGTGGACACATATGAGGCCTTGGCACTAGCTGGTAGGGTGAGTGAGCTTTCAAATGCCGCCACTCCGAAGCATTCTGATTTTGTATTTAGTTGACAATTGAACAAAAAAGACGATATGTGTGTGTCTTTCCGCATTTTGCATGATGTCTTATGTGAGGGGAAGGTAGCTTGCATTTGTCTTTAGCTAGGGAAGTTTGGGTGACCTAAATTTGGGGGCATTTGGAAGGGGTGTGCCTTGGGGTTCTTTAGGGATGACCTACTCTAAAAGTAGCGCGCTGTGCGCGCGCAGTGCAAGGATTCCCCCTAGCACCTAGCATCATGGCGTGGCGAGCGACCTACCGGGAAATGGCAAAAGGTCTTCAGAGTAGTGCTGAGCCGCGGCAGTGCCCCCCCCTGTTCCGGTCTGTTCGCGCTCGGGAGACCCCACCATGCCTCCACACCACGTCAAGGTGCCCGGCCCCAGGGGTTGGGGGGGGTGGAGGTTGGAGGAGGAGCTGCCGGCCATCAGTGTAGGCCCCGTGCCAACAGACAACCGGGAAAGGGTGCCCACTTACTGTGTCTCCATTTGTTCGCCATCTCAGAACAATCTACGGTGGTACCCCCCCCCCCTTTATTCTCCAGGTTTGGCATAGAGAATAAAGATGCACTTATGCCTGACTGTGGAGTGCATTACCTCTGGTTTGCATTTGTCTGTTTTTTAATTAGGTCACCCCCCCCCTTTATTCTCTCTTTGTCCACAACCCTCATGTGTAAACAACATTGGGCGTTGATTGCATCAATTTTCACACCACGTATTGTAGCAACGAGAGATGACCAAATTTTGTGCAAGAAAAGGTGATTTGGGAATGGTGGCATTTGCAGCAGATTTTTGCCCATTGGTTTTCAAATGAGCGCACCATGTCTTGGTTCAAGGTCAATTTTAGATAGTGCACACCATGGGGCACAAACAAGACCCTCCAAACGACACTTGGTGTTGTTTCCATCAATTATCCATCAATTACTGGGCTCTGGCCAATGGGACAAGTGTGCTTAATCGATGGCGCTTGGCAATTTCTGGTCGACCGACGCCAGCTAGCTAGCAACTGACAACCAAGAATTCCCCTTGAGTTCAAGACATGCATACAGGATGTACCCAAATGGTTTACTAAGGGAGAGGGAGATGATTACATTGATTGCAGTGGAAAATGTCCAAATAGACGTTCACCAGGAGCACATGAGAATGCAAATTTTGGACATCGGTTTTGCGGAAGCTGAACTCATGGTCACGGCTCCGCCGGGTTTGGACAATTTGTGGACGCGGCTCCGCTGCGTTTTTGGAACAAATGAACAGTGTTTTCCTACCGGTGGGGTACCACGGGTGACGGCCATCGTCGGATTATGGCTAAGGGGGAGCGTTAGCGTGCCGGGCACGCGCCGGGCACGCGCCGGGCATCTTTTTTGACCCGTGCCCCCCCGGTGACCTTTTAGGGGCTGCACTAAGCACAACTATTTGGACATCTAGCCGTCCTAGAACCCCATACTTTGTGATACTATGGGCATTATTGTTGTTTGACAACGGGTATTTTGATGCTTCTTTCACATTCGGGATATGGTATATTTGTATTCTCACCTAGTTTCACCGATTTTCTTCCATTTTTTGCTTGTTTACACCACATCCACTCCTTGCTAGGTTGATTTCTCCCTACCATGGGGACCCCAAGAAAGCAGGGGTAATGTAGCCATATTGATTTCTCCCCACCATGGGGACCCCGAGAAGGCAGGGGTGATGCAGTGAATACTAAGTTTGCGCTTCGTTCTTATGACGTGAGGCAGAAACGCCGTCCAAACCGCTTGCGGCTTGGGTACTCATTACCATAGCAAAATCTATGGGAAAGGTAAAGGCAAGGTACCGTTTGTTAAGTACAATACAAATGACATTTGGAGTTGTTGAATTCATAGGTCTTGTCCAATTATGCAACGTGCTTTGTAGGGAAGGTGCACAGTCCATCATGGTCTATTTGGGGGGCCTTCTCCATCAGAGGGTAAATCTCGGGCTGAAGTCGGGATAGTTAATAGAAAGGTAGCGCGCCGGGCAAACATTCCCCCTACGCATGGGAGCCCGTCTGACCGTCGTTTCCCTGACTTTTAGCGTGCTTGCGCGGGGGGGTTACCATGTATGGTTCTCCTCATGGTGTGTGCATAGAAGCTTGCCATCGGCACCTGGGGGAACGTTAGTGCGCCGGGCGCGCGCCGGGCATCTTTTTGGACCCGTGCCCCTCTAGTGGCCTTTTAGGGGGTGCACTAAGGGGGCGCACTTAGCACAGTGCAGCTATTTGGGCGTCTGGCTGTACTAGAGACCCGCACTTTGAGGTACTAGGAGCATCATGGTGACCCCTAGCGTAGGTTTTGACTTGTGATTTTGTCTCCTTTGTTGGGGACCCCCGAGAATGCAGGGGTGACGTAGCATTTCCGCCCTCTTTTGGGCCCCAACCTTCCGGTGCTATTGAGGAAACCGGGACAATCTTTGACTTGCATCGCCGGGAAACTGCTTTTTTTGATCAGCCCGCCAACAATGTTACAATGATGTCCATGGGTGGTACTGCTCGGTTGTGGCATTGGGGTTTGGTTAGGAACATCCGACGTGGCGGCCCCAATGAGTTGCACCAATCAGTCCGCATTTTGTTGCGTTTCACACAGTTTTGCATCCGGAGGCAAGTCCGTCACCCCCCCTACGGACCATGGGAAGGTGTGCAGTGCAATGTGGTCTACTTGGGGGGCTTCTCCATGGGAGGGTAAGTCTGGGGCTGAAGTCGGGATAGTTAATAGAAAAGTAGCGCGCCGGGCAAACATTCCCCCCCTATTCCCATCCCCAACAAGACTGCATCATGGTTATATCCCTTTTCGCCAAATGTTGCACACTAAAGCATCATGCAAATGAACCCCTCACCTACCCCCCTCCCCCCCTTGTCCTTCCCCGCCCCTTGGGGGAGCCTTAAGCGCAGTGCACGCGCAGTGCAACTATTTGGGCGCCTGGCCGTACTAGAGACCCATATTTTGAGATACTAGGGGCCCGCAAGGAGCGCCCAAAGTATCCGGAGCAACCTGTCACGGGTGTGCCAAAGGTGATTGAGCAGATCTTGCGGTTCGGCAAGGGTAACCACTTACCAAGGGATGAGGAAAGTGTAATTATCCAGGATGGGCTTGATGGCCAACCATTCCCTAAAGGCGGCAGTGAAGCGCCAACACTGCAGCCTGAGATTGACCGTTTGCACCGTGAGAAAAGAGAGAACGAGGCCAAGAAACAAGCAAAACATGCGCAGCAGGTCCTAGAAAAGCGGCAACGCACACTGAATGCTTTTTGTGTTGCCGTGCCCCCTCGGGCCGATGTGGCTTCGTCCAGCTCCAGTCTCCCTCAACCCTCTCAGTCCTCGCAACCCGCTGTGGCTACACAATCTCAATCCCAATCCGATTCTAACCGCAAGGGAAAGGAGAGAGCCCCTTCCTCACAACCGAAACCACTGGCTAAAAAAACCAAGAAAAGGAAGCAACCCGATGAACCTCGAACATTCACCTGGAGATGTTGCTCCATGTACATAAGAAAAGCTGGGGCAGTTTGGGTCACCTATTTCTAAGGGCGTTTCCAAGGGCTGTGCTTGGGGGCTCTTCGGGGGGAACGTAGTCTAAAAGTAGCGCGCAGTGCGCGCGCAGTGCAAAGATTCCCCCCTTGTCCTTCCCCAGGGGGGTTGGGGGACCGTCACTTGGTGAACCCCAAAAGGGCCAAGCCACCGCCCAAGGGTGCTGTCCAAAGCATTCCTGTGGAAAGTGGTGAGCATGTTTAGGAATTCAAGGTCAAATGGAACCGGACGAAGAAATTCTACACCTAGCGAGTCAAGGAGTAAATTTCATTACATTGGCAGCCCATTGAGCGCGTGCATGATTTTCACATTGTTGCAGTACTTGCTTTCATTTGTCACCGTGACAAGCTCTGCACACCAACGCTTTTTATGCTGTGTTATTTTGTCTTCTGCCGCAATTTCTGTGCCCCACAGTGTGCGTGTACAGCGGTACTACGGTCCCCCGGGGGGTGGTGGGGGACCGTCACTTGGTGACCGCCCCCCAGGGGGTGGCGGGGGACCGTCTTCCCTGGGGTGGGGAAGGACAAGGGGGGGGGGGTAGGTAAGTTGCCTCCCATTGACCCTATAGGACAAAGTAATTTGGTAGTGTACAGCAGGTATGCAGTAACCCTTGCTACCTGATTAGCCTTAGGGTTAGGTCACCGAGCTGGTTTAACTAGCAAGCTTTTGTAACTCTCTTTCAAATCGGAACTCCATTGTGGTGATTCGGATGCAGCTCAAATTTTGGTGGATGATACCTGTAAGTATGAAGTGCCATTGCACAAATTTTGAGTAAGAAAGTCAACAGTGGCGGAGAAGAGCAGGCACCTCAAGTGGTGGGCCTAGATTTCAGAATCTATGGGCGGCTAAGATGTTAATGGAGAGGGTGTATTTGCATCAGAACCGACCTAGATGGTGAAGAAGGGCGCCATCTAGTAGCTTTAGCACTTGACTAATGGCCTCAATGACCCCTTCATGGGGTCAAAAATGGTCAAAATCAATGTGTCTGTTTGAGTTTGCCTACCATGTATTGCCTCGGCACCCTTGTAGTGGGAAATAATGATGCACGGAAACACTCCAATGCCCCATTGGCACCAGGGAGTGGTGCACCAGTCACGTGTTAGGGTGGGGTTAGTGGGGTCTGGTGAAAAATTATTTTTCCTGAAGTTGTTCCTAGACCACCCGGGATGCTCAAACAAGTGGGTTTAGCCAATTTGCACCCGCTGTGACTTGTTTTGGCCCTGCAAAAGATCTGAAACAGCTAAAAATGGGTCATTTTGGGACCAAACCAGGGTCCAAAAGGGTTCAAAAGCACATTTTTTCCAAAAGCAATCCTGCACCCATCAGGATGGCCAAACAAGTGCGTGTAGCCGATTTCAAGCCCAACATGACCCATTTTGGCCCCCAAAAGTTCCATTAAAGTCTTGAAAATGGGCCAATTCAGAACAAAATGGAGTCCAAACGGGATCAACAGCGCACTTGCAGGGGCAACAAGTTGGTGATACATCTCTGTACTCTCCTGGGCAAAGGGCAATGGGGTGTAATTCACTGTGGAAATTCTTGTGTTGTTATTGCTTTTGTTATGCTTCGCTTCTCAGGGGGACATACAGGCGGATGGTCTACTGTTAGCAGACAGGTGTTTTGTGTTGTGTGGAAGCACTGCCTTGTTTGAGCCCCACCCCTTGGAGAGAGTGTAATTTTTTTTTTTTGAACCTGGGGTGAAGTTTGGGGGGCATGTTCCCAACCAGGGGACAGCAATGGTGTACTGCTTTGTGACATTTGCCAGCAGCCCGCGCACATGGGGGTTTTGAGAGGTTGGTGGTTGTGAGGCTGGTTCCAGTAAAGTCACCCCAATAACGGGCGCTGTGCGCATGCTGTGTGCAAACTCACCCAAAGAATAGGGCTTCAGCAGGGCAAGTAGCACAGTTTGCCCCCCCCCCCCCCATGTCCCACACACCCACGACATCTGCCGACACTGTGCCTCTGATTAGATAAATTGCATGACTGGCCCCACAACATGGCGCTGGGTCGCCATGGCTGTCTTGCTGCTTCTGCCACACGCCTATGCGGACCTCCTCGTTGGCGAAGAGGACCGCCTGCGCATCTCTGACATGCACAACCTCAACTCGGCAGATTTGCCAGTGATTGATGCCTCCGAAGGCCTGCTCCTTGATGGTGTCAAGTATTCATTTGCCGAGCTCGTCCGAACGCGGGTTCGCGCGCCTCAGTACAGCGAAAGCATCAATGGGCGTGTGGTGGTCCCAGCGGATGAGCCCGAGATCTTCACGGGGACTCTGGGGTCTGAGGGCCTCCAGGTTGTGCTGGTCAAAGACCCGCAGGTGCTTTCTGTACCCCCCCTCCCCCCCCTGCAGAAGTACCACCTGGCAAAACTATTGCGCCTTTATGGTTTACCCCCGTTTGCTTACCCCTCTCCCCCTCCCCTCCCTTCAATACCATGTATGATAGATCCCAGCTGCATGGCGACTGGATGGGAGCAATTGGGCATGTTGACTCCAACGGGACCGAGCAGCTGCATTTTGTGAACGCTGATGCCTTGGTGCAGTCCCACTCTATTGTTCGAAATCGCTTCGTGGACATACATCGCCACAGCCCAGAAGCATGCCTCCACAGAACACAACCACGGGTGTTAAAGTGTAAGACCAGGAAAGCCTGTAAACCACCATGTTTATCCCCCTCCCCTCTGTACTTTACCCCCCCCCCCCCCGCCTCACCATTGATCCCCCCCGCCCGCCGCCGCCGAGTGGAGACGACATGACCACACGAACAATTGGTTTGCTGTGATTGTGATGAACCTCGAGCAGCGTTTGAATGAGATCAATGGAGCACCGCCGCTGTTCTGTGCTTGCACCCTTCGGTAACCTCCTCCTGCCTTTAGGGGGCGCACCGTGCGCTGTGCGAAAAGTCGGCTGTTTTTCACCACCGGTAACCATGGGTCCCAGGGTCCTGAAGTCTGCACCCTACAGCCCCTGCTGGTACACCAGGAATTTTTTGTTTTAGTCTGATGCTTGCCACCGGTCCCAGGGTCCTGAATTCTGCACCCCCAATCCTGTTTTGAATGGATCATGCGCGCTTCTGTAGGTGGGTGGTTTTCAGGGGTGTGCAATGTTTGTGGGAAGGAGGGATTTACACAGGTCTTGTACCCAAGGGTTTGCTCTCCTTATGGGGCATTTTGGGAGGGGGTAACAGCCAACCCATTTCGGGTGAACCCGCCGTAAAAGTAGCGCGCGGTGCATGCAGCGCGGATAGTGTCCCTGTGGCCCCGTGCACTGCTGCATGACAAAGTGCAAACGCTGCACCATGAAGCACACATGCTGCATGACCAGAAGCCGTGCATGTTGTGTTGCGAGATGAATGCAGTGGGTATGGAAGTGTGTGGCACGCCGGGATGCAGTTGAGCCAAGCATCAGCCACTACAGGATTTGTTGTATGCTGGTATACATCCAGGACCGCCCGTGCTAATCCAGATTTTGTATCGGATTTCTTCTCTCAGGGACAGGGATTATGGACGCCGCCCCGTTGGGGGGGTGGATCGGTTGCGGGGGAACCGATGCTGGCTGGCGGGTCACTGATGCCAGCTGGCGGGTCACGGATGGCGGTTGGTGGGTAACTGTGACCAGTCTATTTTGTCAGTGTGACGGAGTGACTTTTTTGCCTTTCACTTGCGGATGGTCCAGTAAGTATGGTACCCCCCCCCCCCCCTTGCGCATGCACGGCCTTGTCTAAGCACGGGGTGGACGTTGAACCGCTGTTTTGAGGAAATTTTGGGACCGCTGTTTTTGTGGTCCAGAATGGAGGATTGGGTGTTTGTAGAGTGTTTGTACAGGGAAAGAGGAGCTCAGTCATGTCTGTGATGGTGCATTCTGTTCATAACAACATTTTACTACACATTGGAACCCCATGCTGCTTGTTCTGATGTGATTTTCAGCCATGGCTAACAATGTTATTCCCGGTCCGGCTGTCACATGTGTCACACGCATGCACGGCCTTGTCTAAGCACGGGATGGGCGTTGAACCGCCGTTTTGGCCTGACTTCTGGGACCGCGGCCGTGCTTGCGCAAGGGGAGGGGGGGGTACAATGCAGCGTATATTCCCTCCACAATTGTAGGGACACGTGTACCACGTGGCTGGCTATGCTGGCGAGGCAGTTTTCGAGGCCATCCCGGTGGATCCCGAACGGTATCCGGGGGCTGTCTCGCTCCTGAAGCCCCACGACTACGATTTGGGGAAGATCGCCCAGCTCTCATCACCCTTGACCCCCGTTGAATTCCAAAGCCGCCCGAAGTCGCGCAAGGCGCGCGCGCGTGTCTCGTCGCGTGCGCGTGCGCGTGCGCGTGCGCAGGGGTTGCTCGGTCAACCCCAGCCCAAGACCAAGTTTCACCCGCAGTACAACCAATTCGACTGCACGACCCTGACCGTCATCCGCCTCGCTGTCGCCGTGGACAGTTCATTCGTGGCGAGCGCCGGAGGCCTGGGGCAAGCCCGGCTTCTTGTGCACCACATTGTGACGCAGGTGGACGGCATGTTCCGCAAAGATGTGTGTGCTGCGGTCCAGTTGACGGACCTGGAGATCCACTCGGATCTGGCCACGGACCCCTACATGCAGGGGGACATGGCCACGGGACACATCTGCAGCCCCACCGGCCTGGAGCGGCAGGTTTGTGATTGGATTCGTGTCGTGAGGGGGCTTCACCCAAACTGTCAGACAGTAGGCGGATGGCGATAGATGGTCTGATAGGGGGGCATGCAGAGGCACTGCCTTGCCTATGTACGTCATTCCCCGGCCGCAGATTCTACCAGCCCCCCAACGATGGACCCATGACCAGGGATGCATTGGAATGGGGGGGAGGCACGCCAGCCTACGGCCTACGGCTTCCCGACCGCAACTGCAAGCTTCCATCGCATTTCTAGCGGACAGTATCCGCCCTCCGCGGCTTTGGCAACCTTCTCCGAGCACCTGCCTGACCGTTTCTGGGACCTCTCTTCCCTTCTTGTGCATCCGACCCATGACAGCCCCTGCTGATGGCACCAAGATGGATTGGGTGGGGGATTCTTCGGTCGTTGGGCATTTGGGACAGAGATTTAGTGTGTGCAGTAGCTATGAATTGCAAACAACTTGTGGTGTGTTCAGTTCGTGTGGTTTGCACTCCTGGGGGAGGGAGGCTTTCGGTTGACTGAGACCACTAATCAGTCCCCACGGAATCCGGTGCTGAACAAAGATTTTTGAGGTCGAAGATGGTCAAATATTTTTCACGGAATTCCAGATAAGTAATGACATTTCCGCCCCCCCCTCGCCGCGCTGATTCCAAAAATACCGCTTTCAATTTTGGCCGAAATTTGGGGTCACCTCCGGGCCATCTTAGGCGGTCCGGTTCATGGAAGCTTTCTGGGAGCGGGGGGGGGGGGGGTTCGGTCAAGGGGCTCTGTACTTCCCCCCTCCCCCGCTCAATGGAAACTCAGGGGGCCCTGTACCTGTTGCGCCCTCCCCGCACTCCCCATCCTCTCGTTTAGTTCCGCAAATATTGGGAGGCGAACCGCCAGTCTGTGCCCCGCGACGTCGCGCATCTGTTCACCGCACGGCACTTGGAAGGCAACGTCGCAGGCTGCGCTTTCCCGGGGTCCCTGTGCACCAGCTTCGCCTACGGTGTGACGAACGTGTTCGTTGTGGGGCCCACCGCCACGGGCAATCTCCTGCAGGCGTCCATCGTGGCGTATCAGCTCGCCCACAACGCCGGGGCGGTGCCGTGTGGGGGCGCCGACCCGTCCTGCGACCCCAAGGAGGGGATCTTGCCCCCGGTGTTCACGGCACCCACGCTGCACTTCGTGGCGGCTGTGTCCTCCTCGATGAAGGCTTACCTGGCGACGTTGCCGTGTGTGCAGCGTATGTCCTTCCCGAATCCTGCCGACTTGCAAACCGCATCCCTGGGCCCTCGCCAACACACGTAACCCCCCCCCCCCCTTGTCCTTCCCCGCCCCTTGTCCTTCCCCAGGGGGATGGGGGACCGTCACTTGGTGACTCCCAAAAGGGCCAAGCCACTGCCCAAGGGTGCTGTCCAAAGCATTCCTGTGGAAAGTAGTGAGCATGCTCAGGAATTCAAGGTCAAATGGAGCAAGACGAAGAAATTCTACACCTAGCGAGTCAAGGAGTAAATTTCATTACATTGGCAGCCCATTGAGCGCGTGCATGATTTTCATATTGTTGCAGTACTTGCTTTCATTTGTCACCGTGACAAGCTCTGCACACCAACGCTTTTTATGCTGTGTTATTTTGTCTTCTGCCGCAATTTCTGTGCCCCACAGTGTGCGTGTACAGCGGTACTACAGTCCCCCGGGGGGGGTGGTGGGGGACCGTCACTTGGTGACCGCCCCCCAGGGGGTGGCGGGGGACCGTCTTCCCTGGGGTGGGGAAGGACAAGGGGGGGGGGGTTACTGAGGCCTCCTGCAACACACGTCCACTCAGCCCCTCCTGCAATGCCTCAGTTCTGTTTCGTTGTACCACCGCAGGTATTGCAAGCTGCCCCAGTTTTGACATCAGCAAACAACAGCAGATTTGCATCGCATTCGATGGCAGTGGGTGCTCTGCCGCAACCAAGAACTGGGGTGGCCAGTCCTGCGCGACCTTTTGCAGCGATCACGGACTGACTTGCTCTGCGGCATTTGAGCCGGCGAGTGGCCGCTGTGACGCCGGGACGCCAGTGCCGTGCAACTCCCCGGCACCTGCGGGCAGCGACCTCTTGTGCCAGTGCACACCACCAAGTTTGTTCCTGCAGATGTCTGGGGCTGAGGGTCCGCATCTGGTCATTCAGTTGGGGTTATTTTCGTTCCTTTTGTTGGGAAATGGCGCCAACACATCACATTTCGGCGTCAGAAGGCTGAAAGGGACAAAAAGAAACACATGACTGTGGATGCGTCATGGGCAAAGTTGGCTAGTTGTGCTCAGTCTGTTCAACCCCTTTTCGACAGCTGGCACAGACTTTGTCACGTTGGAACAACCTGCAGCAGAACTTCCCCTCCTTAGTCTACCCCTGGTCGTCTTTTCACTCAATTTCTCTCGATTGAGTTAAGGTCCTCCTCCCCGGCCTCGTGGGAGCCTGCGAAAGTGGACAGTGCACAGTGCAAACTCAGTTTGAAAGTGCACAGTGCAAACTCAAGAGCATACGGTGCTGGGGCAGAGCTGTAGTGTCTGTATCACCCTCACAAAAACCGCGGTCAGAAAAAAACCAGGAAAACGACGGTCAGATGAGGTCCCGTGCTTGGACAAGCTGGTGCTTGCCCAAGGGAGAGGGCGGGGCGGGGTCAGAAATGTAACGTGACGTGGTTGTGCTCCGATTGTAGAGGGAAGAGGGGGCTGGGTCATGCTTGTGGTAGTTTCTCCTGTTCACACCAAATGCTGTTTGCAACTGATCATAGTGGCACGGATTCTGACTCAGAGCTCCTCACGTCGTCTTGCTCAGATTCTTGGGAGGATGATGAAGTGCAGATTGTGTGGGCCAAGGTGGGCCATGTGTTTGAGGGTACATTGTGTTCTGGTGCCCTGTTGTGACAATTGTGGTTAGGGTCAGGTATGGGCAGGGGTTCGCCACATGCATTCTTTTGGTACTGTGTGTCGCGCCCAAGCACGGGCTTGTTGAAGCATGGGAACCTGTTTGCCTTGTTTGGACCCAGTGACATTCGGACAATGATTGCTGAGGGTGAGGTTCCCGGGGTGACGGCCAATGCGTCATTGAAGCTAAGCATGGGACCCCGTCTGACCGTCGCTTTCCTGACTTTCAGCGTGTGTGTGCAAGGGGGGGGGTAAGTACGAACGAACACTATCTTACGGAACTGATCAAGGCTGGCATGAGGGCAGGATCGTGCTGGTGGTCTGAAACCTGACGTCAACCCCTAGTGTGAGGGTCGAAGATGGAATGTTATCATGCGCAAAGGGCACCATGCCTACCTATGCTCTCTGGTGGTAACCCATTCAGGCACCAAAGTTGCTGTGTCAAAAAAATTCATCTTGGGGGAGGGTTTTGGAGGCAGGTTGTCACGGTAGCAATTTCAGCCTATCGTATGGATCCCTTGTGTTCCATTCCCGGAGTGCCCCATGGTCCCGCGTTCTGTTACTCCTCCTCCCTTTTTTTTTGGCTCTTTTGTCGGTGACGTTCTTCCTTTGTTTTCCACAACGTTGAAACGGCAGAGTTTGCTGCCTCTGCTGCAGTGTGTTGTTCCCTGTGTGGGGGAGCGGTGTCTCACACCCGCTGTGGTCTTTGCCAACCCGATCATTGAACTGCCATCAGGTCCCTGCGTCGATGACCCCTTCGGTTGGGTAGATTCTACAGGAGCCGATTGCGCAACGTACAGCCAGAACGATTGGTGCACCTCCTCTGGAGGGGTGGGGCCCGGCTGGGATACCAACTGGGGGACGCTGGCAGACCGGGCGTCTGGAGGAAAGGACGCTAAGGGCGCTTGCTGCGCTTGTGGTGGTGGAGCGACAGGTGTGCTGTCAACCTGCAGTTTGCGCTTGTGGTGGTGTGGTGTGGTGTGCCCGCATCCCTCATCGTCCCTTCCGTCTTCTTCCCCCCCCTTGCGGGTGCCAGTGCCACTATGGCACAGGTTGTGCAGATTGCGGAGGTATGCAAAGATTGGGTCCTGCGCTGAGGGAAAAATGTGGGCAAATGGGTAAAATTAGGTGCTTAGGGAATGGGGGAGATCAACCAATGAGGGGTAATTGTCGGAAGTCGCAGGGCTCTTGCAGAAGTGGGTCATTCAGGAGTGTCGAAATCAGCCTGAAAGACGGTTGGATTTTTTGTTGACAGAACATCATACCGCTCTGGAGGTTGGTACCCACAGTCCCAAGGTTTCTGGTACCCATGGCCGGAAATACCCAAGCCGATGAAACCCTACCATAGGCGTTGGTAGGGGCAGTGCGAATTGTCGGATCACACCTAGACCGCATACCCAGCTGTTTGGAGGTGCCTGACACTATGTATTTCATTTGGTGTGGGGTTGTGGGGGGGGGATTTGGGGGGCCGGGGCGCCCTTCCCGTTGATGATACCCCCGCATAGCGAAAAACCCCCTTAACCCCCACCCCACCCCCTTTTTTAAATTTGGCTCTAGGGGGGGTTTTTAAGCAGGATATCCGATTTCCGAGAACCCCCCCCCCCCTGCTTCTGTCGCTCTGTTCCATCGATGCCACCCCGCCTTTTTATTTTCTAACGTGCTGCGTTCCACGCTTGTGGTTGGTGTGCCGCTCTACACTGATCTGTGTTCGGTGCGCCATCCACTTTTCCGTTTTGTTGTTTGTGTCTTTTTAACTCCGTATAGCTCTGCGTTTTGTGGGGATTGAAGGGGTTGGACACCTGTCTCATCTGCCTGTGCAAATGAGTGGGGGAAGAAGGGGGGTCCTACACCCAAAACTGCCCAACAACTGTGATGCTAGAACTGGGTCAACCCATGTGGCATTGTACGAGGGCCAACCGTGTCTGTCTGTGCACACAGCCCACAAGTTCCCTTCCCCGTATTTTCCCCACACAACCAACCACAGATTGAATAGGCATGCACTTTTGTCTAGCAGCCTTCCTTGCCAGTGGACTCTTAGTGTATGTGGAGGTTGGTGGTGCTGGCGGAAGATCCACACACACTGTCAACGGGGCAAAGGGTTCCATCCCAGGAGTGGAACAAAACAAGTGGCAATGGTGAGCAAGGGTATGGACATGCGCGAGCAGCAGCTGTGAGCAGGAGAATGGGCATTCAACTCTCACCCACAACGCCCCCGCCCCTCCTTCCCCCTCCCCCCTGCCCATGTACACACCACCGCAGGTGGAGGAGCCACGGGCATGGACTATGGCGGTGACATACATTGCGTCCTGCCTGAAAATGATGGGGAAGTACGAAGACAGTAAGGGCACCAACCATACGACTGTTGGTATGGCTTGGAGGCGCCACCACACATTTATTGTTAATAGTGACGATTGCGAAGGGCTCCTTTGGTTTCTTTGTCCCATTGGCTGCAAAGTCCCGGTATGGGCCTTCAAAGAATCATACACAGTCCAGAGGCACGCCTCCACGTACATAACTGAGTGAAATGGGAAGCGCCAGCTGTCAACCCTGCTCAAGCCTTTATCCCCCCCCCCCCCACCTCCCCCCCCCCAACCTCCAATGTTCCCTATTTTCCCGAGTTTCCCAGTTTGCCTGAGGACTGTTGTCGAGAAGCTTAGTGCGAGCCGGGTCGGGACATTCTCGTCTTTGGCTGCGTGTTCTTTGCAGGTTTTCCTCCGGTCCCAAGTCCAACTCCAAGACCAGCTCCAGGTGTGTGTTGTCATATAATGTGACTGTGCTGGTGCAGGAGCGGGACAATGCAGCATTGTAAGGAGGTGTGGGGCGGCAGAGCCGCGCCAGACCATGTGCATGGGAGCGGTGGGATGGGTGCCCGCCACAAGTGGTGGGAATGGGTCTGGCTTGGGACGCAGCGCTGACGTGTGCGGTTGGGCCTGGGCCCTTGCTGCGCCGTGAGGGGTGCGTTGGTTGTTTGTGTGCTGTGTTTTGTGCCGAGGGTGGATCAGCCACCCCAAGGGCGACGCTGCACAAGCGGATCATGATGGTCCTCCGACAAGCAGAAGGGTCCGTGAGGAGCCCTTTGTTTGTTTTTCCCGGAAGTACCCTGATCCCCCTGCTCCCACCACCGCACATAGTGCACCCCGTCGGCACTGACCGCGGTTGCCAAGCGCCGTTACCCACCAACTGTGGTCGATTGGCAGCCAGTCTAGAGACCACAAAAATCCTGTCGGCAGTTTTTGGAGGTAGACTCCCTGTCAACAAGAAAGCCATCTACTGACTGCTAACCATCCTGCTCTCATGAAAATGCTGAGCCACATCAAGTCCGGCCAAGGGCATTCATACGTCTGGGCTACCAAAGAGGACGTGCTGATTCCGATGGGCAGTCTGCCGTTGGGGGGATGGGGGGGGGGGTTGCTAAGGGCCCCAGAGGGCGCTGATGCAAGTTATGACTTTTTTTTGTTGAAAATCGAAAGAATCGCCTCGTCCCGGCCCCATGGGAACCGTTCCAGTGAAGTTTGTCGCCCAACCTAACGTTTGCCACTGGGAAACGCGCATCTGGTGAGCTGTGTGTCTCCAACTATTTATGCCGAGATGTGGCCATTATAGGGTCTCGTGAGGCGGAGTTGGGGTGGGGGAGGGGTTCTCGCCGCAAAATCAACCCCAGATTGTTATACTTGACCTCATTATTAATCTCAAAATCACTTTTTTCCCCCGGAATTTCTCGATTTGAGCTGCAAGGTTTTTCTGACCCTGTGCAGCTGCATCGGCAGGCCCCGGAGGGCACTTGTGCTGTTTATGGCCGTTGGAGGCTCGAACGCGATTTGCCGGCACAGAGCACAAGAGATTAAGGTCGATATCTGGCGGGCTGATGAGGGGAATGCACCAGAAATGTTGGTTTCCTTCCGCTCCAGCACCCCCCTCCCCCACACCTGGACGCCCTTGCAGGTTGCACAGTAAACCAGCCCACACCAAACGGGGCGACCCCGAACATTCGTCTTACTGTCTGCCTCCCTGCCTCTGGAAGACCGGCCTGGGGGGTCCAGGCTCGGGGGGGCGAGGGGACGGGGCTCAGTGAGAAAATGAGTCTGTGTGTTACCTTTCTGCATTGTGTGCAATTGCAAGGCAGACAAGCTCTCTCAGTGCTCGCAGTCCGTGATCCATTTCGTGGCGCCTCGAGGTCATTGGATTTTTGACGGCAAAAGTGATGCGCCGAGACGCATGGCATACAGCAGTCATGAAGTGGTGGTGGTGGGGGGATCAAGTATTTTGGGGGGCCATTAATTCGTTGAGTACAGCAGGTTGCTGATTTTCCTGACCTCTGATGGGCTCACCTCCTGACCTCTGATGGGCTCACCTCCTGATCTCTGATGGGCTCACCTGGTGCCCAGTGGATGTCATGATTATATGTGTGTTGTTTGGCTTTCAGTATGTGCGGATTCCCCGCCTGGTTGGACGGATTCCGAGGGCGACGGGTGTCAGGATTACAAGGACGGCGAGTACTGCACTGCCGCTGGACAGGCTGGCCTTGGCTGGGATCCTGCTTGGGGGACCCTGTCACAATATGCCAACGACGGAAAGGATGCCACTGAAGCCTGCTGTGCCTGTGGTGGAGGAGCAGGTCTGTTCTCTCGTCCTCTGCCCCGACTCCTCATCCCCCGCCCCTCTCCCATTCTTCTCAAGGGCCGGGCGTTCTCGCTCCACAAATCCATGAACGCCATCGAAGAGCAGGTCTCACAAAACACATGGCACTGGGCACCAGTTTCACTACACTGGAGCCAACTGGCCATCAAGGAACATTTTTCTCTCATTCTGACACCACGCACAAAAGTTCAAGCCACCAAAGGAGAACCTTGGCCTGTCACCACGTGGTGCGTTCTGAGGAGCATAGGTATACATGGATCAGCGGAGCAGGCATCGCTTGGGATTTGGGCGATTTGCCCACCCATACAAGGGTACGAGGTTTGCCATGGCCAGAGGCCAGCGCTGGCTGGCCAAGCGCAATGCTTCTGTCTGCACTGACATCCCGTGCGCTGATGAAGCCCTGGGTAATTATGAGTCCAGTGGTGTGTCCTTGAGTGCAATCCTGTTGGTGGGAGCGGAGCGCTTGCCCCACTGCTCGATCATGACTGCAGCCTGCAGCATCCGTGGTGTCCACTCCCCCTGCCAGGGGCTGGGTCTTCTGGTGCCACTGCTGCCAGAATGGCCGGTGATCATGCATGTGTACTGTCGGTTTCTGGCTGCTTTTCAGGAGCACCTCCGCCCAATGACGAGTGCCCCGGCTCCATCCCGCTCCAGTGTGGCAGCAAAGTGTCGGGCAGCACTGGGACAGCCTTGGCCTCGTCCCCAGCCCTTGGCTGCGGGACTGACCACACATCCGCTGACGTCTGGTACTTCATCGACCATGTTGGGTCTCTCCGCCTGAAGACCTGCGGCACCCAGTGGGACACGAAGATCAGTGTGTTCAGCGGCTCCTGCACGAGCCTGAGCTGCGTTGGGGGCCAGGACGATGCTGAGCTCACGGCGTGTGATATGCAGAACGACCTGACCGTCTCGGTCAGTGGCCCAACATACATCATGGTCCATGGCTATGGCTATGCCGCAGGCAGCTTCGACCTGGAGGTCGTTTGCGGTATGCTTTGCCCCCGCAAGTCACTTTGTGAATATCAGGCCATGAGTTGCGGTGCGATTGCCGCCCAACGCAAGGTTTGACTCCCGTCCATGGGCTCCTGCTCCGCTTGGGAGACACTGTCAAACACGACGCGTGATTGCACTCGGCGAAACCACTCCATAAAATTGGGGTAGAGCGATATGCAACCGAGGGGTTTACTCAGCCCCCCCCCCCCCCGTTCACCAAGGGAATGTCGTAAAACGAACCCCAGCAGAACCACAAAAAAAGGATGGGCAGAGAAAAGCCGGCCGAACACAATTGACCTGATGGCATGTGGTGATTGGCACATTCAAACCACGATGCTAATGCTCCCCCCCCCCCCCCGCTTGACTGCAAAGGGGATGGCCGCAGGGACGTATTGCAGGGCGATGCTGACGCTGGGTCATGGAGCGATGTCTGGGATTCTGGTGCTCCGGCTTTGACTAGCAAGCAGCATGAGTGCGGCCTTGACTAGCAAGCAGCATGAGTGCGCACCACAACTGAGACGCCCTTCCCCGCACGTATGTGGAGGGGCCCAAGCAGGTAGGAGCAGTAGGAGTTGCCGTGTGTGTTGGGGTGCCTGAATCCCCATCCGTAGCAACAGCCGGCAGCCACTGGGCGCCGTTCATCGAGAACTGAAGCGGGAACGCAAGAGCGGCACGAGTGGCAGGATCGCCTCAAGCCAACAGATGTGGTGGCCGACGGTCAGGCCCCTATCAATCAACGCTAGTGCAGTGTTTTGCAGCCCCATATTTGCAGGGCAACATTTGGCAGTGTTCTTTGTGTGTTCTATGCGAGGCTAGTGCCCCTCGTGCTGACCCTTAGGCTTGTATTGAGCTTGGCAGACAGATGGATGTGGTCTGCTATGTGACCTCTGCCACAGGTCGATCTGGGCTGCCACACAGACATGGGTCGTACTCAGCGGTGAGGTGCAGTAGCGTAGACCCTCAGTGACGTTGCACAGACAACCCTTTGGCCCAAGCACCGCCAGGCGCTGAAACTGTCATTGCCGTGCTGGAGGGTCTGCCCCTGCACAGAAGGTGGGATACGCTTCATGCATCAACCCCTGCAAGCTCAGGCCCTGTGTTCGATGTATGTGTCCGATGGGGCTGTGTGTTTTGAGGAACCCACCGCTGTGGACATGTGAATCTGGAAATCATAAGGGGGTGAAGGGGGTGTGGAAGGCTGAAGGGCTGAGGAGGAGACAAGGGGGCAATGGTGAGCAACACTGGCACCAGCAACATGGGTAGCTGGCGATGACGGGATATTCACAAATGGTGTCAAGGCTTTTCCGAATGGGGCTTTTCCGAAGGGGTGGCTCTCTCTCTGCCCCCGCTCCCTGTCATAGGAGCCCGTAAGGGAGGGGGAGGGTCCGGAAAAGGGGTCTCGAACGACCCCCTACCCACGGAAGCCAATTTCCCCCCACCCGTGTCATCTCTTTGCAAGTGTGTGTCATGTGCAAGTGCAGGTAGTGCAAGATGCGGTATTCCCACGGTACCGCCGTGCTCTGCCTTGGGAGCACTCGCATGCCGGGGCACAGCGGGGGGGCTGACGGGATGTTCAAACCGCCTCCCCTCTCACCCTGTCACTCCTGTGCTACGGCCCTTGAGAATCATGTTGCACAACCCTTTTTTCTAGAGCCGCCCCCGCCCAACGACATGTGCGGTACCGCAACGCCCCTGACGTGTGGCAGTACGGTGCCAGGCAGCACACTCACGGCGTACCCCACGTCGCCATCCCCCGGCTACTGCAGCACACTGCACGAGTCCCCAGACGTCTGGTATTCCATTGATTTCGTCGGAGAGCTGCGGCTGAAGACCTGCGGGGCCTCCTTTGACACGAAGATCAGTGTCTTTACTGGATCCTGCGGGGAGCTGTGTTGTGTGGGAGGGCAGGATGATTCGGAGGTGGACGGCTGCAACCTGCAGAATGACCTGACGGTCAGTGTGGACGGGCCCACGTACATCATGGTCCATGGCTATGGGCATACCACAGGGGACTTCGACCTGGAGGTCATCTGCGGTATGCACCCCACCCCTAAGATCTTGCTTTCGTTTCTGCAACACATGCCATGATGAGCCTGGGATCCCATGGGGAACCACTTTACTCTGATGTTTCATGTTCTCTTGATGTCTTCTGATTATTTTTTGCCCCCAGTGGGGCCAGCCTGGGCGCTGGGCTTCCAAACTCATCACGGAGTTGGAGGGCTAATTCTACTGCGTTAGAGCGCCTCTCGGTTGCCAGACATCGCCCAGTTCTGTATTTTCTCTTGGTGTTGTGCAGGGGGGGGGAATTATGCACGTGCATAATCGTGCATAATTGTGCATAATTGTGTATAATGGTCTGCTCCACTCTTGTCCAATGCAGTTTGTTGTTGTGTTTATCATGGACAATTTTGTCCAGCAAAATGCACCTGCACATGCTTCCACTGCTGAAGATGTTTTGCCGGATGATGAAATTCTTCCACCGTCTGAAAATCAGGGAGAGCAAGGTGATTTTCTGACCAAAATAGGCATGAATGGCTGCTGCAGATTTCACTGTGTTGTCTGTTTGTGGGGGATCGCAATCCCAGGTTCCCTCTTGTTTGCAATCCCTGTGTGTCTTCGTTGCAATGCAGCCCGCATAGTCGTGCATAATTGTGCATAATTGTGCATAATTGTGCATAATTGTGCATAATTGTGCATTGCATAATCCAAGGCCCCTGCGTGCATAAAATTTCCCCCCCTGGTGTTGTGTGATTTTGACTATATTGAGTGCAACGTCCGATCTGGGAATGTACCCACGATGGCATGTACATAATGCGTAGACAACGCCCTTGTCTAAACAGCCCGCAGGATCAGCGCTCGTTCGTTGCACATGTGCACGAGTGTTGTTTCTTGCATGCACCTCCCACCACTTCTGCTCGGCCTGCGCGCACAGGAACCGGATGCAACGGGTGTGTTCAAGGCTGTCAATGACACAGTCAGAGCTCTGTGAAACTTGCCATTTAGGACTTTTTTGTAGGGAGCCATTGTGATAGCGGTTGCTGCAATGCAGGCAGTGTCTCATTCGTTGCCAGGAATCGCCAGTTTGGATTTTCTCTTGCTGTTGTGCTATCGTTGCCTCTGGTCGGCCAGAAATTAATTCATAGGACCTAGTTGTGGTGGATCTGCACTCCATCTCCTTCGTTTGCTTGTCTGCTACAGTGAAAGGTGCCTATGACATGTCACTGAAGAGGTTTTTTCTTTGACTTTTGCTTTGCATCACCGTTCTTTGCCTCGCAATGCTGGTCGTGCGCACACATCTGCATTCCATAGCGGGGCCAGAGGCTAAAAACAAGTTTCTGTACCACCTCAAATTTCCGCTTTTCTCTTTGGAAAGTTTCATTTTCTTCTTTTCTGGTATGGATGTGTGGGTGGGTCGACCGCAGCTGGCCAGGACCCCAAACTAACCCCCCCGCCCCGGGGGTCACTAAGCGCATCACAACAGCCCTCGGAAGCTGGAGACTGCTGTTGTGCATGCGATGCACCCTGGTGGTCGTGTTGCTCACGAATCCTTGCTGCTGCCATTGCCCTGTTTTCCTTCAGCTCCAACCTCCGATTCAAGCCCCAGCGAAGGTATGCACAACGCTGTGCGGTGGGGGTGTGAAGGCATGGCTCGTGTGAGGGTCGCACAATCGCACACTCAGCAGCGCAGACATGATGGCCCCGTTTGACGAAACGCCGAATCAGATCACCCCCAAATCAGGGACCTCGCCGTCAAGGGCTGCACCCCCCCCACCCCCACCCCCTCCGGTTGCAGGGCTTACCACACCATTTCTTCAGGAAGAATATCAAATTTTACGGTAGTGTACGTACAGTGGGCCCTTTTTGATACACAGGATCTCTCGTCCCCCACCCCCTCGAGGTGTCCATGTCCAGAGGTGTCCATGGGGAGCTTTTTCTTTGTTTTCTCAGACTATGTACTATGGACCGACGGTTAATCCCCCACCCTGGCGGTTGGCGCCAACCGCCCACCAACTGCCAGCAATTAATTGCTGCAATTTTGTTCACTAAGCGCCGACTGCTGCCAGGTGCTGTCAGTTGAATGGGACTCGTTATCAGGTAATGGTTTGTGGTGTTGATTGGGGGTAGCGCTGTGCGTTACCTACTGCACCGTGTGACACTGTGAGGGGTACAGGAACATCCCCCCCCCCCCCCTTCATTACGGAGGGACCTGCCCCCCTCCCTCTTGCACAAGGTTTGTGACAGTTGGCCCAAATTTAAGCCACCACAAAGTGAGGGTGCTGGCCGTGGGCTGCTTTCCCCTTTCTGGGGACCAGGAAAATGGCCCAAAGAATGCACCTGTGCGATCTGTGACGACCTGTGCGATCAGGCAGGAGGGTCCACAGAAAGAAACACCACCCGATGAGCAGCAACCCATGCGGCTATACAGTAGGGTGCACACAGGTCTACCCCCCATTTTCCCTGCAGAATCAACCAAAACCAACAAACACCAACAAGGTGCGCCGCGTAAAGCAACCATAAACAAGCAATAGGACACCCCAGCAACAGGTGGCAGATTCAGATGGACCCATGGACTGCGTAGGCCCAGGAAGCGACCAAGCACATTCCCCAGCATGCAGCAGTTCAGAGGATGATGCTATACCAACAAGTCCATGAAGCGTTCGGGTGGTGTCCTCTGCCCGAGTGCATACCCACCAGTTATCTGGTATAGGCCCAGCATCAGAGAGCATCAGTACAGGCCCAGCATCACAAGGCATCCGTACAGGTCCAGCATTAGAGGGCAAAAAAGCAGATGCAACATAAAAAGGACAACAGGCAGCAGATAGACCAAGCACAGAGCACAGTGCAAAAAAAAAACAGTCAAAAGCACACGTGGGGCGCAACAGGGAGGAAAGGGGGGGCACACACACAAAAAAGGAAGACTGCACAATAGGAGCCGGACAACCTCGCAGTAGAAACCCAAAAGGGGTTTGCTACTCGGGGGGGGGGGGGGGGGTCGCAGTCAGGACATGCAGTCCAACGTGGGAGCACGGAGCGTCACACACAGAACAAAACAAGAGCAATCGCAGGGTCACGAGCCGATGGACCTGGTGGTTAGATCTCCCCAGTGCCTGGGGGATTACGTCTCTCAGGGGAGGGCGTCCATACCCAGTGATCTATAAGACTTGCATTGCACAGGCAATGGGTTTTATAGGGAGGGTACACATACAAAGAAAGCGTTTGGAAGTCAGCCCGATTGGGATACCCGGGGAATCACCATATCGGCAGTCGGAACACAGCACTGGGAAGACGCCCTATGGTACTCCACTAGGCTCCTGAGATGGCTAATAGAACAGACATGCTGTGGGCCGCAATTTGGTCGGATGGTCTCCCAGGGATGGCGTCTTTCACCCACAGCACGTCAGAGCATGCTAGGGGTGGAGCGCAGAGGATGAGTCAAAGGTCCGTCCCGTGACCAGCCTTTGATGCAGTGCATGGCTTTCACCGTGTACTACTCCTCCTCCTCCTCCTCCTCCTCCTCCTCCTCCTCCTCCCCCAAACTGAAGGGCGCGGACTTTCCAAGCCGTCCCATGGCTCATGGAAGCTCCTGGTGAACGGCTCTGATGAAAAATGTCAGTGTTCAGAGATTCTGTCCACACTGTCTGCCCGGATATGTCCACCCTGACTTGGAAATGTGCGCATAGTTGTACTGAGTGCATATACCGCCTTCCCCATGTGCTATTGTAACCCCCCCCCCCCCCTGGCCCCAAAACCGATGACACTTGGTGATCTGGAGCCCCATGGCCGTGTGGTACAATTCTCATATCATCAGCACCAAGCACCCTCTGGACTTCATGCATCAAGACACCGAGTCGGGGGCGGCATGGTGCACTGGTAAGCAATGGGACCGGCACTTGACTCTGACCCACATAAACAAACACAAACGAACTAAATAAATGATAAATAAGCAAAAGCATGTCGGGACACCGGTTGGATACCACCAGCCTTTATGGTGCCCCCCCCCCCCCCTCCCCCAAAGGGAGTAGGGACACCGCCCTAACCCCAGCCATTGACTCTTTCGGGCAGTGAACCCACAGAACTCATTCTGGTGCACTGAACTGAGAGCAATGAAGACCGTGGTGGCAGGCGCGGTTGGAGCTCATTGCGGAAACGCGAACCTGTCCCATTGTGGCCGTTTCCCCATAAGGGCCCCCTCCGAGTGCGTCGGGGGCCGAACCCTCTTCCTCTGGTGCCAATGTTGTGCCTCTTCAGACGTCCCGTGCGACCTCTCTTTGACTTCCACACAAACCAGCTTCTGCGATTACCTTTGGTCCACGTTTGGCGGTGACATCCCCTGGGTTCAAAATCGATACCCGTCCACGCCCTCCAGTATCACGGGGCCCTTCGGAGGCCCCGGGGGGCGGCCCTATCTGTTCGTGGAGTCCAGCCACCACAACAACTCGGACCCCACGGGCAAGACCGCGATACTGTACTCCGTCGAAGGGGCCTGGACGGGGCTGCACTTCAAGTATCACATGTTTGGAGACCACATTGGGTCCCTGGCGGTGTACACTCGCACGCATCCCGCGGCGGCGTGGCAGGAGGTCTGGAGGCGGGAGGGGGAGCAGCAGGTGGCCACCACCGACCCCTGGATCCAAGAGCACCTCAAGTTCGCGCAGCAGATGTGGCGGGTTCGGATCATTGCCGAGACCGATGGCCAGATTGGGGACAAGGCGATCGCGGATTTGGTGCTGACACGGGTCCCAGGTAATCCCCTTGGCCCTCCTGGAGACTCCGTACCAGCTCCTTGAAGCAGGGATGTATCGGGATGCCTGACAACCATCGGCGGAGCCCCCCCCCCCCCCACTTATGCTTTACTGTGGACTGCATGGCCTCAAGTTTGCAATTTTTGCTGCACTGTCTGTCTGTTTTTCTATTTTTACATTCCAATCAACTGATTAGGTCTCACCCCCCCTCCCCAATCCCCCCCCCCTTCCTCCTCCTCCGGCAGTGCCTGATCCAGCCCAGAGATTTTCAGTGCGATTTTCTGGAAAAGTTATCTGCGGCCTTCGGTCACAACATTTCCTCCACATGTATGAAAATTAATTTTCCTCTGGCCCTTCAGGGACCATAGAATTACGGGGCTTTTCCTGGACCCCCTCCCCCTCCCCCTGCCAAAACCCCTCCCTCCACTCTTCTCCTCTAACACATCCCTGCCTTGCTGTCCCTTGGGGCAGGTCTGGTATGCCGTGCAAAAGAATTTGACTTTTCTTGACCCCGAAACATTTTGTTCGGCGCGTTTGGCACCAGCTTTCATCGCCGGTCCATTGAGCCCCTGGCGCGAACCCCAGTCCCCGGCCCCCACCGCCCCACGGCAAATGAGAGTACGCCTTCCCCATCTTCTGCGGTCTGCACACACGACGTCATACGACAGTCGACAAATGGCCAGTTTTGGCCATTGCCCCCCCCCCCCCCCCTAGATTCACTGCACCGCTAAATGGGTGTCGCAGTCAAGTGTGGAGTTAAAGGTTTTGGCGGTCGTACTGCATAGAATCTGAGCCACCGTTTTGGGCCTCTGGTCGCGTTGCCATGTAGTGATCCCCTGGATTTAGCACCTGAGATTCAATCAGGTGAAATTGGAGTCGTTTTCAGGTGCATGCTGCTGTCAACTTGCTGCTGCATCGGGCGTACTGTCACCGAGTAATCCTGCGACCCACAGCATCGCCGTACTACCGGCCCCGCATCGCCACCCGTGCGACTCGATGTATCCCTCAGTTCGAGCTGAGGTCTTTGTCTCGTGGGGGAGATTTTACCAGACTTTGTCCGTCTGTTTCTGCTTCACCCTCTCCCACACTTAGACCCCTTTTCAGGCTGCGTTCAGGTCTACCTTCCCATCCCCAGTGTCCAACGAAATGCACATCAAAATGCACTACCCCGAACGGCTGCATCAACATCTGCCTCTGGAAGGCCGTGCGTATCGGATTTGTGGATGATAGTGAGGCTCCGGTCGATGGCATTTCCCCATTTCCCCGAAGCTTATGTCTTCAGCCTACACGCATACACCCCCCGGCATCACACCCATGTGCGGCCATCGCCAAGCACATCTGTGGCGGGTCAAGCCAACCATCCCCAAATCAATGATGAATAGATAAAGCCTGGTCCCTTCAGGGGCACTGTGCTCGTGGAATTAATGGTTCCTAAGCCGCTCTTCAAAGGTGCTCCAAATTCTTGTTCTTTATCACAGATGCCAGCCCCAGCCCCAGCCCCAGCCCAGGTGTGTGTCATCCGCTGTCCCCTTGGTGCTGTAGATCCCGGGCAAAGTTTTTTCGCTTCTGACGCTCCAACGGCAGCTCAGACTGCAGTCCTGTTCTCGTGCAGGGGTGAGGCCACGAAGCCTCATCTTGCCCTCACTCACTGTACCTCGTAATGAACATGCCTTTTTGCTCCGCCGCGCACTGGAAGTTTGGGGGGTGGTTTTGACTGCGTAAGATTTGTGGCCCACCTTTCATTCGCTTCGATTTTGTTGGTCAACTACTACACAAGCTACAATGCCCCTCCGCAAGCGGCGCGGCAAGGGCAAAACACGAAGAAACCATTGGCTGCGTTGCCTGAGCAGCTTTACAGTTTTCATGATTTCTGTGGCGAGTTGGCGTGACAGGGGCACACTGAAGCAAGAAATGACTTCATATCTACCCTCATACCCTGGGCCCTGGATCACGCAAGTGGAGGTGCTCGCACCCCTTACACTCACAATGGCACATCTACCGTGCACCGAAACCAAATAGACCTGAGTTTAAGCACTCTTTGTGTTGCTCTGCCTGGGAAACGACTGATTGTGACAACAGATGGGGGTGAATCAGGACCACAAACACCAGCAATCCCGACAATGCAAGACAACCCATGTGTACCTGCACCTGAGCACTGCCAGTGTAGGATGCCACCTGGGTTATGCTGCAGTTTCTCAACAGCTCTTCAAATTAATAAAGGTTGTAGTCCAAGCACCTGCCATGTGCTGTGGCATGCCGCAGAACGGCAAATTATTCCACGGTGCCGTTGGTGCTTGCTCCAAAACTACATTTTCTTTAGCAGGGAGAAAATTCATTTTCGGTGCTGTGAGGTATGTTGGAATTGGGTTGCAAGATGGTGATGTGTGAGGGAAGGTAGTTTGGGCATGATGGCAGACGTGATATTTATGGTGCCGAGCTGTGCATTTGCGGATAATGCAGACTGTAGTGCACACACGCACCCTTGTTCAAGCAACACCAGACATTGTTTCTGTCTAGTTTGGGATTCCAGCAATTGTTTTGGCGAAGTTGAGGGGCCCCTGTGCACAATCCCACGCATACCCCGGGGGATTGGGACCTAGAATCACGGAGGGTCTCTCATCTCCCCCTCCCCTCCCCCTCCCCTCCCTGTCCCCTCCTTTCCGCTCCTTCTTCAAGTTGTGCACCTTTGAGTGGTTGCAATCCAGTAGCTCTTCCTGTTGAGGCTGCTGACCTCAGACGAGACGGGACCCTGAGGGCTACACCGCTTGTCGACCCCTCCTGGGCGGTTGGCGGGGGGGGGGGTCAATAAAGGTGGGTTAAGCGAGTGTCTATGTGGAGCCTTTGGTGGACTTCCCCTGTTTAATGCAGCCACCTACCACCTGCGGCTTCCTCCAGCCCAGAACTGAACCCCCGAGAGGTGCACGGGGCGCTGCCTAGATGTGCGGTATGTGGCACTCCTTCACTGACCCAGAGGAGCGCATGCGGTGCTGCACAGAGTGCTAGACCACCTGGCCCCCAACTGATGTAACCAACCCTAACCCTAACCTGGTCCTGGGGCGTGCCAAGCACTTCCCTGCACTGGGAGCACTCGAGGGAGTGGATCCCCACCCGACCCACAGATTCCCCGAGCGGCCTCAGTGTAGGGCTTGGATTGTCGACAGTCTGAGCGGCTGTGAGACCAGACAACCGGAGGCAAAAGCCCAGTTGCACTGGCGAGGTAAGGACGCATAGGCCGTGACCCTTACCTTCGGTACAAGCCGAGATCCATCCCAGCCCAACCCCCTCCCTATCGCTGACCCCCCCCCCCCCTCTCTCTCTCTCGCATCTCTTGCTCAGCTCCCTGTCTCAGAAATCCCCCCCCCCCCATTCTCTCTTTAACAATCTACACAAATTGGTGGGAGAAGGATGGGGCATTGTGTGCGAAGTTGCTAGTCTTGGGCCTCTGTATTTGTTGCACAGGCGATGATTGTTCGCTTGAGGACGAAGGTCGTACTTTTACATTCTATTGCCCATACGAGTACATCCTCATGGAGCACTGCTACAAGTGCCACGAACCTCCAGATCTGGAGGTCATCATCTGTGATGGATGGAGTGAGGCAGATATTCGAGCACAGTGCGACACCCCTGTGCCTCTGGCCTCCCCTTCACCAGCAGATGAGTAGATCATCCTCACAAGAGTGACGGGGAGTCCCGCAGGGCTTTGTGCCCTGACGAAGAGCAGCCGTGGCATCATGTGGTGTGTGCGCGTGTACATCCTGACTGTAGTATGTGCCTTCCTCCTGCCTGCCCTCCGTCATCCAAGGGTCTGCAGCAGGCTAACCATTATGCTTTTGGACACCTGAAACTGGAATCCGCAATGCTGCGAGGAAGGGCCTGGTACGTCTCCGCCGCAGTGGCATTGGAACGCCCCCTCCTTACCCCGCAAGCATGGGCCTTGTTCCCGTGTGTACCCTCGGCCCTCAGGGCGAGAGGGGTCTGATCACTGATGATGGTTTTGGGTGGGTTTCCGTTCTAGTGAGATTGACAGCATGTACATGCAGTGCACACGCAGTGCACAAACTTTCCCACTATTTCGGCCAAGCCTGCCCCCCCCGCTAACCCCGCCTTCTGTTGGCGGACCATGTCGCGAATTTCAAATTCTTGTTGCTCTGATCTGATGCATTGCATGGCTCTTACGGCCACCCAATGCACCAGAGCTGACCTGTACTCACCCCTGAGTGTACTGTCAAACCCCCAGAACAAATAATGTTCTGGTTCTTCTGAACACAAGAAAACCTTGTGCATTGGTCCAGCTGCACAGTGATATATGTGGACACAGACAGGGGCGAGCACTCAAGGTGCAAGGCCAAACACAATCCATTGGGGGATAGAGAGCGCCTGGGGGGATGGGTGGGGATGATTCTGGGGGCTTGATATCAGCACCAAAGGAACGGGCTCCAAGTCGCCAGGTGCTGATGGACGTGTTTCTCGGGATTGCAGGACAGAGCCGCACCACCACCTTCGCTCAGGTTGGCGTGTGTGTTCTAGGTCTTTGCGTCGTTCGTTTGAGCCTTGCATCTGATTGCTACTTCTGGCAATGCTGTGTATGCCCCTCCCGAGCTCAAGAACCCAAAGGTCTTTGGTCCAGCATCGCTAGCGCCTCGCTGGGAGTCCTTTTGGGTATCCCCATCTCATTGCATTCCTCTAGAATATGGAACCAACGTTGAAGCTCAGCCCCCCCGCCCCCACACAACTCCATGTGGCGTTGGCAGGTGTGCTGTCTGCTGGTGCATGCGCCAGCATGTTCTTGAAGGGCCAGAGGTCTGGGTCGGTCCAAGAGGCTTATTCAAAGTTGATTTTCCCCGAGCCGTAGTTGGGTCAAGCCCTGTTTTGGGTGGGTTAGAGGGGCTTTCCAGTCCCCTGTTGCAAACGGCTACTGTTGAGCAAGCAAGCAACACTTGTGCCACAAATTCACAGCTCACGACCAGTTGCAAATCAACTGGTTGCATTCAATGGCAATTGCCATACCAATGGGCCACTTTCCTCTGCCGAGCTCTAACCAATTTAGCGTCAATCCCCCCCCCCCCATACTATTTTTGCCCCCCCCCCCCCCGCCCAAAGCTCCTGAAAGCACTGTCTCCCTGTCTCCTTAAAGCAGTATGTTCACGAGCATCAGACACCTGGCTGCCTGTGGAGCCTGCAAGCTCAGCGCCCCGAGCTCTATTGCCGTGTTGGGCTTGCAGTTGCCCGTGGCATAGTGGACCTTGTGCAGCCCTGCAGCAACATGCTGAAACTGCGGAGGTTTACATCCGCAGGTCTTCTCTGTCGCGAGTTTTCGATTCGGATTCATCTCTCGATAGGGTTGCCAAGGAATGTGCCCTTGCGATCGTCATGTATTGGTTTACCCACTACGCCCTGCGTTGTACAGTACCACTGTTCCTCAAATCCACAGCATTTCGCTATCTGGCATGTTGTGCTAGCGCACCAACAGGGTTTCTCTCTCTCTCTCTCCTTGCACATACCCCTGGACCTGGTCCCTGAAGCACAGGAGTGGGCGTGCTAACTTTGCAGCACGAGGTCAGTTTGGAGTACCCAGGCGAGTAACTTGGCACACAGCAGTTGTTTTGCTATGAATACTCCAGCAGACGCAGTCCTTAGCTCTCTCGGACTCTTTCCAATCTGCAATCCAAAAGTCCCACATCCCACATTGTTCATTGCGACGTGGCTTTGCAGCCGTGCAGTGCAGTTTGCAAACCCCTGCAGCATGCAAAGGGCGTGAGGCATTTTGCCCCTGAATTGTGTGTTAACAGCTACATCGGAGGAGGTGATTGTAATGGTGATTTTGAGAACAGTCTTGAAGAGACACGGTGCCTCTGACAGCATTGCTCACATCTAGACAGGGAACAAGTGGACAGCAAGGTGATGGATACCCGAGCCACTGTGGGGCCTGTTTTGGATTGTAGAGATGTTTGTGTGTCAGGTTTCAGTTGTTGCACCAATATGTGCAAAGCGGTCAAAGGCGTCATGTGGCAGTCAACAATTTTCTGCTTTGTACATCTGTTACTCTTCTGCTTGTTCTCAGCTTCTGTGGTCCTGCTCCAACACGGGGTGTTGTGTGGCCAGTCTCCAAGATATGGCCTGTGGTTGGAGGGCTTCCCCAATGATGCGCCTCTCCCAATTGACCAGTCCGCGCCCCCACACAGTCTGGGGTTAACTCCCCATTGACTAGTCTGCGCCTCCACGTAGTCTGGCGGGGCACTTGTACTATATATCTACAGTGCCCAGTCTGCCCAAGTACATTTCCTGTTGTATCATGTAGTTGTTGTAGACAGGTCAGATTTCTGTTGGGATGCGCCATAATATGGGGGCGTAACACGATCATTTGGTGAGACGGGGCTGGGGTACTGTTACACAAAATTTTTGGGACTGTCCAAGGCGAGCAGGCTAGGCAAGTGGATTAAGAGTGGCAGTGTGAGGTTGAATTTTGCTGCTTTTTGTGACCACTCATCTGTGTATTATCGCGATTGAATGATGCCACTCTTTTTTTGATTTCCTGCTTATGGATGTGTGCATGCTTTGCGTTTTGAGGGTATGCTAGAAACACAACAGAATGAAATAGGACAATAGAGGTTTTGCAAAGGGGTATTTTCCTTTGGTTGGAATGAACAAACAATCCAAAAAGAGATTGTTGTCTGGAAAGACGGTCTAAATGTTTTCTCACCAATTTGTTCATGAAAAAAAAAGTTCAATTTCCCCACACAGGGCTGCTTCATTGGGTGCTGGGGAATAGGAGTGTTTTTAAGGTCTTTTGGGAGGGGGGGGGGGGGGGGCTCAAGATGGTCATGGTCATAAAGGACAGCAATCAACTACTGTCCTTGACAATGTTGGTTCATGACGTTCTGCCTGGTACCAAACAAGTCCCACATGCTGTCAATTGAAAGTTCATGGAAAAAGGTCATTTGCGCTACCGTGTGTGCGTGCATGCGTGCGCAGTGTCCATGTGGATTCACAGTAGCGTGCCAGTTGTTCCATGTGGGATATCATGGCTGAGCGGCATGCGAAATACGGTTTTCTGTTTAGTCCTGCCAGCGCCCGGCCTCCCATTGGGACCAGCGCTGTTAAGCGCGTGATGACCTTGGCTGGGTGTAGTGTGCCTAATTTAACCAATCTTTGTAGGGTGCATAGCGTCAACTTGAGGACCCGGCCCTCTCTTGCATTGTCAGCATGTCCCCCCCCCCCCCACCAAAAAAAAACGCTGGTACCACCGTGGCATTTTTTTTTCCGGGGGGTACCCCTGGAGGGGGAGGGGGGTACAAAAAAATTCGCATGAAAAATTTTTCCGGGCCCCCAAAACTGACTTTTTTTGACTTTTATTGCACTTTTTTGAATGTGGAAGGTGCAAGGAGGATACCTTTCAAGGTTTTCATTCATATTTTAGCCAATATGGGTGGTATTTGTGTTTAAGGGCACGAACACCCCCGGTCTGTTCCGGCTGTGCTGCAGCGCCCCACCCTGGCCTCTTATCGGCACGAAAGAGTCCCCAAATGAGCCAATGCACCTCATTTGGGGCGAGAAACCGAACCACCATCATTGAAGGACAAGGCTGACGAACGTCCATTCTAGCCGTTCTATACGTTGCCCAAGCCTACAGTGGACCCCACAATGTCATGTCCTCGTTGCCTCATAGCATGCTAGTTGATGACCGTTGTGCCACATTTGCTTGCCAAAGAAGGTTGGTTCTCAGTGGGAATGTGGTTTGTGTGTTAGTGTGATGGTGTGTATGTGTGTATGTGGATTGACGCACAACGCGGAAGAAATGTGTTACATGGTCTAATTTCTTGCAAATCACGCATCACGAACCGCGACATTATCGCTGTACCGCGCGCACATTGTTTGTCCGCTACTGCCGCTACTAGTACTCTTGCCGCTACCGGTGCTGCTCTAACTAGTGTTAACCTCGTTGTCTCTTGCCCTGAGGGCCTTTGCTGTTGCTCCTTGCTCCTCCACCTTATCCGCATTGGGGAGGATTTCTTTGGCGCAAGATGGCCTTCTCCTCCTCGGAAACCTCCCAAAGCGCTCAATGCTCCTCTGTGAAGGGGAAATCCTTATGTGTGTCATCCACCTCAAGGTGACCAGGCATATTGTACCTGGATTCCCAACGACCGCACCCGGGAACAACACATTGTTAACTCATAGGGCTGGGTGTCTGGGGCGGCCAAAATTGATAACCGCTCTCCGAAGGGACATGTCCACCCATGGGCGTCCCGCTTACCCCATGCGATGTTGATTGCTGACGACATGCAAAAAGTGTGTGAGAAGTGGGGGCAACAAAAATGTATAAATGGAGATTAGGTGGCTCTTGACCTGAGTTTTTCTACATAGTGATTCTTGCGTTCACCTTCTCCCTCTCACCCTTTTTGTTGTGTCCCTTTCCTTGCACTACCTCGCTAATTGCCGTTCTCCTCTTGCCCCTAGAACCCCAAACCTGCAAATGCACAAGTGACTACATTTAACTGAAGTGGAGTTCAAGTGCAAATCTCGTACAATGCAACATAGTAATGTTCACATGCAAATTCAGGTCACGTACCAACGACCCAACAAGTGTGTTTGCTTTTGGGGGGGGGGGGGGGGGGGGCTACCCCCCGAGGGGGGGGTTACGGAAAAAAAATTCGCGCGAATTATTTTTTCCAGTGGCCCCCTGCGTGTGCCCTCTAAATTTCGCTTGTGGTGCGACCGGCAGTGTGCGTTCGGCAAACTACTCAAAGTCTAGAGCCAGCTTTATAAAGGTGATAGCTCCGGGCTCTTTGGCCCATTGCAAGGCACGGAGCCAGCATAGTAGGTCTGTGATGAAACGCACCTCCCAGGGCCAGGTACACTTTGTGGGTTGTGTAGAGAAACAATTGGGGTTGTGGAGGGACGGGGTAGTGGCCCCATTAGTTGCTGGCAAGGGTATGCCCTAGCTGAGTCCATGCGGACTTTCGGAAAAAGCTTGGGGGTGTTCTGATCATGTATTTTTCGGGCTGCCAACACAGTATTGAACATGGTGCACGGCTTCTAGTATTTCCATGACTGACATGAAAAAACCCTTCCATGATTTTCCGTGATTTTCCGTGATTTTCCGTGATTCTCCATGATTTTCCGTGATTTTCCGTGATTTTCCGTGATTTTCTATGGCATTTCCGTGATATTTCCGTGATTTCTGTGGTGTTTCCATGGTACAAAAAGGTTCTTTATGCATCGCCTTTGCCTGACGTGGACACCCACAAGAGACGAAACAAAGCACAAGACATTTGCAGGCGGTCTACTGCCATTTGGTGAACCGTTCTTCAACATCTCCATTGCAAAACATGGTCACATACGCCTCACGCAAATCCTTGCCCATGCTCTGCCTATTATTAACATCAACTAGTCCAGCCAGACTAAATGGCCGCTCGATTGCCGCGCCTGTGACTGGGTACAACAAATATGGGGCCACGACCCCCCGCAAAACCGGAGGTCTTGACTGCCAAAATTTGATAACGTCCTTAGTAATGTGAATATTTGGGTAGTCACCTAAACGGTAGCGGTCAGAACTCAATACGTCCGCTGAGGTCCCCGGTTTTGTAATACCTTTTTCCACACAAAGAACTACACGCTCCAACACTTAGCAACTAGCAACAACAATAGCAAACAATCAGAACTTTCATTTCCGTTTCCGTGCTTTTCCGTGATTTTCCGTGATTTCCCTGATTTTCAACGTTTGCCTATTTCCGTGATTTTGAGTGATTTTCCTGCCACGGAAATACCAAGGAAGCCCTGCATGGTGTGCAACGCCAGAATAAAGGGCAAATCATGCTGCTCCGCTTGCCTAATGATGGGAGCTGGAAGATCCAGGGCTAAGCCGCTAATTTTGAGGCAAGAGGGCCTTGCTGAGAAGGGGTGGAGCTCCGGTATTTATGCTGCGAGTGCGTGCACTTGTTGTATGTGTGCGTCACGCGCGCGCGCGTGTGTGTGTGTGTGTGTGTGTGCGCGCGCGCGCTGTACTATTAACGAGGGTTGATGGCTTTTAATGTCCTGGCCGCTCTTGCGACGGGAGGGTTAGGGGTTAGCGGGTTAGAGCCTGCCTGAAGCCTGCCCTTTCCCACCCCCGGCCCCCCGGTATGTCGCGGCGCGGCGGAAGGACGCCGTCCTAAGGCTATGTGCCCTCCTCGGAGGCCCTCCCGTGGCCCTGACCTGGGCCCTGTGTGCCGCCCCGGGGCGACGCCGCCGTCCGCTGCCCTGCTGGGCCTCCCCCCTCCCCCCTGATCATGGGGGCTGGCACGACCGCCGACCCTCCGGAGGGCAAGACGCCCGCTTGTTGCTGCAGCTGCAGCCCCCCCCTCTGGACCGGCAGACACCGTTGTCCCCCCCCCAACACCCTGGGATGCCCTTCGTGGTGGCGGCTGCAGCAATGCCGCACCCCCCTGTGCCCTTTGCATGACTTGCACGCTGGGGCCCTGTGCTCATCGCACAAGGTCTGCATGGGGCGCCGCGGCTGCCCCACCCTTTTGCCCCCCGCCCGCTGCGCCCTCTTCTGTGGGGGGGAGGGGGGAAGGGACTCTGCCTGCTGTCCTGTGACTGCCCCTGGGGGGGGTTCCTGCTCCGCCCGTGTAGCGGATGTCGCCGCCGCCGCCCCCCCGGAGCCGTCCCCTGGGGGATGGCAGTCAATCGACATCTCCTGTCCCCCCCCTGAGGGGTCCCCCACCGCCGCCTCCGCTCCCGGCGCGCCGCCCCCCGAAAGACTAGGGTGGGGTTCGACCGAAGCCCCCTGATCCTGCCCCCCCCCCCGGGGGGGGTTCGTGTACTATTAACGAGGGTTGATGGCTTTTAATGTCCTGGCCGCTCTTGCGACGGGAGGGTTAGGGGTTAGCGGGTTAGAGCCTGCCTGAAGCCTGCCCTTTCCCACCCCCGGCCCCCCGGTATGTCGCGGCGTACTATTAACGAGGGCTATTAATGTCCTGGCCGCTCTTGTACTATTAACGAGGGTTGAGGGCTTTTCATGTACTATTAACCAGGGAGACCCATAGATGGCTGTGAGCTGGACGTGCACCAGCAAACCGGCACGTGGGCGGGGCTGGCTCTGTGCATGCTTCCTACTCTTCTACAGAGTCGGAATCTCTGTGTGTGTGTGTGTGTGTGTGTGCGTGTGTGTGGAGGAGGGGAGAAAACAATATTAAAGAGGCAGACCTGAACGGGTCCAGGGCCCCCTTGGTCACCCGAGGCGTCACCAAAATCAGTCCAACGTACAGTGAGTGCGCCGTCCTCTGTGGGGTGGGCTTAAGTGACCTCCGTTCCTGCACGCACATGCCTGGCCGCGTCGTTCAGCTCCACTCGTGCCCGCTTCGCGCAGGAGGGGGGGGGGCCCGGGTGTCCCTGTCCTCTCTTGAAGGCCAAGCCCCGGCTTGCCGGTTCTTTCTGGTGACGCTTGGGCCGCTTAGCTGAGGGGTCCCCCCCCTCCCGGGGTGCGTAGCCCCGCCGCCCTCACTCTGCCCTGTGTCCTAGGCGGTACCGGTAGGGGGGGGTGTCCTGTGTGGTGCCTGGGGCAGTAGTGCCGCACCCCCCTGCCCACCGCCGCAAATGTGGAGCATTGTCTGTGGTTGCGTGCAACGCAAAAAGCCATAGCCGCGGGAACCGCGGCCGAGTTTCCGGGCGAGTGGCCTTGGCGCACCGCTGGGGTGGTGTGAAGAGCACGGGCCCTCCCCTTGGCAGTGGTGCTGTTGCGCGTGGATTGGGTTCCTCCACTTTGTACTGCACGCCTTTGCGCGCCCCTTGCGGGAGGACTGGCCCTGCATAGAAATGGCTGGCATACACCGTGGCTGCTTTCTTTGCACCTCCTTTGTGTGTGTGTGTGTGCGCGCGCGCGCCTCAGGGAGGCGGGCATTGGAGACTCCTTTTGCACTATGTGCGTATTTGACGCAACAGCAGATACCGCATTACCGTGAAAAAGATTACCTTCTGAAAGCCTCAAATGCATCAAAACACAATTCACATGAAGAACCAAATCAGTGCAATACTAGTTCAACAACACAACTCCACAGTACAACTGTGCAACCACACTGGTGCAAAACATTGCATCAACTGTTGCTGGTACAGGTGGGACAGGGAAAGAAAAAAAGGTAGATCGGGAGGGGGTGAGGATGGCAAAACGAAATTTTAGACCTTGGCACTTTTTGCACCTTTTAGAACTCTAGGTACAAGGTACGGCAACTCGACTGGCACTAAAAAGTCCCAAGTGCCTGGCCTATTCCTTGGGTTTCATGAGACGGTGCAGGGATACGGCGTGCGGAGTGCGTTGGAATTGTGCCCTGGCTCTTCAAAATGTCCAAACCACACTCTTGTCTCCCGATTGGACATTTATGCATGTACACTAGCTACTTTGCACTAACGACATTTGTATGTTGTTTAACAAATTTAGAAACACATTTGACGTAGTTGTGCAGACTGAACTGAACACCTCCCATTGGTGAATCATGGTACCTTGCACAAAAGGGAAATACAACACCCAAGGTGTCTCGTATTTCTGTGATTTGGATGACAGAACCTTTCTGTAATTTTCCATGATTTTCCGTAATTCCCTATGGCATTTCCGTGGCTCAAAAAATTTTCATATGCATAGACGTTACTTGTATTGGATACATGCAAGAGAAAAAACAGAGCAGAAAACATCCATGGGTGGTCTACTGCCATTTGGTGAACCGTTATTCAACATCTCCATGGCAGAACATGGTCACATAGGCCTCTTGCACGTCCCTACCCATGTTGTGCCGATTTTGAACGTCAACCAGCCAACCAGGCCAAACGTTCTATTGCAGCCATTGAAACTAGATACCACAAATATGGAGCCACAGCCTCCCGCAAGCAACGACGGCAATAGCAAACAACAACACCACGAGTAATAGCAACATCAAGAACACTAGCAACAATCATTTCCAGTTCCGTGATTCTCCGTGATTTTCTATGATTTCCATGACTCTAAATTTTGGCCAATTTCCGTGATTCAAGTGATTTTCGGTGCCACAGAAATAAAAGAGTCCTTGCAACACCATTAGCAAAGGATAGGGGCAGCCTTCAACAACAAAAGAACACAACGGAAGGCTATGGAATGAGAATTGCACCTAGATTTGTACTCCTCCTCCCCATCCCCATCCTATCCCGACCAGCACTGGTACCATTCCAATCCCCATCCCTATCACTATCCCTATCCCCATTCCCATCCCCGTCTTCCCCATTTCCCCATCTCTATCCCTAGCACCCAAAAATATTCCTCGCCCTCGGCGTTACCACACAACGGCAATGCTTGAACTGTGAATCACAGCAAACCCCCCCCCCCCTTGATAGAAAGTAGCTTCGTCAAGAGTACACATTGTGGTCGAGGACAATACAAAGAAGTAAAAGAAGTGAATATATGGCTGAAACTGGATGAGTGGAAACAGTTCAGGCATTCATGGGAACCGCCACACCAACAAAAAACGTCATCCTGCACGAGTGTTGGTTGGCACAAGGCTGCAAACAATTCCTTTACCAACTCTAGGTCTACATGAACAACACATCTCTCTTGCTGCTCCAAAATGACCTATGTTGCATCTACCATGCGTGTGGAGGTAGATGTACATGGTAGATGGATCTACCATGCATGTGCAGCCGTGGTATGTGCAATGTGGTAGGCCCCACAATATACGTCAAATGGACAGTTTGGGTGACGTGTGCGGCAGTTCTACTATGGGGCGGGAACCCGTGGTGGACAGAACACTAGAGGTGGTGTGCTCCTTCTATTTTGGTTGGGGCAAAATCACACTACCAATTGTTGCTCAAACGTAGGCTTTATAAGGATTGGGTCCTGCTATGGAAGCACCACCACAAATTATGTTGCTCCGTTCCGTCTGGTTATTGTTTCTTTATGGGGCCCTGGACAGTCACCCGTTCTTCCCTCCGCATGTTGCGTCAGGTTGCTGCTTTCTGTCGGCCGGTGCTACCAGTGCTCCTGCTGGTGTTGTTCCCGTGTTCGTGGAGCCCAGTGGTGGTGTGCTGGGGCTGTGATGGATGTGGCCTGGTGTGCCGCTTGCGCGTCAGCGGCGTAGTTGGCATGTTGAGGTTGTGTTGGTTGTTGTGGGGTTGTTTGGCTGTTTTTGCTGTCTACACACCTCCATCCTTAGGCCATCCACAACGTGCCTCTCTGTGTTTCCGTGTGCGTGAGCCCCATGTGCCCTGCTCCGCACGGGCCCCAGCGGTGGCCCACTGGGCGTGGGACCCCCTGGGCACAGACAAACAACGGTGCTGTGCTGCAGGGGCCCCAGAGTTGGCTCCCTGGGTGCCTGATCCCCGTGCGCGCACTTGTGGCTGCAGGGAACGCATTAGGGGGCCCAGCGGTGGCCCACTGGGTGCAGCTTCCCGTGAGTGTGGACGGACAAAGATGTTGCGCTGCAGGGGGTGCCCCATCCCCTGCGCGCACTCACCATTTTACGAAACTCCTCAGGGGCCCTGCTGGGCCACTGGGAGTCCGATCTCCTGGTGATCCCCGGTCACCACGCCAAAAAACTCCCATCACTAGTCATAACTTGCTGCAGCCGGAGCTATCAGTATTATCACCGAGCTGTCACTAGTGTCACTAGCGTGCTCAGAACCATTGTTGTTGTACAGGCACATGGCCTGGGGGACGCGCACAGGGGCCGGGGGACATGCACAGGGGCCGGGCAAAATATCTGGGTGTTGTACCCAACCGAAAAAAAAACACTGAAAAGATGAAAAAAACACCAAATCATGTGCACTGGGTGACCGGACCACTGGTTAGCACATCCTTGCCGTGGCGTGGGGGTTCCAGGTGTGTGTATGTAGGGGGGGGGGGGGGTGTCATTTTTTCCGATTTGAATTTTGAATTGGTCATTTCATTCTCAGCATTTTCAATATCCCCAAGTGGGGTAAAATGCCCTTTCGCCGTTCACCACAATGACACACTCCTGGTTCTTGTACAATCTTGTACACCACTTGTGACGTTTTATGCCACCTCTGTACCATTGTACCATGCACACACCATGCACCTTCTCCCCTCAAGCTGCTGCCAACTCCTTGTGAAATGCCTACCTTGATCTGTTCTTTCACGTTCGCTGCCACTCATGTACATGGGATTGGGATCGTTGTAGTACACCACCAGTAGGAAGCAAAAGAATATGTCTTGCAGCTCCTCGCCCTGCTTAGGGCAGGGTGTTTTCAGTGGCCTTAGTGACCGTGTGGTACCGCCCCAGAGGGGTGCTTTCACTAACTTGGGCGGTTAGGGTCAGAGTTCTGACGCCAACTGTCCAGACAACTTTGAGCATAACAAGAGGGTCGCAGGAACATTTGAACTTGTGTTGCTCGTAACAACAAATTGCCTCACCAGTGCCCAGTACTGTACCGTCGCCTTGCCTCCGTCCCCTGTCCTATATCGGGTGACTTCCATGTCTAGAAGACTCCGATACCAAGGATTACCTGCACCGCATCGTGTAACATGTTGGAACAAACTATGGGGAAAAGTCATTCATTGGGACCCTTAAAAATGGTGCACCGCCTTTTGGGCTGCTTGTTGTTCCTTCCAGATGGTTGCTGTTACTTCCTGGCGGGCTCTGGATGGCTGTTGTTATTTCCTGGTGGGCTCTGGATTGTTGCTGTTACTTCTTGGTGGGCTGTGGATGGGTACAATTAACTTTTGCACCTTGAAACTGTAAGGGGACACAGTGCAGCATGTGCAATGGTAATACCTTCTACAGCTCACTGTCGAATAGGTGTCGAGTAGGCCTACGAAATCACCCCAATACAAGCACCGGGCGCGCACCGCGTATAACACTCCCTCTATGCCTGGACATCTGCAGAGCACCCTCTGATCAGCAACCGCTGTCAGTTAGAGACCTACAGGCATCAGTTGACAATCATCAACCGTTGGCGGCTGAACCTAATACTGCAAGGAGGGAAAAACGGAAACATCTCCTTCCCGAAAAGACAGCCCTGACACTGGCATCGGGGCACACATGACTGGGTCGCTGTGAGTCCTACCGAGACACAAATCAGATGTGCGCAGGTCCTGACGCAGATGGACTGGATCCGCCCTGTCTGACTAATGGTCGGTGCATGAGCGGGTCTGGGTCACGCTCCTGTGCCAGTACAAGCCCCAAGCCGGACGTTCCTGGCAAGTCTGGGCGGTGTCCGTGTCTGTAAAGAGGTCAGTTGCAGGGAAAAAAATGGGTACAGCAAACAAACCGCCGTTGCTGGCTCATTGCTGTGGTGAGGGTGAACGAGTCAGGGAGCCTCGGTGAATGTGTTGGTGGCCCCAGACTGTTTGTGCCAGGAATGCCTCAGGCTGGTATTGAGCTGCAAAGGCTAAAAATCAGACACCGCCATACCCCAAAATGGGATACAACGTATGAGTTGACGGCCGGACAGGACCTCAATTCAAAGCGTCCTCACAACCGCGTGGCAATAGCAGGGGCCTGGCAACAGACGCCGATGAAATATGGCCATTACAGAACCATCGTCGATTCCATTTGCCTGCCTTCGAGGCTTTGCACGACCAGATCGGCTTTACCAAAATCAAGTGGCATTCATATGTTGCCAGCTGCTATAGCCTCGCAAGCGTCACCAAATGGGGATCTCCGGCGCTCCTCGCGCGCCGTTCCGCCCGTCGTGCATCGCGACCCGCCGCGCGCACCGCCCATCGAGGCCCGTCCCGTCAACCGCCCACCGCAACGGGTGACAACATGCGGCCCTCTTCGCAGGCAACGGTGGTTTGCAAGGGTGGGTCAGCGTCGCCAGCTGCCGATCACACAGCGTCCCTAACGCAGCGGTGGGTCTTCCGAGTCACAAATGCAATGCAGATGGGTCCCGCAGTCCCCTGCTTCCCCAGAGGATTCCCCGAGCATCGTCACCGAACCTTCTCCCACGAACGCCCGCTTCCCCTGTCGGCGGGCGCGGCTCAACAGAGTGGCGGGCGACCAGCATCAGCAGTTATTTGGCCGCCACTTGCGCTCGTTTATGCACCAACCGCCGGTTACCCGCTAACCCCAGGCCGTCCACCTCAAAACACGGCAGCGTTTGACACCACCGCGTGACGCCCATTCGGACTCGGTGCCGGTCATCTGGGGTCCGGCCACCAGCCAGTGCCTGCCCCATCGTGGGATGCAGGGTCCTGCCCCCGTTGCACACATGGGCAGGTACATGGGCGGCCCTGTGCATCGGGTGCATGTATTCGCTCCCATGGACAACGACACGTGACCCTTTGGGCGTCTGGCCTCTGCTGGCCGCGCCGAGTGCGCCCGCGACTCGGGGGATCCAACTCTGGATCCCATGCCCCGAAATAACCGCGGAAGGAAGCACAAGAATATGGCTTGCATGCCCTTGCCTTGCATGGGACCGCCCACGGCCCACGTGAAAGACGCCATATCACTGTTTGCGATGTCAAAACTATAATTTGGGATCGGACGGTGTTGTCAGCGGCTCTAGTGACCCTGTAGTACAGCCCGAGAGGGATGCTTTGATGACGGTTTGGGTTAGATTTCTGATGCCAGCTGTGCGGATACCTTTAAGCATACCGAGAGAGGGTCGCAGAAACAATTGAACATTTGTTGCCAGTGTTGCCCATGCCCCTGCATAATCGTGGCTCATCCATCTCGACAGTTCATCATGCCCCCAGCCCACGCCCCCCTGCTGCCACCCGGGGGGGGTACGGGTATAATTTCCCTGGGCGGGCGGGGGGGGGATTTCGCCACCGTCGGAAATCCCAAAGCTGCCAACTGCCTCACACACACCCTCACGTGCACGCCCATGCTCCGTTCAGCACCAATGCCTCAATGTCTCCTCAACAGCGTCAAAGGCCACGGAAACCTGAACAATGCGGCGTACTTGAGGAACGGTCTAAAAAAAAGGTGCAAAAAGGGTGCAACATCTGATGTTGGCTCGGTCTCATCAATGACAAAGTTTGCATACAACGGGTTTACTACCTTCAACACGCGTAACCACTGTACCAAGGCATCCCACCGCGGTTGAAAGACTCGTTCCACTTGCTGCCTTGTCTTACGGTTGCGACGAATAGCATCCAACTCTGTTTGCTTTCCAACAGGGTACCCACAGTATGCAGTGCCATTGGCATCTTCACAGCACTGCTGGCACCCGTAAATTTCGCCAGGAGAAAATTTCCCACAAAATTAGCCGAACCTCCCGCCTCCCGCAGCCGAGACACAGCCCGAGGCAGCCGGCACCCCCAGGTTGTATTGCGTTGAGGATGATGAGATGCAGTGCCCCCCCCCCCCCCCAATGTAGGGGGCTTGTTATCTCATGGCAGGTCCTCCCTTGTAGATACTGGGGATCCTGATGTTGCAAGGTGATCGAGAGGTGGCCCTAGGCACGAGCTGCTCAGCGTAGCTGTTGCTGCAGCTGTCCGCAGATGATGTGGAACGGGGCGAGACACTGCACGAGCGCTTGCATTGTAGTGGGAGGGCCCGGTGGAATGGAGCGTTTGCAGTTTGTCATCAACGCCCAGGATGACATGCTTTGAAGCCCGTCACCATCGGAGGCGGGACGTGTGCTGAATAGTCAGAGTGGCCAATGCAAAAGGCCCCTGATTCGACACGGCTTCATCAGCAGAGACGGAATGTCATTGAAGATGTGTGGTCCCGAACTTATACAGGAAGCGCTTCAGTGGCTTGGGAAAATGCTTATCACTGCACAGTCATGGTCCCGAACTTTGTGCAATAGGTAGCGGGCAGCCAGCGGGGCAGGATCAATCAAATTGTGAAAGAGTCAGGCAACCTGCAACACAGCGAAGAGGGTCTACCTGAGATGAACTCCAAATGGGTCTCATGCACGCTGCCGAGGAATCCTATGACCCGAGGCACATATTGTCAGATCGATTGGATCGGACGATCAAACGGCATGACGACCATGTCATTCAGGTCATTGGATTGGATATTATCGGTTCAGATTTTCTGTTGACAGAAATGTATGCACTTGGATTGGCCCTCCCTGGGGCTGGGCCGTGGAGAATGCCATCAGTGTCCGTTTGGCCGTGTACCTTTCTCTGTGCCAATCGGGCCGTGCAGACAGCTGTGGTTTGCGGGGATGACTGGGGAGGATACAGGGAGGATGCGGGCAGGATGGGAGCCGAGGGACAACTGTCCCACTCTCACCCATCACAACCCTTTTGCCCTCGGGCTTGGAACAAACAATGTAAACAATTCATTTCTAAAATTTCAAGCCATTGCCTACACCAGTGGAAATGCCAACGGGCAGACTTTCATCGCCTTTTGTCGCCCCACCTCGCCTTCCTATGGAACAAATTTCTAGTCCGCTGGAGCCGACCCATAACCGATGCGTCTGTTGCTCTGCAGAAACCGCACCCACTCGTGGCAGTGCTCCGCGTGACATCCCCGCCCCAATCCGCAGACCTGCTTCTCCCGCACAATCCACTTCAGTACGGAGGGCAGGGCCCATGACAGCGTCAAGGCGACCCATTCCTTAGCCCCCCCGACATAGACCTCCGTGTCCCCACGGCAGAGGCTGTTGATGATGGTGTCCGCGCATTTGGTGCTGCTCATGGCCTTCTTTGCCTCCAATGCCCCGGTGGGCGCGCCATCCCCTTTGAGGGCGTTCCTCGAGAGGTTTGTCTCGATGTATCCCGGAGTGACGACCAGCACCTCGATGTTGTTGCACTGGTGCTCGGCACGGAGGCTGTCGAACATCCCAATGACCGCGTGCTTCGAGGCGGCGTAAAATGTGCGTTTGGGGAGGCCGAACTTGCCCTGCAGTCAAAAGGGTAGAGTGCAGATCAGCCCTTGTATCATGGCGGTGCATCTCGCACTTCGTGCATGATTGGCGCGCGCCGCACACACACGCACGCACGCACGCACACACACACAGACACGCACACACACACACACACACACACACACACACACACACACACACACAGACACGCACACACACACACACACACACAAACAGACACACACACACACACACACAGACAGACAAATACACACAGGGGGACAGCAAGCCTGCTTGTATCTGTGGTTTGCTGGGCTTTGTAGTAGTAGACGTCCCGTGTGCCTCTGAGTGGCTGCACCACAACGGTGTGTCCACTCTCCTCCTCTGTCTTACACCTGGGTGCCTTTGCCAGTTTAGTGGTGCGTCTGCCGGAATGCCCTACTATTTTTCATTTGTGGTGAATGGTATGAACCCCGGTTTTGAGCTTTTTTCCACAAGTTACTGGGTTTCTTGGGTTGAAATTGATGGCATCCATGTGATAAGAATTTGTGGGGGAGGAGGCAAAGAAAGGGTGCTTGGTGGTTGTGGAGGGGTGTGGCCGACGATGGCAGTTGAACATGACGTTCTCTTGTTTGCAAGCCATTGTTCTTGGCCTGCACTTCACCATTTCACTCCCGGTCCAACCCCAAACATACAGCATGTTTTACATTCAATCATTCGCACCCCAACCTCATCAAGCACAGCACTCACTAAGCACAGCCCGTCGTCTGCAACTACCTTTGCCTTTCTTCACCCAGTTTTCATCAAGGCGGCGACATAACATACCTTCACTTTCAAGCACTACTGCCCCAACCTCACCATACAAAGCCACAAGCCAACCCGTACCAATGCCCTTTATGCCTTCTCCAACCCTCCCCAACCCAAAACAAACAGCATGGTCGTCGGCGTAACAAACTTTGCATTGTGTGCACAACGTGCTTATTGCGGGGATTCCCAAACGGTGTCGCAGCTGGGACGGTTCCAGGGGCTGGTTCTGGGGGGTGGCCCCATGTGGCACACTGTGGCAAACGGTCTGCAACTGTCATCGCACAATTGCTGCCCTCCTCACCAACCCCACCACTGTCATCATCCACATCCCTGGAATCGGTTGAACTGGTCCATGATAAAGCACTACCTGACCAGTGCATGACCGGCACAGGATTTCTCATATCCGGGGCGTTAGACTACTGAAACGGACAAATGGGGTGCGGCAGGGCGATCAATGATTGGCAGAGAACGGGAATTTTCGGTTCGCAATGCAATGCAATACCTGAACGCTGCTGATCACCACAATGTGCCCGGCTTTTGACTCGATCATATGGGGCAGCACCGCTCTCGTAAGCAACGCGGGTCCAAAAAAATTCACGTCCATGATTTGCTTCATTGTTTCCGGTGTTGTATCCTGCCAAAATGGGTGTGATGGCAACTGGCAGTGCTGGGACGTGGTAAAGGAGGGATACTGTCACTGGCACTGTTTCGTGCATTGTACGGGCATGATGAAGCAGGTGGTACTGCGTTTTTTTGTTCGGGCTAGCCAGACTTCTTTTTACCTCAAATCCATCGCTCCACACAGCGCGAGCAGGAGTTCCCACAATGTTGTTCAAAGGCCGTAGACAGGACCTGGGCAAGAGTTGGGGTTCCGGAGCCGGTATACCCAGTAGAAGTCTTAGAACCCATTTTGACCTTCTCACGAGGACCATGCGATCCGACATGCAGGCAGAAATCATGGCGCATGGTGTTGCAGCGGAAGACGTCCACGCTGAAGGACTTCAAGGGGGGGGGTTTGCCCGGCACACACCCAGCGGGCTTTTTTTGGGCAAGTGCGCTCGACTTTGGCCCCAGATGCACCATCCCTTGGAGACTCTCTAAGCACACCAGAGCATTGTCCCCCTACTAGCCAAATCAACCCCAAAACCATCCCTGCAGGGCACAGACATGGCGGGCGTGGTCACCAGAAGGAGGCTCAGGAGCTCTGCGGATTGCGGCAGTCTCGCAGGCTTCGCCCGCTCAGGACCTTCCCCGGTCAGCTCCCACCTAGTGCAAAAGAGTGGCTGAGTCGTGCCTACGGTGAGTTGTCTGAATGTTGTGCTTGAGACTGCAACGCACTTCTATTATTTTGATGTGATTTTCAACAAAGATTGCGGTAACCGGCCCGTGAACCGCTCGCTTGAGGGTCGCATGCAGGCACGGCATTGTCTTAGCACGGGAGTCGCATCTGACCGTCGTTTCTTGGCCATGGTTGCGCAGGTTTGGGGCATAAATCACCCAGATATCGCTTCAATCAAAGTCACGTATGCGCTACAGGATACTGTGGGGGTATTTCAGGTTCAGCAGTGCTGAGCATTCTGTTGGGCTGCAGGACCGATTTCATTGGATGCCGCTGAATTGCAATGGGCATCCCCCAATTCTCAGGTTAGCACAGGCGCTTGACCACAAAAACTGTGTGCAGAACAGCAAATGTCAGACGGATCACCGCGTGCTGAGACAAAGCCCTGCTTACACAGGGGGGGGGGGAGGGTGCGTGGAAACTGCTTTGCACTGGAAACACATGGTAACGTATGGTGAGGGCGTACTTCAGTCACCAATGATATGAAACCCCGAACCCCCCCCCTCCCCCTCCGCGGGACGACGTACCAGAAAGTTTGAGCGCTGGCTGACTCCAGCGTTGTTGATCAGTACATCAATGCGGCTGAAGTGCTTCATCACTGTGTCTACCTTCTCTTTGAACTCGCTGGCATCAGCCATGTCCAGGGGCACAATCAGGCAATCCTCCTCGGGCAGTCCCGTGCTCCTTGCGACCCGTTCAAGCTCGTCACGGCGGCGGGCGGAGAGCACAAGCTTGGCCCCATGGGTTGCAACTCGAAGTGCTAGGGCCTCTCCAATCCCTGAAGAGGCCCCGGTGATCCACACCACTTTGTCTTGCAATGAGATGGCCTTCCGGCGGCGGTGGCTATACAAGAGGCCTTTGAGGAAGATGCCAAAGGTAGCAAGTAGACATAGCAGCTCCACTCTCATTGATGAAATATAGGCTGAGCAGGCAGGGGCATATAAAGGGTCATCGACAATCACTCGGTGCCAAGAGTGGGGTCATGATGAAAGGGGGCAGTGCTTGCACTGCGCGCCGGCGCTGCTTTTGCGGCGAGTATACCCAGAACGTCCCATGTTTTAGCCCCTCCCAAAATGGCCCCAAAAGAGAGCAAACGGTTTAGCCACAAAAATTGTGTAAACGCCTTTTTCCCACAAACATAGCACCTCATCATCTTTGAAATGGCCCTTGGCGCACCGTGGTCCTTCACGGTCCCAAACAAGTACATCTGCAGAGGTGCCCGGGGACAGAGGACAAATCCAACCGACCACACAACCCCTTTCCCATAGATGTCGCCAAATACACGTACCATGCGCGCGCCGCGTCAGGTGCTCCCCCAAGGAATCATGTCGATCGTTATCGCTTTGTGCTCCCCGCTGGTGTCTAGAATGCAACCCACAAAAGTGTGAAGTGGCACCATGGCAATGCCACGGGCCAGAGTGGTGGCATATGACAGTCTGTGGGAAGTACTCGCGTCACATTTCTATGCAGTGGTAAGGGTCACAAGGATATGCTTGAAAGGTCACGGCCCTCCGAACAGGTGGCCCACTACTGTGAGTGCCTCGGATTGCTATCAAACAAAAGCATCGAAGGCAGTCGCTCACCACCTGCTGCTGCCATCACTATCCCGACGTTCTCTTGTCTTGCATTCTGTGTTGCGTCCTGCAAAAGTTGCCCGATCTTCCTTTTGCAGTCCACACTCATTCGGTGTATTCACTGTGGCATCGTCTTCGCATTCTTGGTCCACCTAAAATGTGTCTCTCCCATCTATGGGTGAATCTTTGCACTGCGCGCGCACTGCACGCGCACTGCGTGCTACTTTTAGACTATGTTCCCCCCGAAGAGCCCCCAAGCACACCCCTTGGAAACGCCCTTAGAATTAGGTGACCCAAACTGCCCCAGCTCAAGAAAGTTGCAAACTACCTTCCCTTCACATAACACACATCATGCACAAGGTTTCTGGTTTCCCCAATGCTGTGGATGTTCCTTGTTTTTGATAAAGAAAACGTTGATGATTTTCCCCGATGCAAAATGATAGTCACAAGGTAGATAAGCAGGGCAACCAAACACCAGATCGATTGAAATCAGGATGTTCTCCTTCCAAATCAAAGCATAAGTAGCAAAGACAGGCTAGAGGGAGAATACACAACTTGTGTGCACAACATGACAAAGGGGGACAAAATCAGAAGTCAAAACCTCCGCTAGGGGTCACCATGATGCCCCTAGGGGCCTCTAGTATCTCAAAGTATGGGTCTCTAGTACGGCCAGACGCCCAAATAGTTGCACTGCGCGCGCACTGCGCTTAAGGCTCCTCCTATAACTCCTGGACCTTCTATTGCTGGGCATCCTTTCTGCCCATTGGCCATCAGCCTCATGTATCTCCCCTCCATTGTTGCATCACCACCACTGGTTGCAATTAAAATGTGAAACAGCTGGTTTGCTATCATAGTACGGCAAACCCTTTAGTGCCCGGTCAGCTTGTTCCTCAGGGTTTGGGCCCTTGCGCCAAACTTTATGCACCGCTGCGCTTCCACACATTCTGACGCTGACGAGGAGGAAGAGCATACTGTTGAACACAATCATGCAGACAATGATGAAGACAATGATAAAGATTAGAAAGAGGAACCTTCTTCCCCGCCATCTTCACCATGTCAGATGGGCAGGTCTGGGGGTTGCAAAAAATGCATAGGGGACTTTGGAAAATGCAATGCTGAAGAATGCGCAGCAATGACCAAACATGCACAACTCATTGGATAGCCAAAACAAGCAATGCATGACAGCCAACAATGCTTCGAACTGCAGTTCAATGTCACCAGTGCACATCAGCATTTGTGTTGTGCAGTGTGAATCCTCTGCAGGGGATGATGCTTGTAATTCATGTTTCTGGCCAAATCGAATGACCGTTCAATGTCTTTGGACGGAAATTACAGTAAGAACATCGCACAATTAACCAAAGTGCGGGACTGCTACTTCCAACAGTGTTCAATGGAGATGGGTTAAAAATGCATGGATAAACCACCTGACAACATCTGTGCCACTCACTTCGGTGCCATTAGTGGAAAACTGCAAGGCGTTCAGCAATGCCTACCTATGGCTGCCTGAGCACCCATACCGTATTGGAGTTCCTGAAATGGGGGTGGGGGAACTGGCGAGTGCTGTTTTGGGTACCCCATGGCATCAAGGAGGGAGACAAATGGCCGCATAACCCTTGCGTATCAGGTCCCCAGTGCGGGGAGGCAAAAAATACAAAGCGAGGCTTCCTGCAGAGGGCTCATCCGAGTGAGGGGGAGAACAAAAGCTATAAAACAGCTGCTGTATCAGGGTCCCCTATGCGGGGGAAGACTTGGATTGCCCAAGGAATATTGCCAGTGAGGGTATTCAGGCTCAAATAATTGCCCTGCATGACAACCTTCCCCTGTGATGCACACTAATGCATAACGATGCGCATAAGCCAAATCACTTTTGGTGTTTTTGAGCCATTTTTGACCTCTTTGAGTTGTGTATGCCCCCCCAAATGGTGAAACAACTCATGTGGCCTTCCAAAAAAAAATATTCGAACACGCCAATGCCCCCTAATTCGAATGTGCTTGATGCTGGTCCTCATCAACATCCATGCATGTCTGCCTGCCGGCAGAAACCCTACAGGCGTGCGACAACCATGACCTGGGCGTATGAATCTCTGCACTGCCATACTCGGCCCACAAATGCATTGCTCATGGCTTCTCTACCACAAATGTTGATAAATCAACTGTGTTGTGGTCCGTCTTGCTGCCGCATAGGTCCGAATGCTGCTCAAGAGGTCTGTACAACAGTAGGCTCTCAGGCATTCCTATGGACCATTGCATTTCTTTTCGTGACTGATGACATCGATGCAGAAATGGTCACTGTTTTCTGTTCCACAGGCAAAACCTTGCACACAGACTTGCATTGCACCCGAGGTCCTCGGCAACTTGGGCTTTCGACCCGTGCTCCCTCGAAGATGAGGGTGATGACATGATCCAGAATCTTCAGGAATGGGACGTGGCTACATAATCCTTGCTGCATTGGGGTTGGCCCACGCCGAAACAACCTCCACTATCGCAAAAATGGCCCATCTACAGCCTTCCTACACAGAAATGGTTTCAATCTGTTCACTACAGGCAAAACGGCACGTTTTGAGGAAATCCCCCCCCCGCCCCACTCCACACCCTGCGTGCACTGCGCGAAAGGCTAATATCCGTAGAACCTGCCCCCACAGAATGCTCCCAAATGGCTCTCAAAAGGAACCTCTGTGCAATTTATGGACCTGCAAAACACAGTCATGACGCAACAAGACCCATTGTGTCAGAAAATCAATGATCCAAGTTTTTGTGCATCACCCATGTACCACCTTGTACCACCCATGTACGTCGTTGTAAGATTGCTGTCGGGTAATCAGGGTACCAGATGTTTTTGCAATGAACACAACTTCAAAATCCTGCGCATACGCGAAGGACAGTAACCACCTCAAATTAACACATCGGCGGACATTTCGGGGGCCAGATCCAAACAATGTGCCGGAAGATGCCCCACGTGCCCTGCGCAGCAATTTCCCCTCTTTGAAAAGGCCACGAAAATGGGTAGTTTGCCAGAACCCACACGGTGTCGCATATTCAAAGAGCCCTGTCCCCACTCCCCGAGCGCACATTCAGGCGTCCGCTGGTCCTACTGCAGGTGTCATGGGCGCTTGTCCCCAACGGCGCCGTTCGGCCACTCCGTTGCCTCCACCCCGAATTCTGATAAAAGTCGTTTTCCCAATCAAGACAAATGTGTGACCACTCGGAGCCTTTCTGCTTCCGAATCCAACGGAACCAGCTCAGAAGGCAGCACATACACATGCACTAGCATTGAGTGAAGGATGCCTATGTGCATTAGTCGTCAGGCCGCACCAACAATGCCAGTTGGGGGTGCAGGACTTGTAGGGCCGACATACAACAGTGATCCCCCTTCCCATTGGGCAAGCACAGTCCATGTAGGGGAAGGAAATGGTTAGATGGGGATCTGTGATTAGACAAGGCTGTGATCCTGCACATGACACGTAGGTGTTTCCGCCACAGGTTCCGCGCTGAATGTGGCCCAGTCCACTGAGGTGTGCTTGCACAATGGTGAGGACAGTTACGACAGGGATGTGCTCTAGAGGGCTTGAGGCTGCAGGGGCGGAAGCGTTTGCCTTACCAAATACAGCAGGTCGAAAATGCAACTTACGCCAAATAAAAAAAATAAGCGACTTACGCTTGACACCCCAAAAGGGGGGGGTATATGACGCCCGCGCCTGCGCTTGATCTATTAACCACTCTTCGAGGTGATTTCCTTCGGGCGCCTTTGGTGCCCATGGAGCGTCGGGCGCCTTCCGCGCCTATGGACTCCTCAGGCCAACACCTTTGACACCTTTGGCCGGAGGCCCCCTAGCGGGGGTCGGGGGTGGTAGTTGGCGTCCTGGGACCCGCAGAGTCGGACCCCCATGCTGCACCCTGAAGAAGAATATTGTTATGAGCAGCTGAAACTCTTGCCGGTACACTGGGCTCACATCCGTGTCCCCTGACATCTTCGAGCACAACAAAAAACTGCGGTCAGAAAGACAATAGTCAGATGGGGGGAGGGGGGGCGTGCTCAGATATGAGGCGGGCAGATAGAGCGGACTGGTCAGGCCTGAGGCTTTTGTTTGGGGCCTAAGCCTTCGATCGTTGGCAAGCGAGTGGCGGTGGGGGTGGCGGCTGTTGGAGGGGCAAGTGAGTGGAGGATGGCGGAGGTCAGAGCAGAGGTTCGAAGGCATGGGCACACTCACGCGGTCAGAGGTCAAGCAGATCTATGGGCAGCGGCCTATGGGCAGGGGGTGTCCCTGGCAGCACGGCAGGACGCGGTCCCGCGACGATATTTTACATCAGAGACAAACGTGGCATGGGGGACATAAGCAAAAAAAAAGGGTCCTGAAGACCAAGTCCCACTCCCGCCCCCGGCATGCACACACTTGTTGAATTGTACAGTGGCTCACGTTGCCTTGCGGCTGGCGCACTGGGGCATCAACACCAAAAATTGACCGACGTTTGCGGCATGTCTGCCATGCCTGTGTAACAGCTTTTTTGCTGCTGATAGAAGAGGCTATCTCGAAATCTAGGCAAATGCGTGATGCAGTGTGTCGCGGAGAATGATGGGACCAATGGTCAGAAGGTCAACCATGCACTCGGCAATGGCGTTACAGACAGAGCTGTGCATCATGGGAGGGGCTGCATGGCCCGTCTATTGTTGTTCGGGCTATGCGAAAAAATCAAACTGCTGGGCGGTAGCGCACCCAAATCTCAACCGAGTGGTGCTGCCGACCAGCAACTGCTCGCTTACATGTCAACCGCTGGTCCCATAACGTCCAGTACAAAGCGGTGATTGATAGCGGGGCGGGAAGCCATGGGACCTGGACTGAGGCAGTTGCGCGAGCTGCACTGTATACACACAGCATACGTTTTCGATGGGCAAGACATGTGTTCCAACACAAATACTGCTACTTTTCCCTCGCTCTATTGCGACACGGGCAGAGCTATGCACCCCAGCAATGAGTCCCATGCCCCAAAATACCTGCGAACCGCAGTCCCCAAGCCATCAATTACCAGCGGTCATCACTGTCATTGGCGCCGTCATGTGGGCTCTCGGAGCTGTATCTAACACGTTCCGCTTATTTCGAGACAACACGAAAAAGCCACGTCCTCACAACGGCCCCAATGGCGTTGGAGAAAGAATACAAATTGATAAAATGGTACGTTTGGGTGAAACAAACACACTCATATGCAGACATGCTCTTTGACAGCAGAACAGGAATACTCTAATGCAATGTTGAACATGCCATAGCCTCAATATTGCATCAATATCACATGCGGATGCAACACACAGTATAAATGTGAGTGTGCGTTAGTGTTGCCGTATGGTGTAAGTATTATGGCTGTCCATCGATGTACTCATTCGAGTGTGGAATTGATAGGGGCATGCAACCCTGAGATTGCAATGAAGCACAAAAAAGTGTGGCGGTCTATTACAAAACAGAGCAATAAAAGTGAATGAATGAGGCGAGAGAAGCACTGCCTCAGGGCCCCCGCCCACACAACCCACACCACCATCAGAGGACTCCTGACACCCACGGCGATGGGGGCCCACCACGTGGCCCACAGTGCGTCAGATTTGGGCTGCAAATTGGGTCAGCGTGAGGCAGGGATAAGCGGACCGAACGTGTGCTGCGGGCGTCAGCAATGGGCCCGAGTGTCGCCCGCGACAACCGCCACAACTGCCGAAGCTGGGGCTTGACGTGGCCCACTTGCCAGTGACTAAGACATGGAGGCGCCGGACGCTGAAGATCCTGAGAGCAATTGTTCTTCACTAAATCTCAGACAAGTGGTGGGCAAGTGATGGCGCTCATTCTAAACATATCATTGTCACTTGTGCTGACATTTGGGGGGCGTTTCTGCATTGAAGGCCCCGGAGCCCGTGGGCCTCGCAGCCCCGACAGGGCTATGCATGAGTGGAAAGGGGGGCTCACACAACGGATCGTTGTCCAACCGTGAGGGTCTGTGACGAGGGCGTTGAGGGCCACCGGTGCTCTGATGGGGGGGGGGGGGGGGCACGTGGGGGGGCGGTCCCCGCCGAAGGGCATGGCATTGCCCCCAACCCCCTCATTGCTCTTCGGGCCGTCGATGCAGCACCCCCGACGCTCGGAGTCCGGTTGGTTACAGTTCCGCGTGACGCGGGGGCTTTAATGTGGCGCATCCACAGCCCCCCCTCCGGAACTCCCTCCCACCCCTTTGCCTGGTCCTGTTGGTCGCTAGGCGTTTCCACTTCCAGTCCCAAAGGCTCCGTGATCAGAGGGAACCGACAGCCACTTCTGCTGGGGACAGGTGTTGCCTGGACAACGGGGAGAGAGGATGCAGTGCCACCGGTCCATCCCACTGTAACCCCCCCCCCCCCTCCCGCACGCCTTAAAGGAAACGGCGGGGGCTTCCTCCCCCCAAACTGAAATAAATGTGGGTTGCTGAGCACCGAGTACGCGTCCGCGGCATCACTGCCCCCACGCACTTCGGCACACGCTAATGCGCTGCGCTGCCTCGCGAGGGCCGCTTCATCTTCAGGTCAATGGAAGCGTTGCAGGCCCGCACCCGCTCCCACACCGGAAGCTCCAGAAGCATCTGCTTGTCCCTGCAAACGTCAAACGTGCGCATGATGTCGCAGGCCCAGGGCGACCAAATCCTCCAACGGCCCGCTCATAGCCCCGCACACAGCTCCAACCCACAGCCCCACCACAGCCCCACCACAGCCCCACCACAGCCCCACCAAAAAGCCCACCCAACGGCCCACCCACGGAGGGATTTAGTACCATCTTGGGACGCCAACCTGACAGAGGGCGTGCGGGGCCAGGGGACAGAGGCCAAGGGATGTACACGGGGCACAAAGGGGTCGAGGCGATGTAGGCCGCCGCGGTGAGCCCCATGTCCCCCGGCGCCATTGCAACCGCCGGCTTCAGTTCCTTCAGCGTAAGCAATGCGCCGGACACACACCCCCCCCCTGCCCCAGTGCGGGCCCCGCCGCGACGTTCTTTGACCCGAGGAGGCGCAGCGCCGTCGCCTCCGCCCGCTCGGCGCCGCGCGACTTCAGCAGCGCGCCGCCCGCCGGCACCGCGTACGCCTTCAGGAGCGTGCAGAGGGTAGTTCGCGCTCCGAGGCAGTGACCTCAGGGCAGGATGGCCCGGCAGCTTCCCCTGTGCCCCCAGGCCTCCGGTGCTTGCGCAATGTCCCTTCCCAAGGGGAGCGGTTGTGGCCGGGGTTCCGCAGCCACTTTGCCGCCCCTGCCGATGGGTCCGCCTGCGGGTCCGCCGCCTTGCTGCGGGTGCAGCCCGCGCGACATGGCCCCGGAGGTCTGAGGCTTGGCCGTCCTGGTCCGTTGTGCCCTCCCGCGTGGCCCGCGGCGCGCATCTCCGTCAGGCCCCGTGCAGTGGTGCCGCAGGCGGCCCTGGAGACTTCGTGCCCCGCTGTCGTGCCGCGCGCATCGCGCAGGCCGGTGTCCGGTGGCTGTGTGTACTGCCATTGCCACCCGATGGTGACCCCCGCTCCTCCGAGGGCATGGGGGCTGCGGGGCGAGGGGGGAGGCAGCAGCTCCCCACGTTAAGGGCGGTCACCTCCATAAACCGAGGAAGCAGAGGACAAGGAAGGGGCAATTGGGGGGGGGGGGCGTGAGGGGGCAGGGGGCTCAGCTCAGGGCCGGTGGGACACAAGGGAGGCAACTGTGCGGATATGCGTCGAGATCCGCAGGCACAACGTCCGTAAGGCGCGCATCGACCTCGGCACACATTTTCACAGGGTCACTCAGCGGACTGACGGGCCCCAGGGGGCGGGGCTGCCCCCACCCCCGGGCCCCACAAAGAGGGAGGGCCCGGGCGGGCACACGAACGGGGTCCCGCGGGAGGACCGCCGCTTCAGGGGCCATGCGGTCTGGCAGTTCGCTCGCCGGGGGGTTCACACGGGGACGCCATATGCGTCACGTGGGTGGTCGCCACTGCTCCCATGTCCCCTGCGCCCCTTTCATAGCGACTACTGCCCCATTTCCGTGATGAACCTTTTTTACGAATGTGGGCGATGTCACTCACCTTCGGGGCTGATGCAGCCCCTGAGCCCCTTGCGCCTCCAATACCAACACCATGACAAACTGCAGCAAAACCCGAGGACGTGCTCATGGCTGCAGGCTTTTGCAGTACTTTTGCGGTACGGAAGTGATGGGGGTATACCTGCCTCACTCGCCGGGCTCTGCATTCCTCGCCCCCCGCCCCCCGAGAGCCCCACAATGCCTCGCCTTTCTGGCATATCACAAGCCGTCAGGCCTCGAGGAATCGGCAACTTTGCCATTCCAGGCCTCACTACGCCTTCAACTCACACCCCCTGCAAGAGCCTTGCCATAGCGGTGCCGCCTGGCCCTTGGCGCCAGTGGGCAGTGCTTCAGCGGGACCGCGTGTTTATCAGTCAGTGCCCTCAATTGTGGAACCCAATGCACCTCTATTCACCGTGGCGGATGCTTTAGCCACTACAGTCTTTGATCCTTTGATCGCTTCGCAGAGCTAGCGCTGGACTTGGAGGCTGTCTGGAGACGAATTTCCACTGCGTTGGCTCGCTGAAGGGCAACGTCCGCTGTCAAGGAAGCGTTCATTATTGAAATTGACTTCCTCTCGAATGAGTGAACACGAAACTCGTGCCACGAAGCGTTCGACAGCATCGGGGGAAGTAGAGCAGAGAAACGCAGCACATGGGCCTGAGGGCTGGGGGCGAGGTAGGGGGCGGAGGACAGGGACATACGCAAGGGGAAGCGGGCTGTTGTCGATCGTGGTCCGCAGCTTTTCTGAGTCCAAGAGCAGCTGCTTTGAGACGGTGCAGACCGTGCGTGGGCTGTCGCTCTCTACGGGCGCTGGAGGCACTGCTTCCTCGACCTCTGCGGCCTCTAGGCACAGCTCAGAGAGGGTGGTCAGAATGGCCCTGCAAAAGGGTGCATCAGAGGGCACAGGCAGGCGGCAGTGGTGCGTGTGCCGTTCCTTGGGCCCCCACTGACTCTCTTCGAACCCCATGTCAGCTCTTGCACTGTCCAAACAGACGCATGGAGGCAGGCATGAAGACAGGCCCTTGGGGGGGCACAGGGACAAGCTGTGGGAATAGACCTGAGAGCAAAGCGGTAAAGACTAATTGAGGCAAATGCGTCAGGACATCGCAAAGACAGCCGTGAGCACAGCCATGTGGGCAGGCTTCGGGACAGTCATAAAAAAAACAAAAAAAAAAAAGAAAACGTGAGCACAGCAAACACAGCGTCAGTGGACCTCAGCCATCCCTGCTCCCGGGATGGAAGCAATCGCCCCCCAAGCCACAGAACGGGGCGCTGAACCACAAAAACATGGACTTCTCGTTTAACGCACATCGCTTCCGCGAGGGACATAGGGCACGGACAGTTTTCCTTGATGCCACAGGATACAAGATGAGCCAGCCAACTTCTGGTACACTGCTGACAGGTGAAAATTTGCCATGCAATCCCTGCCTCTCTTTCCCTCGAAGGGAAAAAAGCAGTCAGTCGCAGTTCAGGGCTCTATAAAACGGGCCAGATCGGAGTCATACGTTCCCAAAGAGTATGCTCCAATAAAAAAGGATGGCTGGGCTCATTGCTACAACTCTTCACAAGTAGAATTAACAAAGCAATGCTGATCAGCGGCTGTCGATTGAACGAGGTAAGTCCTGTTTTCGGACCACTGTGTGACCTCTGTTTTGTGAGCAATGGATTGCCGGACGAAAGCAATGGCAAACGCATACTCAACAGTCCGACATATCACCGGGTTGACGATGAATGCGGCGTCAGGGCCCAGCAACTGGGCCAGAGAGACCCTGGGGTTGAACACTTGGGCAATCTGCGGAAAAGGAGGGGCAGAGGTGAAGCAGAGGCAGAGGGAACGACGCACAGGGAGTGGCAGCGGGTGCCAAGAAAATTCAAAAGGAGAAACTGAACAATGAGACGGAACGAGGAACGGACCTGAGACGCACAAAGAGCAAAGTGGACCCTGGGGTCGTGCGCGGAGCAATGAGCCATGGAGGGCCCTCTGGGACTATGGGCGGGGGCTGGCGGGCATCCCCCTGGAGGGAATCCTGCAGTTGGGTTGGTACACCGCGTTTGCGTCGGGGCCCGACGCCCCGATGCATTGTATGACGCCCCGACGCGTCGCACAAGGCACTTCTGACAACACCCCGTGCGGGTGGTCGGGCTGCATGGTGCACAGTTCACATTCCACGGCTCCATTTGCTTTCCTTTCTCTCTTATGGGCTCTTCTATCTGAACTCTTTGAGCGGGGACAGCGTGGTGCAGTGCAGCGTGGTGCGGTGCGGTGCATGCGGCGCGGTGTGGTATGCCGTAGGCTTTTGGGGGGGGGGGGGGGGGCATTTTGCGCATGGTCCGGAACCGCTGCCGACTGTCATCGGTGTGTCAGGAGTGCGGTGCCGCTATGGCATTCCAATAGACCAGCCCCCCACTCGCAACGTTGGAACCACTTCGGGGGCGGGGAAGGACACGCAAGATCCAGGCAGCGAAGGGGGCAACACCAAGTTCTGTGCACAATCGGAGGTGCCATCAGGATGCTTCAGAGTACGTTTCAATTTCTTGCCCTTCTTGGCTTTCTTCGGTTTCTTCACTTGACTGTCGGCGAATAAGTCCGCATAGCCCTGCGTCAAGTCTGTGGTCGCACGATCAACTTCCTGCAAGATCCTGAGGTACGACCGACCAAAAGCACAGGCAATGCACACATGCGGGGCTGGTGAGTTTCACGCAGTGCACACACAACCCTCACGAAGCCCCCATCAGACCAAACACAGCGCGCGCAATACCATTACGATGCACCCACCATCCCCACACCACCAACCCACAACCCACAGTCAACACAACACAACACACAACACACACAACCCACAAACAACACAACACACAACACACACACAACCCACAGGTAATACAGGACGCCCCACAACCTACACACAGTGTCAGAAAAGGACACAATTAGTGCAGAATCGACGGGCAACCCGCAGGAAATGCGCATACGATTTTTCCACAAATAAAATGCACATGCAATGAACCCACGACACACGTCAGAGATACACCGGAAACAAGGCAGGAAGAAAATTGCTCTGCGGGGGGGGGGGGGGGTGACACGGAGGCCCATTTTCCCAACCACCCCCCCCCCTCCTTGGCCGCCGTGACGGGAGGGGGGGGTTCAGGGCGGGGGTGCCCGACCTGCCGTGCCGGGGGGGGGGGGGTCAACCCAACATCTATGGCTCAAAATGATACCCACGTCGCGCTGATCATTTTGACTACTCAAATGTGGGGGGGGGGGGGGGATTATTGGTGGAAAAAACTTTTTCGGGCCAAAATTTGTGTTCCTGCGCCTTCGGCGCCAACATCCGTTCTTACACAAAACAAAGGGCCCGACACGGAACCCCATTTCTCCAACCCCCCCCCTCCTTCGGCAGGCGTCCATGTCCCCCCCCCCCCCCCCCCGCAGAGCAATTTTCAGGTCGCCCAACGCTCGGACAATGCGAAAAAGGGCATCAAAGCACGGGGACAGTGCACGCGTCAAAGCAAAGGGAGTTCGATACTTGTCAACGCCTTGCGACACGATGAGGCAAAGCCTTGTGCTCAGGAACGGAGCGGGAGACAAGAATCCGCGAAACGCATCGCAAGAGTAAGCACCCAAACGAATCAGCGCCTCTGAGTACAAAGAGCGTGTTCAGCGGGAACAAATGGCAGGGACACACTGATGTGCCCGGTGAGCAGGGGATCGCTTGCGCATATACAGGCAGGCAGGCACCCGTGCAGCATTGAGAACAGGTCAGTGAAGAGCACTCGACATATTGTAAACATAAATCTGCAGTCGTACAGTGGCTTTGTCGGGGCGCCACACGCCATCCAGGCCACCACGGAAAAGAACACCAGGGGACCGCTCACACCACAACAACACAGCAGACATTCATGGAGATGGGAAAGTGTTTCGGAGCCCGAGCATACGCATTGGGGCTATGTGGGCATCACGTTGCCAGTACTTGTCAGAGTTCATTCCATCAATGTCTGGGGCTTCTGCAGGGTTGTGGTTGGCATGGGGGAGAGAAAGTGGATCCAGTGAAGCTGCGGCCCATCAATCTCACTTTAGCAAGGGGCTGGTAAATGGCTACCAGGAAGTACTAAAACCCACAGCAGCAGCATGAGAGGGGGAGTGTGTCAGGGGCGGGTGCATGGGGGGCCATCTGTTGAGATACTAGGCCCCAACAGGGTTGTGGTGGCCAGAGGCCCCAGAGCCGGGGGGGGGGGGGGGGCAGACGGTGGCCGGGGGGCGGAGGGGGATGGTATTTGTGGTGAGGGGCACATGCCTACCCACCCCCCGAGCGGTCCTTTCCGAGCACGCAACACAGAACGCAGCGCTGCTGCTGCTGCTGCTGGTGCTGGTGATTTATCCACTGCTACCAAAACCCACAACATCTCAGACTTTGTCTTCCTACTGTTGTGCTGGGGTTTGTTTGTCTGTTTTGCTCTAAAGCCGCTCCTTTGTGTGCTTGACACACGAGATGCTCCATTTTTAGAATGTACCCATTGCTCCTGCAATCGTTGGTCAGCCGATCTTCTTCACCATCGCTCTACTTTTTCCGATCCCCCCCCCCAAAATATGGGTCTCTTGCATGGACTTGTCGAGGGTTCCTTTGATTTTGATGAGGATTCAGAGTAGTCAGACATGCAAATAGCTGCAGATGGCTTGACCAGCACAAAGAGGTCTTGGCTAGACTTACGAGGGGCCTTTGACAAGGGGGAGGCACCAATCAATTTGGAACGCAATGCGGCGTAAAGATGCATCTCGCAACACAGAGGACAAGCCGTGTTCTATGCAACAGACGGAGACCGCGTGGACATTGCAAAGATCCCAGTCCGTGCTCTGTGGTTTCCGCCACGGCAACGCTTGCGCAGCCCCCAATACACGCACCAGCCTGTGTCACCATTTGCTCACACCTGCCTATGGTGATGGGGCAACGTACCTACGGGGGAAGGCAAGTGCTTCATCACAAGTGCAGCAGCAGGATTCTCAATGCGCACAATTGCCTGCACAAAAGGCAGCGGGAAGGCTTTTGTGGGGCAGGTAATGATGTGCTGCTCTGCAATCACAACGAGTCACTTGTTACAGAAATGTGTCATTGCCGTTGAAAACACGACCACATACGCACACCCAAACACCCATACACCCATACACACTGTCACACAATGTCGCATAAGACCCAAAATCCCACAACCCATGGTACGTGGTTGAAGCAGAACGTGCAAAAGTGTGGACGACACCTTCGGCAGACTTTCCCTATCTGAATGTAAGGAATCTCGTCAGGCCGACCAATCAGTCAAAAAGCAGTCATGACCATTGGCGGCTAGACACCTTTCTGGATGTGGAAAAGGATGAAGGTGTCCGGCCACTCACACCGAAGCTGCAATGGACAGACCAGACGGAAGCAGCACTGCCATGTCGGCAGCACTGACAGTCTGGATGGGGTGACGCTCAGATCAGCGCAGCGCAGCGCAGCCGAGCCTGCCATCCTGCGCCCTGTCCATCCCAGCCCAGCGCCGCATGCCACAGCATGGTCCCTTTCCCCCCTCCCCACTCCAATTGACCCACGACGATGTAGTGTACTTCACCAGCTTGCTGTTGCAGCCGGAGGCCACACACACACACACACACCCACAGTCACGGAAGCATACACGTATGCACGCACCCATGCGCGCGCACACACACACTCGCACTAATCTTCGAAAGGTGAAACTGCAGGATACTTTTGAGGTGCCCAACGCAGAGAAACAGTGTGCTTGCACACATACACAAACAGTTACATACGCGGTACAGATCCGTGAGGAACAGCATCAGGCGGAGTGGGTCGCGACGGATCTCCAAACTGCTGTCGCCGCCAATTTGGAACTGCTCGACTGTCACATGAGCAGTATTAGCCAGCAAGGCCAGCCAGAGCAAGGCCATACAGTGCCCGCGACCACTGTCGGCCCCCAAATTGCGAATCCACTGCAAGCACTGCAGCAAACGCGTAGAGGGACCAGGAAGGAGAAAGCACTGAAGGAGTGCAACACTTTGATGGGACATACGGCTCGTGAAGGCGGGAGGGAGGGCACACGGTGAGGGTGAGGGCAATGGCGAGAATGACGGCGGGGGTGAGTTGGGATGAGGGCACGTCGCAGTGTGGGAAGCCATCCGCCCATGCGGCTCTGTTGTCAGTGTGTGAGGGTGAGGGTGAGGACGGTGGTGAATGCAAACGCGAAAGCAAGACTGCGGGGGGGCGGATGAGGATGCAAAAGCAAGCAAATGTACAAGTTTTGGAGGGGCTAGGCACATACTTTGTTGACCCGTTGGTATGCAGCGCTGATGAGGGGACCTGTAACGACAATTAGAGCAGGTGACGATGTGTTTCAGGATACGGCAGGAACAGCGACGGGTTGGCAGATGGCGCTCTGGGGCGCTGTATAGGCGGTATGGCGCTGTATGTGAGGGAGGTGCACAGACTTGTGCACGGCGCTGTGGCGAGGGGCTTGAAGAGGGGTAGTTGGCAAAAGGAGGGTCAGGTACAGATGCTCGGCAGCGGAGTGGGGCAGCACGGGCACAGTACGATGCCTGGCGCTGCAGGTGTGCATGGGGTAGCACATACCGCTTTCTGGGGCTGAACCGCCGCCCAAAACGAAGGTCTCCCTCATCAGCACATTCCTCAGCAGAGCCAGTTCCGTCTGCAAGGCCCCTTCACCCTCCGGCTGCTCCTCCGCCTTAGATGCGAGGCATGACACAGGCTTCGTCCAGGGACCTCGTTGGGGTTGGGAGGGGGTTACGGTTCTTGTTGCGCCGATTCCAAGAATACTATTTTCATTTTTTTCTGAAATTTTCCAATTCCCACAAATCTTTTGAAAAAAAAAATAGTTTCAAATATTTGCACGCAATCAAACCACATCGCAGACCATGTAAACAAATTGCAGCAATTGTGGTTTTACAAAATGGAGGAGCACCAATGGCAAGATTTGGCGTTCCTTTCAGTGGCAGAAGGCGCAAGTTTACCATTATTGGGTAGGGCTGTACGAAGGGGTGAGGAATCAGGCTATGGACCAAGCCCCTGTGACCCGCCGGCCAAACGCCGCCCTTCGGTAGTACCGTCCAACGCGGGCGAGCCTGAGACGACCTGACTGGTCTGGAAGGCGCTTCAGGATGAGTCTTGACGGCTGGTGGACACACACCCAGCCCCACCAAATCCTCCCCCCCCCCCCGGCAATGAAGACTCCGGGGTGCCCAATGCTGCACGAAGCCACACCTGGAGTGAAATCCAGCCACAGCATCTAATACGTACCTGCCCACGTGGTTCACGCGTATTTGTGGGGCAGGCTGCGCGGTTTTGTGACCGCATCGTGCCTGCCATATTATCTGTGACCGTTTGGTGCCAAGTTGAGGTGCTGAGCGGGTTCCCGAGGTGTTCCCACGGGCGGAGGCACGGCAGTACGAAAGGCCCTTGCTGGCCCCTTGCCCGGTGCGGATCTGTTATGCATCTGCATATGGCGGATACCCTCTCTCTTGCCATTCACAAAGGCAAACAGTTTGATAACGCGTGATCAGACGCAATGCAACCCTTGCATTGCGATGGAATGGGACTTCCCGTGCCCCCCCTCCCTCCCCAGTCCATCATGACACTCACCCACACATGCAGACCAAATGACACTCATTGTTATTCCTGGACCACCGCCCACAATCACTCTCACGCTCTCACACGCACGCACACACACATTGAGAACATTGCAAAACAAGAACAAGGCAAGAAAGGCGGTTAATGAAAGCTCCCCAGGAGCTGCAAGCAGTCATAGACGCACACCCACACACCCACACACCCACACACCGACACACCGCCACACCCACCCACCCCCCCAACGCACGCACGCACGCACACACACACACGATTGACGTAACAAACGGGCAACAGCCAAGACAGCAGGCAGCAATCAAGGAGGCCGGCTTGCACTGATTCTCGTCAGGCACAGTCACAACAAAAGCAAAGGCATTGTTTGACCGCACTAGGCGCCTTTCTGTAGTACAAGGCGCGGAGGGATGAAGAACAGGCCCAGCCCACAAAGAGCACCACTGCCAGCTGCGCTGGGTCAGGGGCCTACAGGACAGAGAGCAGGGGGTAAGCCCTTGGTTAGGCAGCAGGATCCTACCCTTCCCCAGCACGATGCACCACTCAGGAGAATTGACAGGCAGTGCTTTCTGTGAACTTCAGGCCCCGGGGCAGAATCATCTCCACTACCTGTAAATCCCCAGGTCCCAGGACAAGAAGACGACATAAATTCAGGGTTTCCTGGTACATGCAACAATGGTTCACGTCATGCAGACACACCCTGTTGCCGGGATGGTACACACACACACACATGCATACTCCCAGCTCAGCCCTGCCCAACCAGTGTGTCCAGGCAGCCCATATGGTTTTCCCATACCCCTGTCACCCCCTCCAGCCCCACAGGCGCAGCCAGGCGCCAGCTGCTGTATTTTCCATTATCCCAGAACGCATTGGCTTGCAGCCAGTTTCTTATGTGAGTGGCAACTTGGGCCCTGTCTCCCGGCAGTCTATATGAGATGCTGTAAACTGCTTTGATTGTGCTGTTGATGTCATGCGGAGATGTGGCATATGCTCGATACAGGCCTTTATGCATGGCACGCAGACACAGCATCCTGCACTCTTCCATACCCTCACCCCCCCTTCGCACTCCCTCGCCCCGTTGCGGTTGGCATTGCAGGCGCATACCGATATCACGGCACTCAGATCCAGTTCCGGTGCGTTGCTATACGGCGTTGAAGGGTGAGCGGGGACACGGGTACCCACCGCCAGGAGCTGCTTCTGTAGCGCCCGGTGCTCCGCAAGCCACATGTCTAAGTACAGCGTCTTGTAGCACGGGACGCTCGTCGCCTGCAGTGCAACAGCAGCACCAGAAATGCGGGTATGGGTCATATTTCGGCTGCAGCAAGAGCCCCGAAGGCGCCGCAGTGGGGCTGTTGGCGGTACCGGACGGGGAGGACCCACATGGCCAAAGCGCAAGCGGCCTGGCGTGGGGGCAGGCGTACAGCAATCTTGACACACACAGCCTGCCCACTTGAGTATGCATGACGATCCCCCCCCCTTTATGTGCATGATGCAGCAGGAATGCAATTGGGGTCGGGGTTGGGGTTGGGTTGGGTTGGGACGGGGCCTCACACAGGCGGGGATTGCAGGCCAGCGCGTCCTTCCCTGCGTGGCACTGGGCCCTGATCCTGGCTGTCCGGTTCCAAGGCCGAGCGGACTAGGACAGCCCCCATGGACCACACCGCAGCGCAGGTGAGCGGGAGATGCTGTCGTGGTGCAGGTGTGTGTGGGCGGGCGCGCTCAGGGGACTCGGGCGTACTGCAGGCACGTCGGGTCACACAGTGAAACTGCGCCTGGCCCAGCCCACAGTCAGCACATGCTGGTGCAGGTGTACGCGCTGTCAGTTGGACATGACGGTTGGAGGGGAGCCGTGGGGAGTGTGTAAGCCCGGTGCTCCGGGCCCTGGTGGGGAGGCTGGGGGAGCCTGACACTGAGCCCACCAGGGGAGATACGGGCCAGGGCAACGCAGCCTCCAGGTCACAGAGACATACTGCCTGGCCGCCCCACGACTGCCGGGGCACGGGGGCGAGTGGGGCTTGAGGTCGGACTGGGGAGGCCCCACACTCCTTGATTGCCGCACGGCACAGGTGGTGTTGCCTGACGGCAGGGGCCAGCGTCCCACGGCCTGTGCGTGCCACCGCGGCAATTGGAGGGGTCCCAGGGCGTGCTGAGCGCTTCCCTGCCCATGGGACCTGCCGGGGATGTCCCGGATGTGACGCTACAGCCCCTGTAGACAGGGGGGCCGCGAGGGCACACCACCTGAATGGCCCCTCCAAGGAGGGGAGAGGGGGGGGGGGGGGAGGGGCTTGGAAGGGAAAGGGGACACCGATTCCAACCCCCTGTCCCCTGGGACAGCCCCGCTCCCTGCCCCCGCCCCTTCCCGCTCCATTGAAACGCAGGATGTTCCGGGGGTTGGTTTTGGGCAAGTCCTGTCAATTGAGCCCTTTGGAGGGGGGGGGGGGGTGGCGGGTCACCAAAGGGGCTCTATCGACCCCCCTCCCTTATCGTGAAACTGCGAGCACACCTTTCCAAAAAAAGTTTTATCTGAAATGATTTTCGAATTCTTTTATTGCGGCAGTTTTTTTATCCAAAGCGCACATGCGATAGAAAGCGGCCCAGCAGTCAATCCGCACAGGACGAACTGCATGTGCTGCAGTTATTGCGTAATTCGCAGGCGATAGCTGAGATGCATTTGTGGGCGCATCGTGGTGCTGCCCTTCGTGGGGACTCTGGGGAGCACCATGCATTGTATCATTCATGCACCATGTGGTGCACATGCATGCGTCATGGATATTGTTGCGGTAGGCCACTGCTGACAAAAGTTATCTTCTGGGCGCCAATGAAAATAATGCTCCCTGTCAATTGAGCCCTTCCTTTCCCCAGTCTTGAGGGGCTCTATTGAATCCCCCCCCCCCCTGTGTGACATTCCTTTGGGTTGCGCTTTCTTGCGGCCAGTGTTCCTTCCATAAAGCACAGGGCGCGCCCCCCAGCTGCTGAGCACTGGCCATAAATACCAAACGTCAACGCAGGGATGCACGGACCGATGCAGGACTGATGCAGCTCACCGAACGCGTACCTTTGGATGCCAAAGGTCGCGCACATTCCGCAGGTTGGCGTTGAGCAATGTGGACTGGTAGTCCGGAAAGAACCCCCGATGCGACTCGTGGCCTGGGCGAAGGGGAGAAGATGGGCCGCAGGTCCCGTCCGCGGTGGTGAGGTGCACAGAGCTCCACGCCAGGGATGGGCAGACCCGAGCAGGGCGCCTCTCAAGTCGGGGGGTCCAGACCCCCCCCCCCCCCCTCGCCGGGTGGTGCTGAGATGTTGGAGGCGCCGAAGAAAACTTTTGGTCTAAAGTAATTGGCGCCAGAGAAATTTTTTGATCGGCCAAAGGCCCAGAGGAAAATTCTTGGCCCAATTTTTTGAAGGAGGGGGAAGGGGGCGGGTTGCGTGGGTCCGGGGGGGGGGGGGGGGCTCCCAGTGGTGCTGAGAATTTAAAAGGAGCCCTGGAACCGGGATCGCTGTCCAGAACGCACCCTCCTCCCCCCCCCCGCCACGATGACGCAGGCAGCTGTTGTTGGTGTACCAGGCTTCCAACGCTCTGGCGCCAAAGCCCATACAACAGAAAAAGAACGACCAAGTGAGGCCCTGCACACCACAACGCAACGCTGCAATGACACACATTGCCAAGGTGTCGTCTGGGCTGTAGAGCAGTTGCCCTGCTCACACCAACTTCAGGCTGTCACCCAAACATGGGCTTGGTCAAACGATTTGCCACAGCGCCACTGCAGCGTTTTTGCGGTGTTTCGTTGCTGGGCTGCAGCCACCGACAGCAGGGGGGGGGGGGGGGTCGGAGACCCAGGACCCACTGCGTCTCACCCCCTGGCAAGAGTGAAGGACAGAGAGGGGGGTCGCAATATATATCACTCCAAATGATCTCCTCGTTGCGCTGATCACGATGAGGCATGTATCATGGGCCCCGGTCGTCAAATTCGCTCAGTGGGGACACAACGTTCGGAACCCCCGGGGGAGGGGAGGGGGAGGGGGGGCGTGCCGTGCACCACCCCGCTATGGGATACAGATGCGTGTGCACGACCGGTACCGTCAGGCACAAAGCAGAAGTGCAAAGCAAAAGTCAAAGAGGAAAGCTCTCTTCAGTGTCATAGGCGCCTTTCGCTGTAGCAAACAAGATGGCATGGAGTCCACAGATGTTCTACATCTAAAGTCCTAAAAACTGTCTATCTGGTCGACGGTCGGCTGCAGAGTGCGTCGCCGAACGTCCAGACAAAGCTTCAAACGTCAAACAGCAGGAGCCCCCCTCCCCCAGTGGACTCCCCAGTCCACCCGCGGTTGTAATGACAAAGCAGAAGACAGGCCCTGCAGTGCCAGTAGGTCATGTGACCAGTCGGCACAAAAGGTAGAGCAGTGTCCTGCATGAGGGATATGCCACGAGGCATAAAGGGGTCCGCTCAAGGTAGCAGCCAGCCGAGTAGATCACCGACAGTGTCACCAACTGACTGTGGCAGGCGCGGCGACAGGACGTGGAGACATGAAAGCACGGATCTGAGGCGGCGGCGGTGTTTGGGTTGCTTTACGGCATCCGACGATGGGGTAAAATAGACGCTCTGCCCATCGCCCCAGTTGGCAAGGAAAAGACTGCAGAGAGGTTTGTTTTTCGTGGTGGAGGGAAGGTTTCTGAATGTATTTGGGTGCACTGCCGTTGCTCTCGGTGGAACCTCCGCTCGCTCACCGTTTCGGCGGTCTCTGCCTCATTTGCTGCCTGTCAATGCTGGTGTGCTGCTTCTTTCGCGCCCAGACCTGTGCTTGAAGGGAGTGTTGTTGTTGTTGGTTGGGGTGAGGGGGGTCTGGGATCTAAGGCTTTGTGCACCAAAAATGGCCCAAAGCTACTTCCCTTTGGTCCATTTCAAGGTCCGTCACCCGCCCCACCGCCCACTGGACCAGGCAGCTCAGTGATTAGCCACCTCGGAATCCGCAATGTTCGCGCCCGCTTTGAACCCAGCGACGTGCCACTGAAAAGGGGCAGTCCGGTAGTCCAGTCACACATGGAACTGTTGGCTGCCTGTGACCAGAGCTCCAAGGTGCTTCTGGGGCGAGGCTTCTCAGGCGCCGAGCCTTGCCCCTGGCAGCCCCTTCCCGTTCCCTGCACACGGCCTCAAGACCACACGTCTCATGAGGGAAAGTGCACAACACACCCTTGTCGGGATCCAGTTTCAAGGCTGGTGAACGCCCACGAATGGCCGATTGGTCGGAGCCGGGGGGCTGTGGACATGTGCAGGTCGTGTGTGTGTGCGAGGGCAATGCAGACCCGGTTTCCGGAGCCCTTTTCAATGCGCCCGTCGCGGTATGGGCGCTGTTGTACATTTTCGGGTACAAACCCGAAAATCCCAACGCTGGTCGAAACTTTGAGCAAAAAATACGGGCGCTTCATCAAAATAAGCCGCCAAACGGTCTTGGGCGGGGGGGGAGGGGGGAGGGGGGTGAGACGCCATTCCACCAGCAGTAGAAACCGGCCTCTGTGAGGGGGGCAAATCATACCTCAAGTTGATCGGCACATCGTGCTGTTCATTCCGAGGCATGATATGTAGGGGTAACACAAATTGGGGTGAATGTTGCTGAAGGCCAGGGAAGGGGGCGAACTCGCAGCTGGTAACCGAGGCCCAGCCCCCGTCGTGGGTCCAGGGCATTGGCCCGCCAAATAAAAAAACAATGTGAGGACAGCTCTTCCCCGAGGCCCGCCGTTTTACTTCTTTAAAAACATTCAGAATTTGCCTCCGTAGGATGTGCAACGCGAGTACCCCCCCGAAAATACCCCCTTGCAGGCTCTTCCGCCTGCCCGTTATCTGCCAACCAGTTCGGAGGCGCTCTACCATGATCACGACCAGCCTCCCTGCGTTCAAGCGAACAGCGCACAGAAACGCTGTGCATTCCGGGCACGCGCTCCAGACACCCCAAGAGTAAAGGGACATGCGGAGTCAGCAGCAGTGGCAGAGCACGGGCACAATCCCTTCCATAACACCGGGCACTCCATCATGTCATGCGCCACTTCTGCCCACGTCGTCCTCCCCTGGACGGCCTCATCAGCACTGAAATCCCACCTATCAACCCCCCCCCCCCCGTCCCCCAAACAACTCCCCTCCAAGCCATACCCATGCCTCCCACGGACGTATGGACCCCCTTTTGGCACAAAGAGACGAATCACGTCAAAGCGGGTGCCACCAAATCAATGATCGGCCGACGAGCGTGAACACCAGTAATCTCTTCCAAAGCCATGGGCAAATCCAAATCCATTCCGTTGCACAAAAACGAATGACACCCCAAGTGAAGGCGCGAATACGGTCCGCAGAAGAGGCACCCGTTGCCCCCAGCCCCTGCACGTTCAATCAATCGGGAATGCTATGACCCCCGGGGCACTTGTACATGTTGGGGGGGGGGGGCGTGGAGTGCATGGGCCAGACCACGGGGGCAGCGGCTCACCAAACACGCGACCTGCCGCACATGTCAACTCAGACACACACACTCACGTACACGTGGGGATACATGATGGACGGAGCACGTGCACCGTACGCACACCCGCCGACCTGCACGTCGCACCGGGGGCAAGGGGCACAGACCCTTAGGGGGGTACACGGCGGTGAACAGCCACCGGAATGCTCTGGCTCGGGCTCGGGGGAGCTCTGTACAGCGGCAATGCTCTCGGCGAAGATGGTGGCGACCTGCGCAACGCGTGAGACTGGGGAAGCTGGGGGAGAGAGGCAGCGCGCAGACACAGGCGCGCAGTACTGATCAGCACTACTAATGACGGTAGGTCTCTGGCAATTTGGTACCATTGGTACGCGCTGGAGATACTGCCCACAGATGAGCCCCAGAAGGCACTGGGGATAGGGTGGGCTATTGAATGCCATTGTGATCCCCCGATGCAGTTCAACCGCTGCCCCCACATGCGCCTCTGCGCAGCCCCTATGCGTGTTCCATGAGCCCTTTGTGCGCGGGTTTGTCCTCTCCGTCTCCCAATTCACCATTCATTTCCCAGTGGAGGGCCGAGGAGGGGGTCTGTTGTTGTCTGTTCACGGTCAACATTCGGCCCGAAGACTTCCGTAAACGCTACCAATTTTCGCTTCTTCCGAAGCTGTTGCACAAAAGTGGGTGGGTCGATGGTTGTGCTCCGTTGGGCTCCCCACACCAGCGACGAGGCAGACAGACACATGCGGAGCATCTGAAATCTGATTTCTTTCCCCTAAACAATCGAACGTGTCCTTGCGCCGATCCGATGTGGGATTTCCGAGGTCCAGAAGGACAAGCACGGCTAAATGCTGAGGGTATGCTCATGTCTGCACCCCGCAACCCCTTGTGCATGGGTGTGTGTGTGTGCCGATGCAGTCATTCCAAGCATCCTCATACTGCCAGGTTCTCTCTCTCTCTCTCTCTGTGTGTGTGTGTGTGTGTGTGTGTGCGCGCACGCGCGCCAAGGCAATCAACTGCGATGAAGCACAAGCTGCGGACCCATCCGCTACTGTCGATGTCACGATGAACCCGGGTTGCAGTGGACGTATGTGGGCGCGCGCGTGTGTCGTGGTCACAAAGACAGCCCAATGAAGCGGAACTAGGGGCGTGATTGTACCTCGGTCTCCTGCTGCTGAAGCTGCGCCATATTCTCCAGCAACTTTTGAGCACCCTTCATCTACGCACAGAAAAAGGAAATGGGCGGCAGATGTGGGGCAGGTAGCAAACGGGGGGTACTGGGCCTGAGAACAACAGACTCATTTCGCCCTGCAGCCCCCTCCCCATCCCCTGACCACCATGAGTCATTCTGACGTCCTGAATGTGCTCCGAAGAAGACGCCGGGCCAAGGATGCGCTTTGTGGCAGGTGGCTGAAGGAGGGTTTCAAATGTGGTTGCCATAGCCTTTGCCGGTGGTGAAAACGGGAGGAAGGCCCAGCGGTGACAAAACGGCTGGTGCCCCGTTGGGGGCGGACAAAAGCGGTTGGGGCGGAACAAACTGCCTCCCTGAGGGGGAGGGGTATCTTGCACTCCATTCCTTTGGGAACTGGAGGGGAAAATTAGTCATGAACCTGGGCTTTTTAGTCACGTTTTTTGCTGGGCTCTTTTGCCTGGGCCCCTGGGGGGGCGACTACAACCAGTCCTGATGCAACACCCCCCCCCAGCTATCTGCCAAAACTTGCGGGGGGGGGGTCGGTGGGAGGGGGGGGGGGGTGGGGGGGTATTGGCAGCTCGGCCGGGGGGGGGGGGGGGCTGCACGCGACCCACTACTACCACATGCATACCTCAAGGGGGTGTGTGTGTCTGGGGGGCATGGGGGTATAGAGGTATGTATGCGATGATAGCGATTTCTTGTCTTTGCCGGAAGGAAAGTCTTAAGGGTCTTAAGGACCAAAGGCACAGTACCCCCTTCAACTAAGCATGGGACAAAAAATTTGGCGCCATTGGCGCCACGGCCCCTGCACCGCTATCTTTCAAAACCTGGGGCGGGGGGGGGGGGGGGGGGCTGGGGGGTGTCGCATACAAGGACCGGGCCCAGCTGCCCCCCCCCACCCCCGGGCCTGGGCCATCCTCTTCGTACCATAGCGGTCATACGCCCGTGCTCGGAGCATGGCAAGCCTTGGGGTGGCTCGTAGTATGTGGTATTTGTGCTGTGACCAATAAAGATCTCCCTACCATCCACGGTAGTTGCTACCTCAGCTTGGGGGCACGTGATATTGTTCTCTTGCAGCGACAGTTTTCTTTTGGTCGAGGAGGGTTGCTGAACGCTAGTTGGGGAAGGTGGGGGCCTAATGGGGTGTGCCCTATCCTTGAGCTGCTTGAACAGACCTCAACCCGACCAAGACACATTCGATAGCCACAGATGAGTGGCGAACCCAAGGCAACATTCGGGGCCGGTTGACGTCGAACTGATTAAGTCTGGCATGAGGTCAGGATCTTGCTGGTTATTCCAAAACCTGATGTCATGGCCGCAATCCCCCCGGGCGCCCTCCCACCCCCCACCCCCAGCCCCCCTCCGGACAGAAGGTTTGGCGCCATTTCTGAATTACCTCTGCAAATTTGGTACAAAATTCCCAGAGTCTGCCACAAGAAGAGGCATGGACCGTGAACGGTGGTTGTTATTTCCGATGGGCCTTTGGTTGGTTGCGGTTGTTTCTTGGAGGCTTCTGCATGGTTGCTTGGATGGTTGCTCTTTTTTTCTGGAGGCTCTTCGATGCTTCTTGTTGGGCACAATGGAAATGTGCATGTCAAGACCGCTAAAAAGGACACCTAGAAAAATGGTTTCGGACCTTCAAACACCATAGCATAATTTGCTACACTTTTGTTGTGCCAAAATTTGCCATTCCAAATTTCGCCTGTTCCTAATTTTCCCCTCCCTGGTAGAACATTCTCCAACTGCGGGTTCTGCTGCGGGGGGCAGGTGCACTCGAAAGGCACCGTGGGCCAGGGCTGGTGGGCGATGGGGGGAGGGCCAAAAGGTGAAAGGGTGCTTCTGGTCTGGCGTGGGGGCATTTCACACCGCAAAATAGCTGTGGTAAGGGACGGCCTGGATTAACACACATCCCCATCCCTGAACTCCCGCTTTATTTCCTAGCATCACCAGCATAGAGCAGGGCGGCTTGGATAAAAAGGTGTCAAGGCAAACTGGGCGCCAACAAAAACGCAGCCTGATCAACGTGACTAGCACACCTTAACCTGACGGCTGCATCGGGCAGGGGATCAAGTGGGAAACGACTCAAGGAACCTGGCGCTCAGACTGCTAGAATCATCCAAAACACTGATGGTGGGAAGGGGGGGACATCCAAGAGCAAAACACCCTTTTGTAGTGACACATCAAGGCTAGAAACTATCGGGTTCTTGCACGGTTTCCTCAACCAGCACAACGCTAAACGTTCGGCTACACCATTGGGCGAGACCTAGCGAGAACGAAGCACCAGACGCAGTGGTGGTGCATCACCACGTTGCTCATAGGTGGCTCCCGTGACCTACTAGCTATTCCCCACCACACTTCCTCCCCTCACCCCCTCCTCTCACCCCTCTCACATTAGCACTTAGGGTCTAAACGCTACGATGGGCTAAGGGCTCATTAAGCAGCACCCGCCGAATCTACACTAGAAGGCCATTGAGACACTGCTATTACATATATCATGTTATTGCAGATGTGGAGCATTAAACTACCCACCAATCGGGACCCAAGTAAGAGGGAAGAGTCCTCCCCAAGGCTGTTTTAGATGCAAAAGCATCAAGCGTCATTCTAAACAGGTGTAGCCACACACCATGCTCTTCCGGAGCATGGCCCCGAGACAGCAGGGGTGATGTAACCAAAATCCACAATCTTCTTGATTGTGGTTCCGAGGCAGCAGGGGCAATACAGCAAGAATCTGGGCTCTTTTTAGTGCGACCCCGAGACGGCATGATTTACGTAGCCACACACACCGGCTCTTTTCTTCATGACTGTAGCTCCAGCCTAAAGGGGTATGTTGCCACACACCATGCTGCAATGCTCTTCTTGAGAGTGGCCCCGAAACCGTAGGCCCCCCGCCCCCAGCCACACGCCGTACTCTTGTTGAGAGTGGCCGTAAGATGGCAGGGGTTATACAGGCACATCGCGCACACTTATTCAGTGTGACTACAGGGGTTATGCAGCCACGACGCTCACCCATCGCCGTGCCCTGATAAACCCCAAAGAGCGCACCCGCGCCATGACATCAACACTGAAACATGCCCTGTGCGGAGACCTGCTGCCGTGCCCGAATGGAGGCAACGCTTCTTAGAGATTGCTCTATGCTGATCAAAGCCATTTGGCCATGGTCCGGCGTGATAAGCGCCAAGAGCCGGATGCACCCATTGTGATACACCGCGCACCTGAGGGACGGCAGACAGTATGCGGGCAGTATGGAGCGGTGAAAACCGTATCAGCGTGGCTGAGCCTACCACTTCTGTCAACAACGATATATCAGGTGTTACACAAGCGCAGGGAGATGGCAGGGTTGAGGAAATCACGCGTGGGGGGGGGGGGGGGCGGGCAGAGCAGTGAAGCTGTAGGGTACCGCAATGACTGGTGGGCAGAAGATTTATCGGTGAAAGCACGGAATTGGCAGGGCAACTAAAAGAAATCTTGTTCATTTACCCTCGACCCAACAAATGTGCAAACCGACATGGGGAAGGCAACCAGGCGCTACACACAGTGAATCATGTTGGGGCTGTGCCTTGACCACGGGGGGCGCCGGGCCCGGCCCCTATACAGCGACCCCTCCCCCGCAGAAATGTGGCACAAGTGTGAGGATTTGTGGAAAGAGCGGGTCTTCTTTTTTAGACCATGGAAGGTGCGAAAACGTTGTGTTTGCCCCACGCATGTGCACTCAAAATGCTCAGACCTCCTTGGAGGGCTACGCTATTCATGAAAAACATGAGAAACTTGACCACCGAGGGTGCCCGGGCCACTCACGGTTGCACGGCCGCCACACACCATTGGGAAATTGGTCTCACTGGTTCTACTGCCCGGGAAAGAGAAGACACATCAACCTTCACCTGCAGTCGGGGCGTAATGAACAAACATTTGGCCATCAACCCGGCGGTTGGCGGTCCACCGACGGCCAGAGGGCTGTCCTTGAGTTCGTATGGCAAAAGAACGGGAAAAGAACTTCGCGTTGTTGAAAGATGGGGTTCCCAGGTGTTCTCAGGATCGAAAGGCCGTAATGTTCCCGGAACTCGAGGTTGGCTTCGGCGCCCCATCGCCCCTCTCACAACTACATATCCTCCCCGGCCCCCCACATGGCACCCCCTCCCCAGCAACATGGGTCGCCTGAACGCCACCAAACCATACCGAAGACATCTGGTCCAGGCAGCCGATGAGCCGCGGGACGGGCTGGTGGCGTGGAACTCCAGCAGCGCGAAGAAGCTCCTTCTCGTCAGTCTGGGGACTTTGACATAGAGGAGGTCCTCGACTGCAGCCGCTGCCTGAGGTCAGCGGGGGGGTCTTAGAAAGGCAAATGCGACACGTGACCTCATCTACGACCGCCACGTGGCAGGGCACACGGCTGTTCACAGTTCCAGGGGCAGGGCCTGTCAGTGACGGGGCAAGCGCCACACACCGCAGCTGCAACGCGGAGTTCAGGAACCGACTGACCGATTGGAGACAAGACCAGGGCTCCCTTGTGCCTCGGCTCAGAGCGTCAGACAATCAAAGCGTCGATTCTTGTCGGGCTGCGCGCAAGGGGGGGGGGGGGGGTCCGGCGCGCGTCCGCATTCATGATCCCCCACCGACCGTTCACCCCCCCCCCCCACACACACACGTGTTGTGGAGGCCAAAAAAACGGGCGACGTACTCTCTTCTTTGCGGCTGCAGCAAGAGCACGAGGAAAGGGGGGGGGGGTGCCGTAAAGGCTGAACAAGTATGCCATTGATACTTCCGGGTGTACGTACATGTTCGCCTTTTCAGGAGGGAATCTTCCCCGCGTAGAACGGTTGCATGCACGCTGGGTGGGGGTGGGGGTGCCAAAAAGGCTGAGTAGGCGTGCCGGTTGGTACTTCCGGGTGTACGCACTGGTTTGCGTTTTCAGGAGGTGACTGTCTTCATTGCTTGCCCCAAGCCAACGGGGAAGGGTATTGGTGGTCGGTGAGAGCGGGACTGTTGTCCCTCTGCTCACACGGTCCCTTGGCGTCCCTCCCATGGGTTGGGTGCCCACCCATTGGGAAGAGGGCGGGTTCAAACAACTTCGAGAGGTGGGCAGTCTGCTCGGTTGACCCCAGCAGTTCGGTAAAGCTGCTTTCACTGGGTGAGAGTGGGACAGTTGTCCCGTTGCTCACAAGTGCTGTTTCTGCACATGCTTCATGTCAGTCATTCCCATGCCCCGGATGAAATGGTACACATCGGGAGTGCACAGTATTTTCAAACATTTTGCCTTTTGGTGAAAAGTAAGAGTGCTTTGGCACTGTGGTCGATGGGAATGACCGCCCAGTCCCTTGTGCGGAAGGGGACCGAGCTCCGGTACCCGGTTACTGCAACCGATGGTGCAAGGGCCGAGGGCGTGCTTCTGCGTGGTTTACTGTTTTCGTGGGGTGGTGGTGGGGGGGGTTACCATCTGGTGCGGCAGGGAGCATGAATACTGGCGCTCAGCCCTTGTAGGTGCCAGGGCATGCTCGGTGGCCGCACGGGCCGCAAGGGACTCATCATCGGTGGCTGCCGCTCGGAGATTGCCCGGGTGTCGTACCTCCTGCCCAACGCCCCACACGGAAACAGTCGGAAAGAGTTGGTTTGGTCTGCCTGACTGCGAGCCATAGGCCCGGGGTCTAATGGAGTAGTGCGGTCGCTGTCCCCTTTCCATGCTTTTGGCCTTTGGAAGACCGACCGTTACCGTGAGTCGCCTCCGCATCTGCGGGCTCCCGGCCGCTGTAGAATGCCGTGTGCAGGCCCACGAGCCCATCTCAGACCGGGGGCTGTGGCAAGCAACACTTCACCGTGTGTTGGGGCTTTGACTTGCATGCGACACACAAGGGGGGGATACTGCCACTGCTGATGCTGCTGTCGTTAGTGCTGCTGTTGCCGCTGTCTTTGTTTTGGTTCGTCGATGCAACGGCAGGCACTATTCCAAGCGTGTGCGCTGAGGGCCGATGTCCACCCCCCCCCCCCCTTCCTAATCTTCCTATATGACTGCACAGTTGCAGTCTCCAGAAGAGTCTACCTTTGCAGCAGCACCACCAGTCATCGCGCGGGCGGGGGCGGGGCTATAACGGTATCCTGAAACCCACACAACCGAAACCCCGCCCCAGGACTTGTGGTACACTTGAAAAGGCGTGCCATACGCAGTGAAGACTTCCGGCGCATGCATCGAGGGGAAAACAACCTGACAAAGCATATCAACCACCACAGTGTCCACGGTGCCATGACCCCCAAGCCCCCAACCCTTTCCTGGCAGAGAAATGGGTGATTGGACCAAATGCCCCGCCATCGACACTCTCGGCTGCCAGTCCATCGGTGCATCACAGCTGCGCCAGTGTCCCCTTCTTGGTTGGGGTGTGGCCATGCGCTCGCTGTATACAGTGGACCAGTGGACTGTGAGACCATCAGTAATCGGTGGACCAGACAGGCCTACGGCCGTCAGGTATGGGTAGAGTCAGCTCCATGCAACCAACAGTGGTCGTGCCGTAAATGGTCTCGCTCCTTGGGCCATATAGATGCCAAGCCCCGGGTGGGAGGTGGGCCTTCTTCTGCGAATGCGCTGAAATGAGCCAGGACACACACACCCGTTGGGACCGCCACCACCAATAGTAGCAGCACAAGCAGCAGCAGCACACCTTTGCATACACCTCCGCGGCACTCATCTTGGCCCCACGGATCGTTAGCGATGAGGATCCTGCTTCGCTACTCTGAGTAGACTGTGCATCGTCGACTGCAGTGACGGCCGTGCCCCTGAGCATACGACCGAGCGATTCAGGGTGATTCAGCTGAGGTTGTTGGTTAGGATGCATGGGTTTGGTGGCTCCGGTGGTTCGTTCGGATGGTCGGCTGGGTCATAGGGGATTGCGGGTTGGAGGTGAGGTGTGCAGGTGAAAAGGGGTCTGCAACGCAGTGCAGGCAGAATGTTATTACTGAAATATGATTGATATTTGCGCGAAGGGACCACATGACCCCCCTTCCTCAGGACGTTGATGCAGCCCAACAGATGCGGCGCATCACTGTTGAGGGGCTGGGAGGGGGCTCACCCGAACGCGTGGTCTCATGGCGGCACAAACTGTTGACAACCCCCAAACAAGGCCATTGCTGAGCGATGAAAATACCCCCCCCCCCCCCCGCCCCGCCCATGGTATGTTAAACAAGGTTAGTCTACCAAAGGCTCCGCCTACACCTTCGCTCAGCTCACCTTAATCAGAGGCTGAGTCGGCGGGTTAGCTTTGGCAGTTTGGGCAACTGTGCCCCCCCCCCTCCCCCCGAATGGTGGCAGGGGTGCTGATTTCTTGAGTTTGGGGTGGCCGAGGGTTGGCACACGGCTGAACGCAATCGTTTGCTGGGGAGCATAGCCAGCTGCGGTACATATGAGGGATGTTGTATTGGGTTGTGGGTGGGGCCCAGACTAAACTCCAGCAGACCCCAAGGGGGAGAGGGGGGTCTGCCTGTTTTCGGTGGGTCGGTTCGCGGGTGGGCGGATGGGCTGACCGCAGGCCCAGGGTACCTAAATAAGCAGGTCACTAAAGCAATGGCTGCCCCGGACGCCGCGATGGCGCTCGCGTGTGCAAAACGCTGCTGCGTGATTGTGTCGGAAGGGGGAAGCGTATGAGCAAAGGGGGCAGGCGATGATGCAGCCACCAACAGCAACGGAGGCACCAGACATGCACAACGCACCAGCGCTCCAGCAGGTGCCAGTAACGATGCGTCAGGTCGAGCAACGCATCTGCACCATCCGAAGGGCAGTAACCCACCAATGATTGATGCACCCCTGCGCACTGTTGGGCAAAGTGCAAGATGGTCCGGAGCGTGGTATGCATAGGCTAGCGCTCGCGTGACAAAGGCATCTGGAGAAGGTGTAATGTGGCTCAACACGTGGAACACGTGTGCGTGCTCATGCGCTGTGTGGGCCCCAGACCTGCCAGGGCCGCAAGCAGGTCACAAAGCGCTCCACACATGCACGTCCTGGTATGCACATGCAGCAATATTCGGCACTTCGAATGACTCACGTGTACACGCTGCTATCGAGCGGTGTTGGTGTTTGCTGTCCTGGCCTATGCCGGGGGGAGGGGGTTATGTTTCGAAGGGCAGCCGCCTCCGAAGGTCCAGGCCCCTGGTTCGCCATGGGTTAAGAGGGAGCCCTGTTGGCCCCGTTACCTGTCCTTATACATCATTTTAAGAACAGGATCAGCCTTTTTGCTTCAGGGTCGCACAGTCGTCCCTTATTGGATCCTCTGTTTTTTCGTCAGTGCTGGGGCTCCTTGGGGCGAGCCCCTTGAAGCTTTCTCTGACCTCAGCAGGGGTGGAAACATACCGCAGTTGACAAGCATACTGCTGTGTAGAGAGACCTGGGGCGCACCTTTTTGACTACTTTACCAGGAAATGGCCCCATTTTCGCCGCGTATGAAAAGAGCCCAGGAAGCCCTTCCATGGAAATATTGTTACCCCATGCCATGCCACTGCTACACATGTCAACCTGAACTCTTGTGATTCATGGTTTGGGGTGAACCCACCCCACATCATACAGCCCTGGGGTTGAATGTGCCCAACTTGCTGCACTGCGCCCAAGGGCTCCCCATTAGTACACTGGGCTTTTACTGGTTACTGATGTGGCGCCCACCTCTGACTGCGTGATCATAATTTCAATACAAATTTGAAATGAGGATGGCCAACTTCCAGAGTCCTGCTGCATTACTCCGCAGCTCGGATCTGGACTTCAATAGGAGGGCAGTTGCGGAGCCAATGAGCGTTTTGGTAGGCTGGTGGCTGTCACCACATCATCCATGGATAAGGTTGGAGGTTTGTAGCAGGGCAATGCGCTCCCTGGCTTCGCTGTTAGCCATATACAACAGCAGTTTGGACCTCCCTAGGCTCGCGTCCAAGCTTAAATGAACCTTTCCACAATATGTATGGGTAATTGTGCGTAGTATGTGCCTCAGACCTGCCAAGGGTATGCAAGTTCACAGTTGATGATAAACCTTGAATGGAGGTGAAGGTGTGGGTCATTTTACCATACCTGTACCCATACCCAGGCATTGTAAGTTTGAGGCCAAGGCCCTGTCCAGACTGATTTCAGTGTGATCCACCCACTAACTATTGTTCATCACCACCAACTGTTCATCACAGGAACATAATTTTGAGAACTGTATGTTGCGGTTAAAAATGAGCGGGGGGAGGGGTACCCCAAAGCTTTTGTCCAGCGTCTTTTGCACGCTTAATTGGTAGGCTTACATCTGTCCATGTGCGCCACAGGGCAACTAACTTTCTCAAAGTAGCACTGGGCCCTAAGGTGCAGAATGAGTCCCACTTGGTGGCTGTGATCAGCGACTTTGTACAGGTTTGCAACTTATGGCCTCTGCTTTGCAATTTTATGTCACCCATTCACGGTTGGGGCGTTTCTCCCAAAACCAGCAGCACATTGGTGGTGTTCGTTGTTGCTGTATACACCTTGTACACACTGCACAGTCACTCCCACCTGTGTTGTGAGGCAAGTGAGTGTCCTGCACTATGCACAAGGCCAATGGCATCCCTTAACAGCATGGACGCTCTGAACAGAGCCAATGGTGTCTCCCCAAAGCCTGGTGCACTCTGCAGAGGGCCAATGGTTTCCCCCCACGGCGCTGTGCACTTTGCTCAGGGCTGATAGTGTCTCCCCATGGGCCTGTGCACTCTGCATGGGGCGGATGGCATCTCCACACAGCCCGGTGCATTCTGCACAGGGCTGATGGCATCTTCCCCATAGGCTTCTGAACTCTGCACAGGGCCAATGGTGTCTCCCCATACCCCACCTGTACCCAAGCCTTCGTGAGGAGACATCCTTGGCCTGTGCAGATTGCAAACGGCCAAGGGAGGACACCATTGGCCCTGTGCAAAGCGTAGAGGGCCGTGAGACATTGTCGGCCCTCTGCAGAACTGCACACTGGGGTGGGGACACACCATCGGCCCTGTGCCAAGAGCACAGGGCTATGAAGAGACACCAGGGGCCGTGACTTGGGGAGACACCCTTGGCCCTATGTAGAGTGCACAGGGCCTTGAGGAGACACAACTAGCCCCATGCAGAGTGCACACGGTTAGGGCTATAAGCAGACCCTGTTCGCCTCGTGTAGACTGCGAGGAGACACCATTGGCTTTGTGCACTATGTGCGGGCTGCTGGTGTGTCCCCATGACAATGTGCAATGTCCCCTTAAGAGTGCACGGGCCTATCGGAGACACCAAGGGCTTCGACTACATCCCTCAGTCACAGCCCAACAGGGGCATGGAGGGTAACTGCAGCCTCACCGTACCCTTACGCTCCGAGGTTTCCACAAACATCCCCATGTGTCATCCTAGGGTTTGTCCCTGCATTCTAGTGTACCCCGCATCGCGCTGATGGTGTCCCCACGGCCACCCTACACACCCTACACAGTGTTACACAGTGTTACGGTGCACCCTACACAGGGTTAATGGTGTCTCCTGAGAGCCATGTGTGCACTCCAGAGAGCCATTGAGTCTCCTCGTGGCCCCATGCAACCTTTATGGGGTCAATGGCTTCTCCTTGCAGCCTTGTACCTCCTCATGGCCATGTGCACACTACCTAGGGCCAATATTGTCTACTCATGGTGCACTGTGCACAGGGTTGAAGGCATTTCCTCGCACTCTGCACAGGGCCAATGGTGTCTCCTTGTGGCCATGTGCACTGTGCACATGGCCAATGGCGTCCCATCACGGCCTTGTGTACCCGTCTGAATCCAAGCTCCGCCCTAGGACCGGGCTCCAAAACCAATACCCGATGTAAGGACAGGGTAGGGTACCCCAGCCCCACCATACCACGACCCTTCTAGATTTCAAGAAACATCCCCGTATGTTCTCATAAGTGCTAACAATAAAACAACAGTATCCCGATATGATCCGATGTGCCCATGGCCCTGTGCGTGTTGCATAGGACTCAGTGTATCTCCTTGTGGCCTCGTGCACTCTGCACTGGGTCTTTGGTATCAGCTCACAACCATGCGCCCGCTCTACAACGCCAACGATGTCCCCTCATGGCCACTTGCAGCATGGCGTCTCCCGGCCCAACACACTTTGAACAGAGTTGCTAGCGCCTCTCCATAACCCTGTGCATAGACCAATGGTGTCTCCTTGTGCACGCTACACGGCCCTGGGCATACTCCCAAGAGCCAACGGTCCCTCTTCACTGCCGTATGCACTCTACATAGGCCCCATGTTCTCCCTCCATAGCCTTGTGCACACTGGAGAGGGCCAATATTGTCCCCATGAAGGTGCACTTTGCACGGGGCCAATCATGTCTCCTTGCTGCCATGTGCACTTTGCACAGGGCCAATGGTGTCTCCCCATAGCCCTGTGCACATGGTGCCTCCACACGGGCTTGTGCAATTTGCAATTGGCCAAGAGCAAGCCCTCATGGTGCACTCTGCACCTCATGGCCTTGTGCAATCTAAACAGGGTTTGTGGTGTGTCCTTATGGCCCTGTGCGCTCTGCACAAGGCTGATGGTGTCTCCCCGCGGCGCTGCACACACTGCACAGAACCAATGGTGCCTCCCCACGGCCCACAGCTCTATGCTCCCTGCATCGGGCTAAAGGTGTCTCTCAACGACCATGTGCACATTGCACAAGGCCAACGGTGCCTTCTCAGAGCCCTATGCATGCTGCACAGAGCCAATGGGGTCTCTCCATAGCCTTGTGCACACTGCGTTGCAGCGTCTCCCCGTCCTGTGCACACTGCAAGGGGCCAACAATGACCCCTCATGGTGCACTCTGCAAGGGACAGCTCGCCGCCATAAACCGCACATGGGTCTTGGCGTACATGTCGGCTCAGCGTACCTTTCGGCTCGGCGTACATTCGGCCGCCGAATGTACAGTTTGATCCGTCAACCCCACCCCCCCCTAGCTACTACTTGTTTATGGACTGCATCTGCCCCCCTTCCTTTGGCTCGCTTCACTCGACACGGGGGCCAGCCCCCGCACCCCCCTAAAATAACAAGACTCCTGCGGTGGCCACAGACCGCCTTTTGTGTGCACCGCCTTGTGTGTGCACCGCATTGTGTGTGCACCGCCTTGCGTGTGCACTGCCACCCCTCACCCCCCCCCCCGCTCCGGCTTGCTTCGCTCGACACAGGGGCCAGCCCCCGCACCCCCCTTGAATAACAAGACTCCTGTGGTGGCAACAGACCGCCTTTTGTGTGTACCGCCTTGTGTGTGCACCATGTTGTGTGTGCACTGCCACCCCCCCCCCCCCCTATCTAGCGCATCTTTTTGGAACCTAACCGTTAAGCATGTATCCCTAACGATGACAAGGCAAGGTGATGAGGGGCAGAGCAAAATGTGGGGACAAAATATTGAAGTCCGGGGGGGGGGGGGGGTTCGACAAGGGGGGCTGACGGATTAGACGTACATTGGGCCGGCCAAATGTATGGCCGTATATTCGGCGGGCCGGGGCGGCCGGCCGGTTGGCGGGCCAAATGTATGCCGAGCCGAAATGTACGCCGAGACCATGTACGGTTTATTCCATCGGGCCGCATCTCATCACGGGCCTATGCCCTCTGAAGAGGGCTCATGCTGTCTCCCCACAGCCCTGTGCATGCCTCACAGGGCCAATGGTGTGGTGCACGCTGAACAGGGCCCATGGTGTCTCTTTGCACGACGCACGCCCGACACGTCACTTTTGTCCCCCCCTCCCCCACTTTTTTAGGGCTTCAGTGCACCCCCAGGGGAGTGGGCACGGCAATCATTCAACACAAACACAAACTGCGAGGTTCCACAATTGCGATAGTAAACCAACATATGTCCTGCTCTACTGCTGAGCTATTCTACACAAATGGACCGGGTACACAAACCTACAATCAACATGTGACAGCCTCTCCCTTGTACTAAAAGACGTAGACACCTGTCTACCTGACTCGACCTCAACGAAACTAGTAGAAACAGTCGATGCACTCGCTGTCAGTGACAGGGAGGGAGCATTTGCCTGCTCGTCTGACCTCAGCGGGGACAGTCACCCGCCACAGTTGACAAGCATCATCTTATGAAGGTCCAAATCACTGAGAGACCTGTGGGAATGAAAAGAGCCTAGGAAGGGACGCCCTTCCGGGGGAATATTGTTGCCCCCAGGCCACTGCTGCACATGTCAACTGGACCCCTTGAACGCAAATCTCATGCAGGACTTCGGTCATTGAGGATGTACATTTGCATACGGTGTGCACGCGTGTGCCCGCAAGTGCATGTGACTAGGCTGTTAGGGTCCAGGACACTGGTGCATGGGGGTCAGTTGCAGGGCAATGGAAGGGTCGGACCCCACCCCAACCCTCTTGGCTAGTCCCGGTCGGCGCAGTGGGACAGGTGGACCAACAGAGAAACACTTAGGGGTTCCGACCAGGTTGCCGCCTCCCGGCAGCTGGAGGCAACCCGGGGAAACCCCAGCAACAGCCCTTGCCTTCCCTCAGCCCCCGCCCACCACCACTCGGTGGGCCCTACCACCACCCCGTGACGGGGCTACGGCCGCCCCTCTAGCCAGCCCCGCCATCGCGCGCCTGCCCCTCGCCCTCCCTGGGGCCTGTCCCTCCACTGCCTCCACGCCCGGGGGGACTGTCCCTTTACCTGGCCTAAGCCCCGGGCCGTCGCGCGCGGACGCAATCAGGATTCACAGCTGCAACAGTTTGGTAGTCTGTGCTCTGTGCAATGCGGGGGCCCTAGGGAGCGTATGTACACTGGAAAAACCCCTGGGCATGTCCAACATAACCGTCGTGGCATTTCTCAAAGAACACAGTTGTTGAGTGTCATCATGGCGCTGAGCAACAGTTTCATTTATATACACACTGTCTGCTTATCAACTTGATACGTCGCGCAACGAGGGGGCGGGCGGGGCGGGGGGGGCTCAGTGGTGCTGGTGCCCCACCCCCGTGCTGTACGGTGGGGGCATGGCGTCCTCCTGCCTCAACACCGGCCGCCCTGGGGAACCTTGTCCCTGTCCCTGCTCCAACCCCCGTGCCTGCGCTGCTGCCTGACCTGGAGAGCAAACCCCTGGAGACGGAGTCAAGGACGTCCATCTCCCTCAGCATGCGCGGTGAGTGGCGCCACCAGCCAGCCGCATTGGGACAGGAGGCCCTGTCCTGACAGACTGTCCGCCCTGACCCTGCCTTCGCTGCCCTGTCCTTTTTTGGGGGTGGGGGGGGGGGGGGCAGGGATGTATTTGAAGAGAGGAAGCGGGGGGGTCTGGGACCCAAAAGTGTGTGCACCAAAAATGGCCCGAACAGATTTTCCCGATGGTAAATTTAGTTCCTTCCCGCGATGGTCACTTTGGTCCGGGGGGGGGGGGTCCAGGGGGGACTACCCCCCTTCCTCCTACGGTGTACGGCCGTTCTAATACTTGCCTGGCCAGGGGGGGTTCACTGTGTGACCGCACTGCGTGCTCCCGGGGGGTATTTCCTCAGCGGCCCCCCATACAGACATGCATCCGCTAATGATGCAGAGACGCACACCACCGCCTTGAAATGATGTGCCTGGGCGACAGACTGCCTGCGCAGGAGCAGGGGCATCTCCCACTGCTGCCGCAAGCGCCACGAGGTTCACGTGGCGCTGGGGCCGGCGATGACCATCCCGGGAGGGCGGGGGGGGGGGGGGGGGCTTCGCTGGCCCCGCAGCAGCCGCGTGCTCCAGGCATGGCTCGGGCCCCGACCCCGGCAAGGGAAAGCAGTGGAGCCCTCAGCGAGGAGGGCCTGCAGGTCGTCAAGAAGAGGGCCCAGCAGGAGGAGGGCCCGGACCCCAAGCGAGTGCGACATGTGGAGCCGGCAAACCGGGATTGTGCATTCATGTAATGTATGTAAATGTGGATGTTGTATATGTTACAGTGATCGTCGACGAAACAGCTTTTTCTCGCTTTGATGAGAGGCGGCACACAGACACACTGCATCCCTTTGCAGAAAATGCCGTGCTGGCTCCAATCGTTGATTCTTAGCTCTGGAGCAGTTGCTGCATAAGCGAAAGAGCACCCGAGCGGTACGAAGACCCAAAAATATTGTAGTGATTGAGATGGTGGTGAAGCTCATACAACAGTGCTCTCTGTTCGAATCCGGGGGCTTTGGGGATCACTTCGTGATATGCCTTCCAAAAGTCAGGCCCAAAGCCCCCAAACATGTGGGCAATGCCCAAATCGGCCTCGTGGTGCCCATAGTAGCAAGCGGGGTCAAAGATGCATGGGTTCCCAGAGCCATCAGCAGAATAGTTCCCGGACCACAAATCCCCATGCAAAAGTGAGGGCTTGATGGCCTCCACGTCAATCATCGCAAAGAACTGCGGCAACTTCTCGATCAGCTGAGCCCCAAGCTGTTGGACCTTTTCGTCTCCGTTGCCTTGCAGCATCCGAAGCTGGTCTCCCAAGCGATACTTGGCCCAGAATTGGACCCAGTTCACGGGCTCTTGTGAAATGTTGTTGAGCTGCGGACAAGCGCCGCAGCATCCGTCGATGGGGAAGCCGAACGTTGGATGAGCTGCCGGGGCCAAGTGCATCTCCGCCAAGCCACGGCCCAGTTCCCGCATGAGGCCTGGCTTGCGGCCGCCTTGCTTGACAAACTCCATCACAATGAACGCCCCCCCATTGCTCAGAGTGCCCACAAGCCACGGCCGGGGGATGTGCAGCGATGGGGCTGCGTCTGCCATGCGGCTCAGGCCCTCAGCCTCATACTCCAGGATCTCTTTGGTTGCTTCGCTGCCGCCAGTCCCGATTTTGACAAAGATGTTGCCCTTGTCGGTGGTCAAATTGCTGCCAGACCCCGAAATGGATGTGCAAAGCCCTTTCGCGATCAACTGCGACTTTATTTCGTCCATTTCTGTCGCGAATGCAGTGCGACAAACCTGCGCATGGGACAGCATGGGCACAATGAAATGCACCATTACCCGAAATAGTGCATGTTTGCGAGTCAAACTCCTTCCTTCAGCACTGTACCCCTTCATGATTTTGGGACTTTCCTTGACCCCAAATTGTGCAAATCAGTGCCCAGCCGATTTCAGCCATGCGCTGCGCGCCTCAGATGCATGCGCCGGGGTCAAGTGAAACCACATGAAATCATATTCCTGCTTTCTCCTGACGATTTTCTGGCTCTTAAACAAAAACCGCCCACCACAAGGGTCGTTTCAATTCAGTTCGTGCCCACATTACCACATCACCACAATGTCTTGCACCGCTCATTGGGGACCTTTGCAGGTTCATTTTTATGTCTGCCGGAATGCTTCATTGACTTGCCGAAATACTTTTACTGCTGTGCAGCAGTATGCAGCACACACAAACGGTGGAAACAGATGGCCGACTGCCGTTTGCTCAGGCCCTTGTGTTCCTTTCAACATCTTGATCGAGCGTTCATACCTCACTTTTGAAGGTAGGTCAATCTGGCACCTTATTTAAGGGGCAGGGGCCGCTCTCTGGCTGAAGGTCCCTCAGCCGTTGACTCCTATCTACAGTTGCCTAGGTTGCCCTGCGGGGGGTGCGACGTGGGGCCTGGTGCACCAGGGGCAGGTGGCAAGGGAAGGGGTGCTGTAGTTTAGATGAACCAACGAACTTCGCTGACCGGGGGTTGCAATTTCAGCGGACCCAAAAGAATGTGGCACCTCGTGCGCAGGATAGAGTCGCCGGAACCGTAATCGCTGGTGAAAAGGAGGAAGCGGTGGTAATAGTCGCAGGGTGATCCGGCAGTGCATTGCTTCAACCTATATGCATTGCTTCAACCTATAAGCCAGTAGTGCCTCTTCGATTGGATTGGCTGGTGGTGTTGGCAAGGTCTCTTGAGGCAAACAACTCCTATTTTCATGGCTACGCAGTGCTCTGCTTGTGATTGAGGGTGCCGAGGCAGGTTTCCTCCCCATTACCCCCTCCCATTGCTCCTGGGAGACCGGGCTGAGAGCAAGAACGGGGAAAATTTTAACATCATCCTGCGGAGGTGCTACCAACAGGTTCTGGCTCCCGGCACCTCGCTAAATGCAACATATCTATTGCAACTGCGAGCTGTATGATTTCTGTTGGCTTGTGCTTCCGGAGGGTGTGTTTTGTACAGGGGTCGTTCTAGACCCGACACAACACCAAACACCTTCCGGCCTTTGATTGCTGCGTTGCGCACACTTGCAAGGGGTCACGCAATTGGTACTTCAGAAGATTCGGCTCAGAATCACACTTGGCTGTTGCGCTTGGCATCTGCCCGCCACTAGCCCTCCCCCCAAGGGTGTTGCTTGAGTGGAGTGGGGAGGGGGGGAGGGGGTCCAGGGTGAAGGCCCCCCCGCCCCTGCCGAAATGAACCATATCCACCAGAAATTGCAAAAATGCACCACACTGGCCCATTCAGCATATACATTTGTCATAACATCTGAAGACAGGTAATCAACTCATCTTTTTGGGTCATACAGTGTGCCCTCACCTAAACACCACCAGGCAACACAAACAGGAAACACGGAGGAATGCTCATTGTTGTCAAATTGTTTGCCGAAGATCAATCAGAGTTCGACTCATCTGAGCTGCAAGAGGGACCAGAAGAATCCGAGCTGGATGACGAGTCACTACTCCGGGCGGACACTTCATAGAGGAGACCATCATGCTTTCTGTGCATCATTGTATGCCTCTCGCCTTTTCTTCCTAGTCCATCTATCTTAGAAGCGACAATAGAGGATCGTGTTTGTAACATCATCGCATTTTGCCTGGGGACACGGTTGGACCGGGGTGCTGAAGAACATACTTATGGGACGCTGGGACATGGTGTCTACAACAGAGGGAAGAAATGATACGATTGGAGTGACCAAAGAACCCTACTGGAGGTACGCCGAAGGCGCAGGAGGAAAAAATTGGCCCAAACGAAAAAAGCTTCCCAAAACCTTGATTCTTAGGTGAATTAGAGTGGAGGGGGGAAGGGGGTCTAGGGGGAGCCCCCCCACCCTGCCCAAATGAATATTAAAGCAACGCCCTGCTGCCCCCCCCTCCTGCCCTCCCCCCCCCCACTAGTGCGTAATAGTCGCTACACGATTGGTTTGTGCCAGTGCGCCTGCCAGGAGGCTGACACGGAGATCGAGCCCTGTAGTTACCGGAAGCCTTCCTGGCGGGCCAGGCATCGCACAGCGTTTAATTCCGTGCGATACATTCCACACAAGTCCAAGGCAGTGCTAAATCTTTGCGCGTGTTTCAAGCACACAAGCCACCAGCAGCACTCGTGGACCATCTCCCTACTGTAGCTTGGACAGTCCAAGCCTGTGAAGGACCAACACCAACACCGACCGGTGCACTAGCAGACGGCCTCCTCGTGACACAGCGACGTATCGTGCGCGCCAGGGCTGTCTTGCGTGCAACAAAAACAGAAAAAGAAAACTCATCCTTAATACATATACTGTGACAACATCCCTGACCCCATTCTTGTTGGGGGATAGGACAGGGTCACTAAGGCCTTGAGCTCTGCATGTTTTCTAGGTCAAAAAAAGGAGGGATTTTTTAGTTTCATTTGTATTTTTTTGTGTTCCAGTGCTGGGCGTGTGCAGCAGCCCCCAATAGGAGCCACATCCACGCACTTGGACAGCCCCCTCTCCCCGTCCCCATCATAGTGATATTTGGGAGTTTTCAGCTCACAATTGGGGAATCCCCTATTTCTAAAGTGATCAAGAAAAGAACAGTCCCACATCTCCAAGAACAGTGGCATACCCGAACCACACGCAACCACCCTCCCTTTCCCCTTCCATCCCCCCTCCCTTCCCCTCACCCCGGACTGGCTTCCTTCCCTCCCGTCAGGGACGGATACAACGGGCGGGGTGGGTCCGGCCCGGACCCCCCCCACCCCCCCCCTTGGTCACAAAAAGGTCACGATATTTGGTCACAAAAAATGTGACCCACAACTGGCCGTTTTGGGCAGCCCTCTACCCGTACATGTGCATGGGGAGGGCCATGAGGCAACGGAAACTGGGTTCGCATACGCCCCCGTGTCACAGGCGCATGGTCATAACCACAATTGTTCATTGTCTTGCTTGCTGCATTGCAGCGTAGACCAGTTCTGTACCACACCAGGTGGTTTCTGACTGTGCATTGGCTCTGCTCCTCTGGACAGTGCATGGGGAGGGGGAGGGGGGGGTGGGTGATGCAACATGGGATAAACAGCACATTTGACACGCACAGTGCGCTGTGTATGGACCATTTCGAATGTCATTCAGAGTCATTCAAAGTCATTCACTGTCATCACTCACAGTGACAAAATTGTCTTGCTCGCTGCAGCTATGACTACTTGACGTCTCATTATCATTGTCACTATCGCTGCCACTGCCACTTGATGAACCTGTAGTGATAGATGCAAAGGAGGACAAGGAGCTTGCCCCATCTGACATGTCCGCCAGATTATCATTATATTCACCTGCATGTAGTGTGTTGTTGTCCTTCCTCCGCCTACCCGAATCCTTGCGTGGCTTGCGCACATTCTATGAAGTGTGCCTCCTCCTGCGCGGTGTGGCACCCCACGACTCAGCCACCATGTCGTACGGATACCCTTCTTCCGCTACATCCTCAGCCCCAGTTAAATGCATGCGGATCATGGGCCAGCTCAACCTGTTGCGGAGGGCGGTTACGATGCGATTCAAGGTTGAGATGGCCCTCTCCGCATCGCAGGACTATGTGTGTCCAAAGATTTCAAGGAGCTACCAGGAGGTTGGGTTACCCTCAACAGGTGGTTGCTGATTTTCCACTACCTTGGGAGGCAAAAAAAATTTGCACAACTGAAAGCACAAATTCACAAATTGGACTATGAGGAGGGAGAGTTGGGTCAAAGAAAAAAAAGTGCACATCCAAAGAGTACCGTTTCAGTGTTCCGTAATCTGGCATGGAGTACAGTGGTACACCAGTTACGGTACATATTACCTTTTGTACATAATACCAAATTATTTGCTGTTTCAATGCCTTCTCCAAATCAGGGGAAATATTTTTGCACACAAATGCACAAAGCCGCGGCAGAGCACGTGCATATCACAGAGCCACGGTGACGAATTTATTATTTTGCTGCACTGCATATCCTGCCGCTTTTCAGTTTCCTGATGTGTAAATATGCAGATTTCATCCATTTTTGTATTACTAGCCTCTGCTGATGAGGGCCTGATTGGGCCGAAACATGTCCGGAAACTGAGGTGATCAACAAAAGGATGCTCCATCGATTCACGTGCCTTGCTGGGTTCCAGGGACTCTGATTGATTTGTTTGGTGTACAGGCAGCTCGGAAATCCCTGAGGGTGAAATCAAAATTGCAATTTATTTCAAAACACAGGGCGGCGTCTTGAAGGCCTCAAACAAGGTACGGTGCTTCACCTTTTTCAGCGGGGCACCCATAGTAGTGGGTGCAGCCGGACGCTTGGCGGGGGTGTAGGGTGCAGGTTGGGAGGGCTGTGAGGGCTGAGACTGTTGGGCCTAACTGTCAAGCACCTATAAGAAGGGCCGCAGCAGTAACAACGGCACCACAAACAGCAGCCACACCCGCAGCAGAACAAGCAGAACAAGCAGCCACAGCCACAGCCAATGCAAAATCTTGGTCAGCCAATGCCTTTTGCTTGCGCTTTGCTTTGCTACGCTTCTGCCTGCATGCAGCATCACTCTTGCAGGTTGGAACACATGTGCAAGGAATTTTCTTGCGGCCCATTGTGACAAAAAAGAACGAAAGGGCTTGAAACAACAACATGCAGAAACAGTGTACAACTACCAGCAGTCACAATAACCAGCAGTCACAGAACCGGCAGGGACACACGACATTCCACCGTAGACACCTTATTTGGTCACGATAATTTTCGGGTTTGCACTTTCCCACTATGGCCCTTTATGATTTTTGTGACTAGTCACAAAAAAAATGCCCCCCCCCCCCGGACCCAGACCTCCCAAGTGGCGCCAAAATTATATCCATCCTTGCCTCCCGTCCCTTTCCCCCTACCGCTTTGGAGGGGGGGTTTGCTTGTTCTTCTCCAAGCGAATGATAATGATGTGTTTTTTTGTTTTTTTCGTCATTGTGTCGGAGGTGGTGCGATGGGTGCACGTGTGGATTGTCTCGAAGTGGCATGATGGGCCCTGGTGGCGCTGCAGGCAACGTTTAAGCTGCAGCCATGTGCTGCGATGAGGCCGGCATCGATGGAACAGGGCCGCTAGGGAGACGTCACGAGACGCCTGGCTGCCTCTGTGAGAGGAACCTCAAGGGGAGCCCTTGCACTGCACGCACACTGCTTTTTAGACAAAGTTTCCCCTGAAGAGTCCCCATGCACACACCTTCCAAGCGCCCTTATATCACCCCTGCCTCAGGAGCATGTCCCACTGTAGACCCTGGGAGACCCCCTTCATTGGGGGCGGGAGGTGGGGGGGAAGAAAAAAATTTTTGATACCGGGTGGGATATTTTTTTTCAGGGGTGACCCCCCCTAGGGGGGGGGGGGGGTACGAAAAAAAGTGGGTCCTACAGAAAATACTTTTTCCTCCCATGTCGCACCTACCACACATAATCACGGTGTTCCCACCACATAACATGCCTTTGCTACTCGTTGGCATTCCTCTGCTTGGCTCTTTGGGGTACTAGCCCATGTCCAACATGCCATTTGCGACATGTAGTCGTCGGTGGCCCCTTCTCCATGGCATGCTTCGCAGCACAATGTCATGAACCAGCAAACAACATGCATTGCCGACACGGGTGGTATTTATGTTTAAGGGCACAAAGGCCCCCGAGTACTCCCGGCTACGCATCGTGTCGTAGCGCCCCACCCTGGCCTCTTGTCGGCGGTAAGAGTCCCCATGCACACTGCATGGGGCGAGAACCCGGGCAAGCAACCGGTGGACCCCGCGTGGGTACAATCGCCCGTCATGGCCGTTCAGTAGGTGCTCCAAGTCTACTGTGGACCCCACGACGTCAATCTTCCCACCCGGCCGTTCCGGTTTCCTTGCCACTGTGTACGTGTCCATTGCCTTACAGTGCTAGGTGATGGACCCCGCGTGGTTTCGATGGCTCGTCCTGGCCGTTCAACGGGTGCCCCATGTCGCCGTCAGTGGCTGTCAACGCCATGGCATCACGTGGGCGTGCAGACTTCAATACTTCACGAAAGGTAGTCACAAGTTGCCTACGTTGTTGAGCCATGTCGTCAGATGTGAAGCGGTTGCAAGTGGGAACTACCCAAAGCGGGATGGGTCGGTAAAGGGAACCATGGTGGGCAGCAACCGACCACACCGTTGCATACTCGGCGAGATGGACATTGGAGTTAGAGTCCTCAAGCAAGTTAGCCAATTCGTCCACCGTTTCTTGGTCAACCAAGCGATGCTCCCTCGAGGTGCACGTTCTACATGTACCGGTCGCATGGCCCGATTTCACCACCCCAATCTGAGGTTGCAAAGAAATCTCATCCACAAGGAGATCCCCTAAGAGCGGATCAGGATGGTTGGGGAGACGCTTTAGAATGAATGTCGTTGTGGGGGCGATCCCCGGCCGCAAGGGCTCTTCAAACTTCATGTCCACCATGGCCGTGTCATATGATGGCAAGATGCCGCCGCGGTTGGCAACTTTCAAAAATTCACACCCACCCACACCAAGAGCAGCTAATCCGGCAATAGCCTTCTCTTTCTCGGTATACGTTCTGATTTTGAATGCCTTGGACATGTCTGCCATAACAGCCGAAGGGGAATGTCCAGCACCAATGAGCCGAGCCACGCGCCTTTGCAGTAACGGCCGATCATCATCCGCAACCGCAAGGATCAATGCTTTCGATTCTGCACATTTGTTCATCAAGTGTTGGCATCGATGAATGCTACGAGCCAATTTTTGACTGACCGTCCTCTTTTCACGGCGGTGACCATCGGCCCGGATACACAAAGCCTCGAAGCCTAACTTCCAATGTTGTACACCTTTGTCTGGCTCTCTAGCCTCAACCATCCACCGATGCAGCGCCACACTACCCCTCACACCAGCACATGGGGAACATGGTACAATGCACCCCGTGGAATCATAGGATCCTTCGCCTGTACACGGCGGGTCTACCGATTCCAAGCCCAAGCCATCAACTAGATGCCATGAGCCCTTCTCGTGTCCGTGGCGTAGTAGTGGATATGCCCGGCGTAAATGGTTTGCATCTCTGATTCCAAATGGCAGCACTTTCGGACATGGTGGGGGTGGGAGTGGCAATTCTGCAGGCACAACGGATTGCTCGGGAATTGGGTTGCTTGTCGCCGTAGGCATGGTAGGAGTCGATTGCGGGCTGGGATTCCCACTCGACCGTTTTGCCGGGAAAAAAGTCAACAATGTGCGTTCCCGTGGTTGAAGGGGGCGATTCTCTTGCATGAAGCGCAAGTGTTGCTGGCTCGTTTTGCAATGTTGCTCAAAAGTGCTACTGCTTGGCCGCACTGATCTGGACAACTTTTTCCCGCACAAGCAAAACCAATGGTCACCAGTAGAAGCATTGTAAGCCTTTTGGTATTCTTGCACATTGTTGCCAGGCCGCACTATTTGCGCAGAAGAATCCGAAGAAGTACTTGGGGGCATGGGTGCTTGCAATGTAGGTGGCGCAGCTGGTTGCATTTGCACTACGCCGAGGGTGCGCAACACTTCATGCACATCAGCAGGAGTGGCGATGATATGTGCAGATTGTAGCATTGGAGTAATAACTGCACAATCCTCAGTAAGCTTCCGACGGATGTCCTGAATAGTACAACGGCCAAGTGTGTCCTTGGCAACTGTGCCTGGCAAAATTTTGGCCCTAACCGTAACTGTCCAAATTCGGCATGCTTGGGCTTCATTGGGTGAGGTGGCCGTCCGTGCCAAACCATCGGGAAGTAGCACAACTTCGACAAGGTCCGCAAGAGTGGAAAACTCGGTATAGAGTGCACCAGCACTTGGAGCCCGGGGAGATCCTTGTACATCAACGTAAAACCATCGGTCATTCCTGCTCCCCACACCAATCAAGAAACCCTCGTACTCCATCAAAAAGCAAATGCGCGCGGTTGATGGAGGAGGGGTGGTTGCAAGGCGCAGCAAAGTTTCCTTGGCTTTATCCCAAGGAATCAATTCCGTGTCTTCAAAGGAGGTGAAATCCAACAACTTCAGGACTTGGAATGATGTACCAGTGCAACTAGCACGCAACCCGCCACCTCGTGTGATCCAAGTGGTTTCCGCCCCAATAGCAACACAAATGGCCTCTAGGAGGGTGTACCCCATGACCGGCATCGATGTTGAGGACAATGCCGTTGTCAACAACGTTGTAGCACTCTTGTATGACATAGTGGCGCCCAAAACGGGAAGGTTCAGCACGCTGAATGGGCTCACAACGCCACTACATTGCACCCCACCAATGTCCAACAAGCCCACATTGGGGTTCAACATTGCTTGTGCACAAAACCAGTTGAAACGTTGCCAATTCAACTGGGGTCGTAAAAAAACCTGCAACAAGGGAACGGTATGCAGCAATATGGCATGCAAAGGAGGGATCCCAAACCCTCACCTGTGCCACACCTAGTTTGCTACCTGTGCTATTACCCTCACCTATGCCACACCTAGTTTGCTACCTGTGCTATTGCTACTATTCCTAGAAAACGAGGGTCATTTTGACCAATTTTACCCCAAGCCAAAACTCTTGGGGCCCCACGGCCAGCACCCTCGCTTTGTGGTGGCTGAACTTTGGGCCGACAGGGATATGTAGGGGTACCAAATTTGTACCGGCAAAATAGGGAATGTTTGGGGGCCTCAAAGCTTTATGTAGGCTACGCTTACACAATATGAAAAAGCAACTAGTGGTGTTCTTTAGAAAAAAATTGGGGTTGCGAAACTTTATTACACTAGGGGTGGGATATTTTTTTTCGGGCCGTACCCCCCCTAGGGGGGGGGGGTATGAAAAAACGGTGATACCGCGAATTTTTTTTGCGCCCCCCCCCCCCCTGCCCTGAGGGTGAAATCAAAATTGCAATTTATTTCAAAACACAGGGCGGCGTCTTGAAGGCCTCAAACAAGGTACGGTGCTTCACCTTTTTCAGCGGGGCACCCATAGTAGTGGGTGCAGCCGGACGCTTGGCGGGGGTGTAGGGTGCAGGTTGGGAGGGCTGTGAGGGCTGAGACTGTTGGGCCTAACTGTCAAGCACCTATAAGAAGGGCCGCAGCAGTAACAACGGCACCACAAACAGCAGCCACACCCGCAGCAGAACAAGCAGAACAAGCAGCCACAGCCACAGCCAATGCAAAATCTTGGTCAGCCAATGCCTTTTGCTTGCGCTTTGCTTTGCTACGCTTCTGCCTGCATGCAGCATCACTCTTGCAGGTTGGAACACATGTGCAAGGAATTTTCTTGCGGCCCATTGTGACAAAAAAGAACGAAAGGGCTTGAAACAACAACATGCAAAAACAGTGTACAACTACCAGCAGTCACAATAACCAGCAGTCACAGAACCGGCAGGGACACACGACATTCCACCGTAGACACCTTATTTGGTCACGATAATTTTCGGGTTTGCACTTTCCCACTATGGCCCTTTATGATTTTTGTGACTAGTCACAAAAAAAATGCCCCCCCCCCCCGGACCCAGACCTCCCAAGTGGCGCCAAAATTATATCCATCCTTGCCTCCCGTCCCTTTCCCCCTACCGCTTTGGAGGGAGGGTTTGCTTGTTCTTCTCCAAGCGAATGATAATGATGTGTTTTTTTGTTTTTTTCGTCCTTGTGTCGGAGGTGGTGCGATGGGTGCACGTGTGGATTGTCTCGAAGTGGCATGATGGGCCCTGGTGGCGCTGCAGGCAACGTTTAAGCTGCAGCCATGTGCTGCGATGAGGCCGGCATCGATGGAACAGGGCCGCTAGGGAGACGTCACGAGACGCCTGGCTGCCTCTGTGAGAGGAACCTCAGGGGGAGCCCTTGCACTGCACGCACACTGCTTTTTAGACAAAGTTTCCCCTGAAGAGTCCCCATGCACACACCTTCCAAGCGCCCTTATATCACCCCTGCCTCAGGAGCATGTCCCACTGTAGACCCTGGGAGACCTCCTTCATTGGGGGCGGGAGGTGGTCCATCTTCCACGAATGGGGGTGGGAGGATGGACCTAGGGGTGCCGGGTATGGCTGTCTAGCATAGCCCCGCTGCCGACCGTCTCGGGATGACGGCATGGTACGTCTTGGCTAGATCAAGCCCGTGAGGTCACCTTCGATTTTCGTACTTGAACGTGATACAGCACTTGGAGAGGATGCTGGATTGTCCCTCGGCCTTGATCATCATCCCGAGGTCCGACATCAGCCGTGCCTGCTTGGGGTGCCCATGATGGGGGGTTAACAACAAGGATACAACACGTCTGCCTTCTTGAGGTCCCATGGTGGGGAGAAATCAACCTAGGAAAGAGTGGATGTGGTGGAAATGAGCAAAAAAAAAAAGTGGTAAAAGATGGAAATGGGTGAAACTAGGTGAAAATCCAAAAATGCCATATCCCCAATGTGGAAGAAGTATCAAAACGTAATCTCAAACAAGAATGATGCCCCCCTAGTATTACAAAGTATGGGTCTCTAGTACAGCCACATACCCAAATAGTTGCACTGCGCTTGCACTGCGCGCGCACTGCATGAAGTGCGCCCCCTCAAACGAGCCACCCATCTGTCCTTGGGCCAGGTGCGCCGTTGCAACATTCCGGAGGGGAGCAACCGCTTGGTTGCCAACTTCACCATGGGCTGGGACTACATCTCCCTCCATGGCATTCCTCGAGGCCATTGAGGATTCCTATATTCCTGGTTTTTGTTGCGTAGCACGAAATATTGTACTGGGGATATATGTCTTGCATCAACACATTTTTGCCTGAAACCCAGGGTTTCTTTTTTTAGTGGTAAGAAAAACCGTTGAGTCCAATCACTGTCACAGCCGCCATCGAGTGATGATTTTTCTGCTGAGGCGCCACGGCAGAGTTCTGTGAAGCGCAGTCCTATCGCTGGCTCACCGAGGCACAAGCTTCGGGGTGACATCAGCATCATGCATTCACCCTTGGGCTCCCGGGTTGTCAACTTTGTTTGGGGTGGTCGATGTAGCCAATTCCCGACCGCATACCGGTGGTGGATTGCTGTTGGCAACCTTTTGTCCGGGAGCCGCCAACGGCCGTCAACTGGCCGAAGGAATGCTGTCGACAATGAGCCGTGTCGTGTGGCCCTCCCAGGGCTCCTCCCGGGGCCGTTTCCCCAGGAGCTCCTGTCCCAAACAAATCGGCTCAAGGGGAACGAGACCAGAGCCCTGATCGACTATCCCTTTTCCCCCTGCCCCTGGTGGTGCCATGTTGCCCTTGACACCCACGGCACTGACCTCTTCCAGGCCCAATACCTACCCTCTTCGGAGGGCCTGAGACGCCCTTCGGAAACGCAATGCTCCAGAAATAAAACTGCACGATCTGACTTGAAGTAACTCGCTGCCATGCGAAGCGAAGCTACTGTTGTGCCCTTTGTTTGTTGGGGGCGCGAGCGGGGGGGGGGGGAGCAAATGGGCTGCTCTTTTGGCAGCTGGGGGCGTCAATCGACCTCTCGCCAATCACAAAGATCTCGACCCGGCCTTCCTTCGCCAAGGCCTGGCAGGGTCACAAAGATCCACCAAATTGCTGTGGTGGCCCACCGTTTCTGTTTCTCCATGGTGGCGGGTCGTGGCACAAACACATAAAGGATCCAGAGGGCAATAATCTTCTGCACGGAGGGCAAAACAGCGGTGCGGTGTTGACTTCCCTGTCAAGTCACTGTCAAGGGACAGCTCCCTGTCCCGCCAGCACTTGCTCACCTCTGCCATGGCGGAAGGGGGAGGGGGGCACACGGCATTGAACCTTCGGAAAACGGGCACCATAAATGCCAGAAATCGGGACGCAGAAAGCGGGGGAACAGGGCACCCCAGTAAAGTGGTGGGTGGGGGGTGGGGGGGATAGAGCCATTACGTCGGAAAAAATGAAAATGGTAGGACTTCTTCAGTGCGTTCGGCGCCCGATTTCACAGTGACTGATCAATGGTACCGGGCAATAGAGCCCGCATACCGGACTCACCAGCCCAATTGTGCGGAGCTCTATTGATCCTTCCTCCCCACACGCAATCGGAAGTCCGACTTCCTCAGCCTACCCTTCTGAGCTACACAACCTCCTTTCATCCCGTGCACAAACAGCGCCGAGCATCTCAGGAGACTGTCGGGAACTGCGCAGGCGGCCACTGTGCAACACATCTCCATACAATCTCGTGGGTCCTGTTGCACTGGACTCCGCCCGCAAATTATGGGTGACAGGCTGTCGTCACACAGTGGGAGCAGGAGGCGGACCCTGCGATGCTGTGCACGCGGTGCGCTCTGTGGCTTTGGAAGTGAAGATGACGATTATACATCAGTCGCGTGTGCGTGTGGAGGCGAAGAGGCGTATTTTGAGGAAGAAGAGCAGCTCTTGACTGCAATGTCCGCCTGTGCTGGTCCGGATGCCCCCCGCGGCCGCTTCGGTCTGCATGTACTCGACCCTGACCCCGCTAATTCCGTGGCTAAAGGTCAATCTTTATGTTAGACGAACGAAGGCGCCCGATAGAGGCATGGACGGGTCCTACCGAGTGCTTTGTAGGCCCTTGCCGGAGTTTTGTGGAGTGGCCCAATACATCGGGGATCATCGGGCGAATCACACTATCCCGACCCGAACGCAACGGGCCAACATCGCCGAGGGCGGTCTGTGGTGTGTGTTCTGGTGCAGTGCGACGTGCCCCTTCCTGTTGCCTTCCAATGGCAAGGACATTGCGATGTGACCAGCGCAGACAAATACCGTGTGCCGGGTCACCAACAGATCACCCGAAGGCGGGATCTCAGCATCGGACAGGGTGGTTGCAGCTGCAGAGGGCATCACACGGCTGCCGGTGAGGAGGAGAAAAGAGTTCCTCGGCCCATTCTAAAGATTATCGCTTCACCCCAGACCCCGCCCAGTCGCGGATTTTAGTATGCGCTCTACCAAAACCCGCCTCGCACCTTCATGTATGCTGCTGCATAGTGCGGGTACCCGGGTGCTTCAGGTCCAGGGGGGCGACAGTTCCGATGCGCTTCGCGCAGTGCACATCGCAGATGCGGCAGTGCAACACCTGAACATTCCAGTTCGGCGCCTTCCAAGTCTGGGGGAAAATGCTGTCGGCCGGCTCGCTTCGATTCATTGGGCTAGTTCTGCCACACAGCGAGCAGAAAAAGATGACCAATATGGGCAGCTGTCTTAGAGATTAAGCCGCCAGCTCCAGCAGGGTCAACGATTATCTCCTTTGGATGGTCGAGTCTTTCATGCAGAGGTTGTATTCCTGTTATGCAGAGATTTGTCTTCTGGCCTCCCGCCCACTTTTGGCGTCCTCCTGCACACTGGCCAAGTTTGGTTACGTTTGTTGGGGGCGGTAGCCCGGGCCCCGCTGGCGGGGCCCTCTTGCCGGTTGGTGGTCGAGAACACTCTCGGAATCAGGGATCATAGCTGTCCGATGGTACCATTGTCGCACGAAGCACTGTGGTAGCGGACAAGCACTGGCCGTATCTAGTTGCTTCACACGACCGGGTGTGCCGGTTTACCCATGCCGTTGCACGTGTGCTCGTGAAACTCCCGCCCGCTTGCGAACGAGGGTGCGGGATGCTTCAGGCTGGAAGCGTTTCAACGCCCCGCCCGCCAATGATTGGGTGCGCTGCAATGAGGCAGTGTCTGATGGGGCTCGGCACAGAGTAGAGACCAATGCCACTGTGCCCATGGTCACCGCAGCGTTGTCCGGAACAGTCACGCATTGAAACCGCAAACGTCTCGGTCTGCCACGCACGTCAAGCAGCCCAGATGACGCCATTCCCTTGTCGGCAGCGACCGACCCACCCTCGCGCCGAACGCCTTTGGTCGTCCAACCGCTGGTCAACCGCTGGACATTGACGAGTGCGTAGGACTTGGCCAGACCCGATCGCATGAGGATCGCAGGTACAGCACGGCAAACGACACACGCATCCGTCAGATGTGGTCACAGCACCGCCCTCGTGTGCCCTGTGTTGCGGGGGCATAGCCAGTGACTTTTGTCGGAGGCCTTTTGCAGAGGGACCGCGTCCAGCATGCCGACCGCCCGGCACGGCCCGTGATGGTCGGTGCGGGCGGCACGCTGCAGCTGGTGCAGAAACTGGTGCCTGGGCGCCTCTTCCCACGCTCGGCCCATATGTGCCCATGAGTTTTGTGAGTGGCCCAATACATCGGGGATCATCGGACGAATCACACTATCCCGACCCGAACGCGACGGGCCAACATAGCCGAGGGCGGTCTGTGGTGTGTGTTCTGGTGCAGTGCGACGTGCCCCTTCCTGTTGCCTTCCAATGGCAAGGACATTATGACTATGGAGGGCATTGCCATCAAAAGCACACCAGGACGAGGCACCACCATCCAGACGCCAGCCAGTGAGTCGTAAAGAGTGACGGGCAGTAGAGCCCTGCGCAGCGCTGCAAACTGCATCCAAAACCCGTGGACGCGGGTGTAAACGCCGGTGGGCAGACAGTACCTGAAAGGCCACCTCCACGGCCCATACAAGTCTGCTCCCATCCCGGCCAGCACCCCCACACGGATACGGACGGGAATAGGCGTAGGTCAGGGACCCTGATGCCGTCTACGTGACCCCACATAGGGGGTGTTTTCGCACAGCGCGGGCACAGCGCGGGCACAGCGCCAATTATTACGGTGATTATCCAGGTAACAACCCTGAAAACCACCCACCTGCGGAATCATGCACAATCAATTCAAAACTCAAAAATTCAAACATCTGATGCTTGCCATGGGTCCCAGGGACCTAAATTCTGCCCCCTATAGCCCCGTCCACTGCAGCAGCCATTCAATGATGTCCTTTGAATCTTCTGAACTTACCGAACTCCCGGTGGTGGAGAACAGCCAACTTTTTGCACAGCGCGCGCACAGCGCACGGTACGCCCCCATGAGACATCCTGGCCCTAACATACCAGCGCACTCTGCACATTACACCGCACCACTGATGATGCAACTACTTACAGAAGGCATTTGGACCAGAGGCTTTGCTGTGCACGTCGCACTCCAGAGCGAAGATTGAAGCCGCGATGCCTGAGCACATGTCTGTCCTGAAGATCGCGGCTTACAAATGACGGAAAGGCTGGAGATTCTTGCAACAAGGGCACACGCAGCGCAGCTGTCGCGCCCAGTGCATCGGCAGCTCTCTTCACAGCCCCAGACCCAGGCACATGAGGCGGCTTTACCATCAGCCGGTACAACATCAGCCTCCCATGCGATGTGCAGATATCCTAGGGAGAGTTGGCGGACGCCAGAGTCTCCGTAACCGAACCGTCATCAGACGCATCGCTTTTCGCGGTGTGAAACGGATCCGTCTCCGTCGAGAAGCCACAATCGAAGGGCGGCGATGGATGGTGGCGTGGCGGACCTGCGAATGAAAATAGGTGATTGTCCAGAAGTGACTGGCAAGACACAGAATTTATGCAGTCAAACCCAACACGACCAATGAACCAGGGCGATGATACCTCAAAATCAGACTGGCATTCCCCGACATCAGGCAACTAGCACAACCCAAAACCCTTAAAACCACACGAAACACAGACACAACACAGATGACCGCTGGCACTGAAATTGATACCACGGGCGGGATTGCTATTGTTTCCAAGTCAGCACTCGCAATCAGATTTGCCTCCCAAGAGCATCCAGGGGAACCACGGGAGAAGGCGGACAGAACGCTTTCTAGCAGATGTGGCTGTTGTTCTGGCGTTCAAGCGTTCTCAAAATTAAGTGCCATTTGCTGTCAGAGGACTGAATTGCTGGGGGACTTAGTGGGTCGTTCAATGGTCGATGCATTGAGGAGAGCGCTTGTGGCTCAACCATGGACTATTTTCATTCACGACCATCACCGTTTCACGACCTTCAAGAACCCTTGACCACCCTCCACAACATTCGACGACCTGCGATACACGACGTACGGTGCAGTGTATGCGAATTGATAAGAACCCCATGCATGAGAAGAGAGCCAAAATTTTAGATTTCAAAATTAAGAAACTGGCGGAATACTGCATACGCCAAAGTGGGAGGCTGAGCATCTTCAGCACAAAAATAGGATCCTGTAAGCCTCAATCCCCAGAATTGGTTTATTCTTGATAAGTCCGACCCGTAATCCTGAACATCCTGGCAGACACATTGGTCCTCATTCACCAGCAACATGTGCCAGCCTCCAACTACACATTCCCATTTCCATGGCATCTCACCTACCCTATCCCCCCCTTCATCATGCCACGTTGCAGTCACTGCTACTGCATGCTGCAGGCTGACTTCTGCTTTTTCTTGCCCCGTTTGGCGTTCTGTCCAGGTTCAGTGGTGCCTCCTGGAACACACGGGTCATGATGTGTGTTCGCAAGCATGTGAAAATGACAAGGGGAGCTGCAGGAAATGATTGACCCCCCGATCCATTTCTTGGTCCCCTATGCCCCATACAGATCAATACAGACTTCACGGGTTGTGAGGTGGGAAAGGGAGAGAGGCAGCAAAATCGCGAGACAAAAAAGGTGAAGAACCATCTGACATGTTGCATATATTCACTCGTGGAAACTCTCCATGCATGGTTGGCACTGCAGCCATGTGGCTCCAGATCTCTGGTGCTACAGGTGCCCATCACTCCTACACATCAGTTTGACGGCCACCGAGAAACGTAGCTGCACTCGGTCTTGCATTGTGCCGCATAGTGCTGCCACGTGTGTTTGAGGTTGTGGAATGCAAACTTTCCATCAGCGCACTTCGCTTTTAGGGGGCTCTACTCCCCATAGCCCTATGAGGGTCCCCATTTTAAGAGTGTGACATCTTCACAGTCTCCTCCCTGCCGTCTACTCCCTCGGCTCCCTTGCTGAGGTGTTGATGAGGTGTTCTTGTCGTCTGCGCCTTTTCGTCTGGCTGCTGTTTTGTCCCTCTCCTCGAGCTACTGCATTTTGTTTGTTGATTCTTTGATGGACGGACCCTTTGTGGAGGACTTCCTGCCGGCTGTATTGTGGCGGTACTGTACTCCAATTCGTTGCATCTCTGATTAGACCAATGAGGCGTTGGATCAACTGTGCCCTCGCCTGGTCTGAGGGGGTGGCTGCCAGGTTGGGCAGTAGGTCTGTACACCACGGCAATGCCCCCCCTTGTCCATGTTCATATTCTCTCGTTCCATGCACAATTTCCGTCACCATGCATGCCGCTCCTTGTGCTTGGCACTCGTCCCGGCTTCTACGATCATGCGATGTGCCACCAGTGCCCTTGCCCTTCCAGCAAAAGTGCTCTGTCTATTATTTTCCTGCCTTGCCCATGTGTTGCTAGCCGTACTGTTTGCGCGACCGCCGACCTCTCAGGGTGACCGGGTTGACGTCCTCTACCTTTCATTTTTCAGTGAGTGCCGTTTGCTGGTCATCCGTGAGGCTGGCCAGTGGCCAGTGGTAGCTTTGTACTGGTTTTATTGCATACTGCATACTCGACCCCCATGGCTGCTTGCTTTGGAGTGACTGGACTTGTGTGAGACTCAAATAGGCTGTTGAGGGTCACTGAGCGTTTATGAGGATAAACTTGAGAAGGATGATCCTCAAAGATCTCATGCCCTTTACAACCCTCAGTGTTTCTTGCAATTGCCTTACCAACCTCCATGTTGAACCGACCATTCAATCCTTACCAAGGGTACAACACCCAGACCCGGCCTCTTTATGACAGGCTGTTTGAGTTTTGTTGAGCAGACATGGCGCGACTGTGGGTGGATCGTACTGCATAAGACTCCTTATTCGTCCTGTGTCGAAGTGGACTGCACTTCGTGTTCTGTATCGTATGGTATTAGCTGCACAGATGTATGTGACGCGGCTGCTTCAAATGTGCCGTGTGATTTTGAGTTAGGGTAGTGTCTGTGTGTATTCACTACCGTGCCTTCACAACAGTCTAACGGTTAAGGGTGGCCATGGCAGACCTCAACAACCCCGACCCATCGTCACGAACCCTCAGTGGTCCTCAACAACACCGACCAATCGCCAACATCCCCAACAACCCCCAACTACCCCAACAGCCCTTCAAAAGCCTTCACCAATCCTCAACGGGGCCCACTTCCTCCCGGGACCCGGGGCCCACAGGCACAACGCCCCCCAGTGCCATATGACCGTTTGGCACTGATGTGGCAGGACAAGAGAAAGCCCTTGGGTGACAGAAACGACCTGAGAGAGGACACGCAGGCGTGACAGAGGCTGCAGGCGGCCCAGCACTGCTTGCAATGACGTAACGAGCGGCCTTTGGATGGGTCAGCTCGACCCTTCCTTTGACCTGCTGCTGGGACACGTGGTTGTGCTGGTAGCGGTGCTGGTCGTGTTGAGGGTGTTGATGGTGTCGGTGGTGGCCTTGGGTTGGCTGCAGCATTTGTCGCCCTCGAGCATCACGGGCCAGGCCCTGGGTCATGCACCCGGATCCTGGACCAGCCATTGCGCTCTGCACTCCATTGGTTCTGCCCTGTGTTCTGGTGGTCCCAGCAGGTGTGCGTTTGTTCCCCAGCGCCAGTACCAAACGAAACCCCAGAGGCCCCAGCAAGGTGGCCAGCAGCAATGCCCAGATCGTGGCAGAAAACCCTATGGGGGTCACCAGGTTGGCATCCCTTGCTTCGGCAGCAATGACAAAGCCAAGTTCACCTCTGAAAAGGCGAAGGGCGGTGATGGGCAGAGAAAGGGGAGTTGCAGTGTTACGAGTAGCCAAACAAAATCAAGTGCTGCCCATCGCTGCCCATGCACGGCGTGGTGTGGTGTGGTCTGGTGTGGTGTGGTGTGCCGAAGGCGCTGTTACCAGAAGGCAAAGGCCGGGATGTCTTGCTTACGGGCATAGCAAAACGGGCAGGGGTGTGTACGTGTGCGCGCGGCGGCTGGGTTCGCCCCTTCGTCCGGCCGCTCTAGGGACTCCCTGCCGCTCTGCTTGCCCGTGCCTTTGCAGCTCCTGCAGGGCCCTCACCATGGTGCCCCCGGGTCTTGCTGGGGCCTAGCATACTGCCTCACTGCCCTGTGGCAGCGGTCAGTGGAACTCCGGTCAGTGGAACTCCTGCATGTCACTGCACTGCCCTGGAGCAGTGGGCAGGGAGGGGGCGACCCCTGTCCTTAACCCTTCACCCACTCGTTGTCCTTGATGTAGTCGCAAGAGGGGGTCTCTCGCCTGGGCCGCATGCCACCCAGCGGGCAGGGGCTTGGGGCTGCTGCCTGGCGGACTCCCCTCTTGGTCTGGGCGTCCTTCGTGCCGTCGAGGGGCCAGGCCCAGGCGCTCATCCCCGCAAGGGGGGCAAGCTGCCCTGCCACGCAGCCCGGGAGTTGGATGGAGTTTAGTGGGTTTTGTTTAGGTTTAGGGCTGAGAGAGTTGGGTTAGGTTGTGGGCTGGTTTTGGGGCTGGAGGGTTGGAGGGTGGGAGAGCTAGGTAGGGTTGTGGGCTTGTTTTACGGCAGGAGGGGCGGAGGGAGGGAGAGTTGGGTAGGGTTGTGGGCTGGTTTTAGGGCAGGAGAGGCGGAGGGAGGGTGGGCTGGGTAGGGTTGTGGGCTAGTTTCAGGGCACCCGCTCGTTGTTCTTGGTGTTCTTGGAAGAGGGAGTTTGGCCTGGGCTGCATGCCTCCTAGCGGGCAGGGGCTAGGGCCGCTACCCGGCGGACTCCTCTCTTCTTCTCAGCGTTCTCCTTGTTGGGCGGGAAGAAAATTGCTTTGCGGGGGGGGGATGGCACGGAAGCCCATTTGCCCAACCCCCCCCTCCCCCTCCTTGGTCGCCGTGCCGGGAGGGGGGTTTGGGCTGGGGCTGCCCTACCTGCCGTGCCGGGGGGGGGGGGGGTCCGACCCCAACATACATGGCTCAAAATGATCCCCATGTCGCGCTGATCATTTTGACTACACATGTGTGGGGGAAAATGTTTTCGTGAAAAAAAAATTTCCGGGCCAAAATTTGTGTTCCGGCGCCTTTGGCGGAAACATCCGTCCTTACACAAAACAAAAGGCCCGGCATGGAAGCCCATTTCTGGAACCCCCCCCCCCCTCCTTCGCCGGGCGCCCATGCCATCCCCCCCCCCCCCCCCCGCAAAGCAATTTTCGGGCCGCCTTGTCAAGGGGCTGGGCCCTGGCGCTCGGCCCCATGGGGGCCGGCTGCCCTGCCTCGCTACCCCATACCCCATCGGCGGCGTTGATGTCCCCGAGGGGCCGGGCTCGGGCACTCCCCTTTTTTGGGGGGTTGCTGCCCCGCCACGCTACCTCCTATCGCCGTTGGGGAAGTTGTCGGCGGGCCGGGCCCGGGCTTTGCCCTGCCTCGCTGCCCGGGGGTTGGATAGGGTTTTGTGGGTTTTGTTCACGTTTAGGGCTGGGGTGTGGGTTGGTTGTGGGCTGGTTGCGGGCTGGCATTCGGGCTGGAGAGCTAAGAGAGCAGGTCGGGTTGCGGGTTGGTTTTAGGGCAGGAGGGGCGGAGGGAAGGAGTGCTTGATTGGGTTGTGGGCTGGTTTTGGGGCATGAGGGGCAGAGGGAGAGAGAGCTGGATAGTGTTGTGGGCTGGTTTTAGGGCTGGAGGGGCGGGGGGTACGAGGGCTGGGTTGGGTTGTGGGCTGAATTTAGGGCAGGAGGGGCGGAGGGAGGGAGAGTTGGGTAGGGTTGCGGGCTGGTTGTAGGGCAGGAGGGGCTAAGGGTGCTGTGCTGTGCCGTGCCATGCGGTGCTGTGTTGTGGTGGGTGTGGGTGTGGCGGGGGGGGGGGGGGGTAGCTCGTGTGCAGTTTTAAGCCACTTTGGCCGGACACACACCCCATACAAATGGCAGGGCCCCTACGAGGGGCCTACATGGGGCTGCCCCACCGCCTCGCGGAGCTCCACGCGGACGGGCTGCCGGTAGCCCCCCGCGTAACAGGGACCCCCAAGCCCTGTCCAACATGGGCCGAGCTTGCTAGGTCGCCCGCGAGGGGACCAAGGGTGTGGTGTGGTGTGGTGTGGTGTGGTATGGTGTGGTGTGGTGTGGTGTGCCTAATGCGCTGTTACCAGAAGGCAATGGCCGGGATGTCTACCCACGGGTAGAGGTAAACGGGAGGGCTGTGTGTGTAGCGTGCGCGCTGTGTGTAAGTGTGTGGATATCGGCGGAAAGAGGTAACCCCCCGCGTAACAACGACCCCCAAGCCCTGCCCAACACGGGCTTGCTAGGTCGCCCGCGAGGGGACCAAGGGTGTGGTGTGGTGTGGTGTGCCGAAGGCGCTGTTACCAGAAGGCAATGGCCGGGATGTCTACCCACGGGTACAGGTAAACGGGCGGGGCTGTGTGTGTCGTGTGCGCGCCGTGTGTACGTGTGTAGGCCGCGGTGGGGAGAGGGGGAGCAGGGAAGACCTGGTCGGGTCGCCTTCGGCGACCGTCCTTATTCCAGGAGCTCCCGCTGCACTCCCTCCCGCTCTGCTTGCTGGTGCAGGCGCAGCTCCTGCAACGCCCACGCCATCGTGCTGCCCGGGCCCAGGCGGGCCTTCGGCAGCGTAGCACGCGCCTTGGCGTGGGCGTACCAGACCCGTATGGACTCCTCTACGACGTGGCGGATGAATTCGGTGCCCAGCGCGTGGGGCCCCGTACACTCCAGGTGGGCTAGCTGCATGGAGGGGGTTCGCAGGGCTGCTGCCCATTGCTCCAGTACGGCCGGCTCCCATAACTGGTGGCGCACCGGGGCCGCCCGTGGCCCCACCCTCTGGTCGAGCCACGCTGCGAGCCGCCGGCGGGCTGGCCCCCATTCATGCGACTGAGCCGAGCAGGCCAACAGGTGGGGCGCTGTCTCGGGTTGCGCTCCGCATAGGAGGCACGTGGTATCCAGCACCGTGTCCCGGTGGGAGGAACGGTGGGCTAGGACGGTCATCGTCAGGACGTTGTCCATTCAGTGCGCTGTAATATGGCGCTGCTGGTCGTGGTGGAACTAGTCAAGGGGGAGCCCCCCCCCCCCGACATGTAGTTCACCCCCCACCGGGCCTCGTAGGCGGCCTGCGCCGGTATGGAGGCCGGGTTCTGCAACCAGTCACTCAGTGCCGTCGGGGAGAGCTGGCATTGGTCGCGGTAGGGTACCGGGGGGACAAATGAGTAGGGGTGCCTGAGGAGCCACGTGAGGTCCACCTCTGGCGGCTCCCGCGTCGCCACGTCCACACGGACGTTGAGGTCCGTGATCCAGTGCGACGGCGTGGTCACCACATTGATGGCGGACTCTGGGGAGAGGCGCTGCCCCCCCAGGACGGTGGCGTAGAGATGGTGGATGCCATCTCCGCAGTGTCCTCCCTCCTGGCATGTGCGGAGGGCCCCCATTGCCGCTTCTGAATCCGGCACCAGCCAGTACACTCCCGGCTGTGCCGCCAGCCGGCGGGCATACGAGAGGAGGATCATCGCCTCCCCTTCCTGGGAGGTGCCCACCCCCGAGGCCACCTGGGCCTGGTATGCCTCGGGTCCGCTCCGGGCGACCCCGGCCATGGCCATGCCCGCCTGCGTGGCCCCCGCATCCACCGCCACGACATTGCCGCGGAGGGTCGCCAGCGCAGGCAGGTCATGGAACCAGATGCCTGGGCGAGTCTCGGGGGCCAGTACTTGTGGGGGGCAGGTAGCCCGGCCGTGTGGCGCTAGGAGGGCCATGTCTCCATGGTGCTCCCTGAGATGGGTGCGCAGGGCCTGGTGAAGCTCGGCTGGCACTGCCCCCACCGTATCGAGGGAGTAATAGAGGGGCCCTTTGTGTGGGTGCCCCGGGCATCTGTGCGCCACACACTCTGCCGGGTACCGGAAATTCGCCACCGCCGCCGGGGCTATGGCTATCCACGGAAACGGCGGCAGTGCCGCGGTGACCGTCACGAGGGGGGCCTGCGACGTTTTGGCCCGGCGCCAGTAGGCGGCAGTCGGGGGGGTAGCCATCCACACGATGGTGGGCGCCCAGACCCCGGTGCGCTGGAGCTGGGCCAGGGACTCCTGTCGGTGATCGCCCCGCAGCCGGGCGTGCAGTGGCGCATCCACTTGCACCTGGATACCCAGGAGGGCCACCAGGAGGCGGTGGAGCCTCGTGTCGCTGGGCAGTGCGCCCGGGGGCTGCCGGCACACCCGGAGTTCGGGCGCCTAGCACGCGGCCTGCATGGTGTCCTGCATGGCCGCGGTCACCCGGAGGGGCTGCCCCCTATGGTATATCGTCACCATCCGAGTGGTTTTGGCCGCCCGGCCTCCGATGACGACATCTGTCTGGCAGGTGGGCACGGCATTCGGGATCCAGTCCTTGGGTGCTGCTTGCCACCGCGGTGTAGGCTCCCTGAGGAGGGGGACGAGTACGGCAGCGTGGCGGGCCAGCCACGCACGCAGCCCCGGGATACCCTTGCGGGCCGGCGCTCGCCTTTTGAGGGCACGCTCCGGCAGCACCTGGTGATCCCCGGTGTAGAGGTCCCCGAGGTGATGGTAGCCCAGGGCCTGTACCGTTTCGTACACCGTCGGGGGGACGACAACCTGCACAACGGCGCCATACGGGGTTGGGTATACCTCCACCTGGGGGGCGGGGGCCGCCGCCGCCGCCGCACGTGGCCCACTGGGGCCCCGTACCAGGATGGGGGTGGTCCCTGAGCAATGGCCTGGCATCCACATGGGCAGGGCCACCTCGTCCACGACTCGCTACAGCGTGGCTATGAGGTGGGGGCACTTGGGGTGGTGCGCATACTGCCCCGGGGTAAGCACCGCCGGGCACCCCCCTCTGAGCGCCTGGTGTGTTCGCAGGGAGTAGGCCTGGGAGTCCCGGAACTCCTGCTTGGCCCAGGCCCCCTGCCGAACCCACTCGCGGACCACCGCAGTCTGCCACGAGTGTTCCGACTGAGTGAGACCCTGGCATCCATGCCCCCATGGTCCCCAGAGCGCGTCGGTGTGAGCGTGGCGGGAGTCGCCCGTTACGTGCTTATATGCTCTAATCATAAGAGCGTCGTTGGCCGCGTGTACTTTGGCCGTGGGGCGGTACACGTTGGCCAGGGGGAGCAGCTTGCTCGGGAGCTTGGCCATGAGTACCATCATGGCCGCGTCCGGGGAGAGCCGCTGGGGGCGGAGCTGTTTCCAGAGCGCTGCCCGGACCTCCGGCAGGTTCCGGGGGGGCGTTAGCGCTCCCTGAAGGTATATGTCCGTCCCCATGTACCGGAGGACCCCGGAGGGCTGTATTTCCGGGGCCCCGGCCAGCGCCTCCCGCCGCTGGTCTGGGGTACTCGTCGCCCACGTGCGGCCTAGGTGGCGGGCCACGGCTGCTGGCGTAGGCGACCGTAGGGGCTGCGGGTCGGACGTGGAGCCGTGCTGGATCTTGCGGTCAGGGACGTCCACTCGCACGATACCCTGGTAGTATACCCGTTGATCCAGCAGGACCCCCTGTATAGGGCGGGAATCGCCCCGCTCCAAGAGGAAAATCGTGTCGTCCACCCACATGAGTCCAGGGAAGCGGAAGGGCTCCACCGCTGAGGACCGGTGCGCTATGTCCATGAACCGCAGGAATGGGAGCGCTGCCGTCGCCCCCGCATGGACCCCCTGGATTGTACCCTGGGGCGTACCCAAGAGCTGTGTCAGGGTGTGGGACTGCCAGGGGCCTAGGGGCAGGGTGTAGGAGAACCCCTCGGTATGGGTGGCGAGGTGGTCTGCCTCTCCCAGGCCCACTCGGGCCCCCACTATAGGGTGGATGTCCTGGGCGATCACGTCGAAGAATTTCGCGAGATCCGTGATCAGGACGTCCACTATGCGGTGCTGAAGCCTGGCCAGGTCCAGCTTCATGTGCACTGTACGGACTACCTCCTGGAGGGAAACCCCCCGCATGCCCCCCACCTGGCAGGGGCCCCCCAGGGCCCGCTCGTAGACGGCCGTCGCCACGGCATAGAAGGCCGTGGGCTCGAGCTTGGAGACGTGGGAGGAGATGGTTATCCCCCGGAGGGTCGCCTCCTGGACCGGCTGGTCCGGGTTTTTCAGGAGCAGGGTAACCCGCCCCCGCCTTCCCACTGTGCGGCTCACTGGGGGGCTGCGCACCACGGTGCACAGGGTCATCTGGTCCGCCTCCGTCAGGTGTCGGTACCAGGCTATATCGATGCAGACGTCCGCCTGGGGTAGGCGGAGGTCGGGGCCGCGGGCCTTTCCAGACTGCACCTCCCAGAGGTGGCGGGGCTGGACATAGTCGCCGCGGGTCGGCGGGGCATGCTGCGGCAAGAGCCCTAGGTACCTCTGGAAGTGGGCCCACCGGTCGGGGTCATCCCGAATCCGGTAGCTATGGCCCTGGAGCCGTAGGCGGCTCAAGTACAGGGCAAACAGCGTCTCTCTGGGGTTGAGGAGTGCCTTGCTGTCCAGGGGGATTTTTGAGATATCGCGCGGGGGGCCTCTGCTGCGCCGCTGCACCTCCCTCCACCGCTTCGGGGAGCGCTTGAGGTTACGGGTCTCTTGCACGCGCCGAAGGGCCCTGCGCTTAACCCCTCGGAAGCTCTGCTGGCGCTGGGCTTCTCCCAAGGCCACTAGGCTCCGTTTGAGGGCGTGTCCCGCCGTCACAGAGGTGCCCAATATGCTCTGGGCCGTCATTGTAAAGCGCCCCACGGAGGGGAGCATGCTGCGCGCCGGGAAGGGTTGCTGGGGAGCCCGCGAGGGGGGGGCTCGTTCCGCCGGGCGCGCCCGAAGGCGGTAATGCCGGAAGCGGAGGGCCCGGACCCTGCCCGTGGCGTGGGCCCAGTCGTAGGCGGCCCGCTGCAGGCCCTTCAGCCATCGATTCGGAGCGAGCTGGGGGTCTACGGCTCTCCTGCGGAGCACCGAGCCCTGGAAGTCGGCTGTTTCAGCCGGGGACAGGGCCACTGGGCCCAAATGGTACTCCCGGGTGCGGGAGACCGTATGGGGGCTGGGTTTGTCCAGCCGGATCACCGGGAAGGCGACGGTGAAGAGGAGGGGGATGTGGTGGTCTGAGAGGAGGGTACTCGCCCAGTAGTGGTACGAGGCGATGGCGAACTGCGCCTCGCTGTGGCAGGCGACCGTGTCGATACGGGAGCGCGCGGCTCCCTGGAAGCAGGAGTACGTATCCTGCGGGACCGGGTGAAGGTCCACCAAGTCCCTGAGGTTGAAGGCCCTCAGGAACGTGCGGTAGCCCGTATCCTCGGGGCGCGGGGTCCCCCGATCTGCTGGCCGGGCCGCCGAGTTGGTGTCTGTGACAACCAGGACGGTTGTCGGGTCGACCAGGCAGGTGACCTCTCGCCAGATGGTGGCCCACCATCTCGCATAAGGCTCCACGCCTATGCTGATTTGGGGGGCATGGGCCGCCAGCACATGATGCCGACCCCATGGGGTGAGGACCTCCATGAGGAGGGCGCTTGCATCCTCCGTGCTCCAGAGGAGGGACGCCCGGGTGGTTGTCCCGGCGCGGACGTACACTTCCAGGCCCGCCCCCGTCTTGCCTTGGGCAGGGAGCACGACGTGCCGGGCGTAGTCCTGGAAGGGGGGGTCCTCAGGGCCTGCCCGGGACTGGGCCTCAGCCAGGATGAGGAGGGTGGGGCGCCGCGCTGCCATGTGCAGGGCCTGCACCAGGAGGCGTTGCCGCAGGTATCGGCCCCGGACATTGAGCCACAGGTACCCCATGGCGTGAACGTCCTCCGGCACGCCCTCAATTCTGGGACTGCGAGGGGCCGGGGCTCTCCGGCTCCGACTCTAGCTCCGCAGGAGCGGGCCCGTCGTGGGGGCCACGGCTGTGCGCCGAGTCACCAGCCGCCCCCTGGGCCGCTCGCAGGTCTCGCGCAATGAGGCCGAAGACCGTGGTCAGGGAAGGGGTCCCTGCCGGTCGCTCGCCTGTGAGCCTGGGGAGCACCCAATCGCGCAGGGCCGGGGCTCGCGCACCCAGGTTCTTGAAGCCCACCGGTTTGGCAGGCTGGAGAGCCCGGGCATAGCTCACCCACGAGGCGCTCCAGCCTTTCCAGTTGGCATCGCGGAGCTGCTGGGCTCCCAGAGGGGATCAAGACAAGCCCCCCCCGGGCTCTGTCGTAGGTGGCCTTGGCCACCATGGGCGTTGTGATGGCCAGGGGGTTGCCCCCGGGCGGGGCGAGGGTGGCCTTGTGATCCCCGAGGTCCATGCTCGCCGTGTCGACCGGGGCGTACCGGTCCCCACGCTTGACACAGATTTGGACCGGGGGGGGGGCGGCCGTCGGGGCGCCCCGTGGGACATGTACCGGGCACTGGCACACCAACATTAGGGCCCGGGTATCCGGGGGGACTGCCCGAGGCGGGGGCGGGGCAGACCAGGCATACGCATATGCCATGGCCTGGAGCCACCACCCGGGGCGCGTGCCGCCCTCGGGGGTGGGGAGGTGGAGCTGCACCCTCCCCTCGATCATGTAATATACCGTGATCCCAAGTCCCGGCGGGTGAGGGGCCGGGATGGCATCTCCCTCCCAGCTGGAGAGGGAGAAGGAGGGGACCCCCAGGGTGAAGTCCACGAGCTGGAGCAGCTCGCGGGTCCTCTTGGCATACTGGGCCAGGAGGGGGGGGAGGCCGTCCCCTTCCGGAGAATGGGGGCCAGGGACGGGGGTGGTGTCCTGGCCCGCTCCACGCATGCGGCGCCCCACCGCCGACAGGCGTTCACTGTCTAGAAAGACAGCGACGTCCATGGCCCTGCAGGGGTTCGCCTGCTCAAGGGCGGTATCGGCGATGAGTGCCGCTAGGCGGGACTCGTGCGGGCCCACCCCGCCCGGCGGGCTGTCGGCGTGGCCGGCAGCCGGCGGTTCAGGGTCGTCATGTGTCCCTACCGCCGGTGGTAGGGGCTCCAGAGGGCTGAGGGCGTCTGCCTCATCATCCAGGAGGCCAGCCAGCTGGGTGGCCGTGCCCTGGGATGCATCCACATCAATGGGGGGGGGGGGCGGAGGGGCCTCCGCCTCACGCGGCGCGTGGGTGTCGAGGGCGGGCGAGGCCGCATCGGGTTGTTCACCTGGGGCATGCCCAGGCATCCGTCCTCCTTCGGGGGCCTGCTCCGCAGCAGCCTCCTTCACCTCCAAGGGGGCCTGCTGTGGGGGGCACTGGTCGCATGGGCTGAGGCGCCAGAAGCGACAGACTGCACACCAATCCAGGGTTGGCTCCTCTGGGGGTTGGTCCCCTGCCGGGGGGGCTGAAGCCCCAGTACCGTCATTGGCCAGGGGGGCCAGGGGCTGGCTAGCGGGCGCCTGGGGGCGGGCCATAGGGGCCGCCGGGGCGCTGGTGGGGGCCCGCTGGTGGCCCTCCGCACGGTCAACCGTGTTCAAGAGGTCCTGGGACACGTCCTCAGCCGTCAATTCCGGGGGGCCGGGCCGGGGGGGGCCTGCGTCGGCATGCGCGGTAATGGTACTGGTTGGGGCCGCTAGGCGACCCGGCTGCCGCCAGGATACGCCGGCGGAGTTGGCTGGTTTGGCTATCGGTGGCGGCCCGCGGCTGCGCAGGTGGGCTTTCCTGAGCTGCGGCGATCCCCTGGCTCTGCCCAGGGGCCGCTCCGCTGCCGGGCTGCGCTGGGCCTCTCTCCCGGGAGGGGGGCGCTTGCTGCGCCGCAGGGCGCGTCGGGAGGGGGGGGCCTCGGGGCAGGGGGCGGCCGGCGTCACCGATTGCGTTGGTCGTAGGTGCCCGGGAGGGCTCCTGTGGCTGTGGATGCAGCACCTGTGGCGGCCTGCTTACGGCATCGGCTATAAGGCGCCGGACGTCTTCCTCCGTGAGGGAGGGGCGGTCTGCGCGCGGGGGGGCACCCCCGGCAGATAGCGTGTCCTGCCGCCCCTCGCCCAGGGCGTCCTGCCGCGTGTGCACAGTCAGGTCCCGTATGACACTGTGGCTCACACAGTGGACGGCCGCCGGCAGGCGGCCTGGCGGGGGCGCTACCGTACCCAGGGCAGCGCTGACCACTGCACACGCCGCCAATGCCTGTGCGTGGGCGCGGAAAGTCAGGTACCCGTGGTTCTCCCCTCCATGGAAAGCCTCCGCCACCCCCTCCGCCCCATCCAGCCACATGAAACGGTCCGCCAGGTGACGGCGGGACCATCTTGTGGGGAGGCGCCGGATGTGTAGGACGGTCGGCGGGTCCGCGGCGCGGGGCTGCTGAGGGGCTTGTGTTGCCCTGTCCGGGGGGGCGTAGCCCGGGCCCCGGAGGCTCGGGGTGGTCTGTTTGACACCGGCACGGTGTTTCTGGGGTATGCGGGGGACGTCGTCCCGAGGTGGCCGTGCCTGCTGCGCACGGGGGGCCAGGAGGCCTGGTGTCGTTTGGGTTCCCGCAAGAGCGTGAGCCGGCAGCCTGTGCGGGGTGCCCGCGGGCGACTGCGCCGCAGACTGCCGGCCTTTCTTATTGTTGCGTTGACGCTTGCGCGGGGGTTCGTCCCTCGGGACATGCGGGGGGTGGGCGTCGGGAGCCGTACGGGGTTCCCATTGCGGCCGGCGCCCCGTGTCCGGCGCGTCATATCGCAGGCGTCTTGCAGTATCCGGGCTGGGGGAGCGGCGCCGGCGCCGGTCATCGGGGCCCTGCTGTTCCCGGCTCGCCCCGGGAGCTGAGCCGGGCGGGTCTCGACGGGAGCGGTCATCCCGGCAGGCGGGGGTGTGGTCTCTGCCCCTAGCGGCGGGGGCTCGGTTTCCGGAGGAACGCTCCTCGGACCGGCGCTCGTAGTATCGCTCTGGGGAGCGGTAGGGCCGGCGGTACGCCGTGCGGCCATCTCTGCCTGGGCTTGCACGGCTGTGGCCTCGGTGATCGCCGTGCGGGTCCCGTTGGGGGGAGCGGGACCGGCGGTAGGTTGTGCCCTGGGGCCGGCGCGGCGCCTCTATAGGCGCCGGGGGACGGCCGTCTTCCCGGGGCACCGTCTCACGCACCGGCGCTACCAGCAGTGCCTGCGCCGCCTCGCCGACCACGCCGGGGGCAGGCCCTGCGGCGCCGGGGGCGCCCTCAGCGCGGCCTCCTGAGGGGGCGGAGGATTCTCGGTGCGGCGGTCTAGGCCTGCCACGTGGCCCCGCAAGTAGGCCAACTCCACGTCACGGTGGTCCGGGGGCGGAACAGCCGGGAGCGGCGAGGGCGGCGGGGGGGGCGGGGGCAGCCCATATCGCGGCTCCCGCAGGTAGTAGGCGGGGTATGTCGGCTGGGAGTGGACCTCTATGAGCTGCTGGTGGGGTGTGTAGGGGGCGTGGGTATAGTGGGGGAGGGGGGGGGTGGTATACGCCGGGTACACCTGCCTGGGGGGGGGGGGGGCAGCCCAGGGGGTGGTCGGGGCATCCTTCTAGGCCCATGGGGAGCCGTCATCTTTCACGAACCGGGCGCACCGGCCTGGGGAGGGACGGGGAGTCCAGCCCAGGGGGTGGCCGAGGCTTCCTTGGAGGCCTACGGGGGGCCATCATCCTGCAAGAACCGGGCGCACCGGCCCGGGGGGGGATGGGGAGTTCAGCCCAGGGGGTGGCCGAGGCTTCCTTGGAGGCCTACGGGGGGCCATCATCCTACGTGAACCGGGCACGGCGGCTCGGGGGGGACGGGGGCCCAGCCCAGGGGGTAGTCGGGGCATCCTTCAAGGCCTATGGGGGGCCATCAGCTTCCAAGAACCGGGCGCACCGGCCTTGGGGGGCGACGGGGAGTCCAGTCCAGGGGGGTGTTCAGAACCTCCTGCAAGGCCCATGGGGGGCCACCATCTGCAGAGAACCGGGCGCACCGGCCTGGGGGGGACGGGGAGCCCAGCCCAGGGGGTGTTCGGAGCCTCCTGCAAGGCCTATGGGGGGCCATCATCTTTGGAACCGGGCGCACCGGCCTTGGGGGGACAGGGAGCCCAGCCCAGGGGGTGTTCGGAGCCTCCTGCAAGGCCCGTGGGGAGCCATCATCTTCGGAGAACCGGGCGCACCGTCCTGGGGGGGACGGGGAGTACAGCCCAGGGGGTGTTCGGAGCCTCCTGCTGGGCCCATGGGGGGCCATTATCTTTGGAGAACCGGGCGCACCGGCCTGGGGGGGACGGGGAGTTCAAGCCCAGGGGGTGTTCGGAGCCTCCTGCAAGGCCTATGGGGGGCCATCATCTTCAAAGAACCGGGCGCACCGGCCTAGGGGGGACGGGGAGTCCAGCCAAGGGGGTGTTCGGAGCCTCCTGCAAGGCCTATGGGGGGCCATCATCTTCAGAGAACCGGGCGCACCAGCCCGGGGGGGGACGGGGGTCCAGCCCAGGGGGTGTTCGGAGCCTCCTGCAAGGCCCGTGGGGAGTCATCATCCTTCAAGAACCGGGCGCACCGGCCCGGGGGGGGGCGGGGAGTCCATCCCGGGGGGTGGTCCGAGCATTCTTCAGGGGTGGGCGGCGCGCCCTGTGGGGCCGGTGGGGAGGCAGCCGTCTCGTTGGTGTCGGCCCACCTGCCTGGGGGGGGGGGGGGGCGCTCGGGGGCGGGCAGTAACAGGGGGGCGCCCTCAGGGGGGGCATGTCCAGCGGTGCGCGCGCGCCAGTTGGGGGGTCCCTGGGCCGCTGCCGTGTTCCCCGAGGGCTACCCGGTCCCGTTGCGGCGTCGGGCCGCCCCACTAGCAGGGCCCCGGGCTGGGTCCTCCGGCCGAAAGGCCGTACTAACGCCCCGCCTCAGCGAGTCCTGTGATAGGGTGGCCCCCCACCCCTAGTCCTACTATGCTATGCAGCAAGCAGGCGCTGTAGGCAGGCAGTACCGGGGGTCATAACCCCGGGGTAGCAGTATCAGGGACTCAACGTGAGTCCTCTTAACCATAAACAACCCCAAATTCCGCCGGGGCTTAACTCCCGAACATAACGGTATTTGGGGCCCCCGTGGGCCTTATGAGCCCACGGAGTGTACTGTGGCGTGGCTACCAGCACACGAGGTCTGGCCTGTCATACCCATTGCTGGGCTCGCCTCAGCACGGCCGGTCGAGTCCGGCTCTAGGGGTGGCGCACTAAACTGACCCCGGGGGGGGGGGGGGGCATTTACCCGTTAAGCATTAGTTATGGCAGTAGGCACTATTTATTACGTTAGGTATTTACTCTGCGCAATTTTTTACCCCACAGACATGCCCCTTCCAGTGGTGCGCTCACCTTTGGGGCTGCCTTTGGGGGATCAGGGGCTGTTACCCCTCCTGGACGCCCTCCCTGGTGTTGGCGCCGGGGTGGTGGCCGGGGGGCCTTATACCTTACCTCAAAGGATGTTGGATACCCTTACCGGGGCGTCCAGCCGGACGGGTGCCTAGGGGGGCAGCAGCACTGTATTCATTGTCATAGACAAAATAACTCTCAATCCATCCAATTACTTTCCAATATCATCCAAGTTCTTGTCCATCCCGCACGAGGCGTCGAGCGCGCATGGGCAGCGTGGCCCCGAACCGCTCCACTAGCGGGGGCACGCCGCCCATTTCGGGGGGTTGTGGGGTCCCCTCCCCTTCAGGCTTTGCCGTTGTTGTCGCCTCTTGGCGGCATGCGCTCGGCTTTACAGGTGGCGCGGGGGGTCTTGATTGAGGCCCCCCGCGCATGACTGGGCCACAGGCCTAAAGGCGCTGCGGTGCCGCTCGTCTCACTCAGCCTAGTAACAAAGAAAGATAAAACCCGAAGGGAAGGCGCTAACAGGCCCGAAGGCTCTTGCATGAGGCTTGCACCCCTACAGGCAGTCGCGCAAAGAACAGGAAGGAAAAACAGGAACAATAAAACCATAACAGGAATATACCGGCCTCGGCGCAGGCCGTTCCTTTGGGGGCCCACACTCTCTCGACTCCCTCACTCACGCACTCACCCGCCATACCCTTTTGGGCCCCGCCGCGTCTCCGAAGCCCCTGCGCGGGGGCCTCCACGGTGTCGGCTGCCACACGCGGCCGGCCGCCGATGCGGGGCCCTGGAGGCGCGCCGCACGGGCGCTGCCAGCCTGTGAGAGGGCAGGGCTTGGGAGGGTTGTGGGGCAGGGGTGGCAGCAGGGAGGGAACAGAGGGGGCGGTGCAAGGAGGGGAGGGGAGTCACCGGGGCGCGCGCAGGGGCGGCAGCGGAGGGGGCTGAAGCAGGAGCGCGGGGGGGGCGCATACCCGGGTTCCGTTGAGGGCCCTGTGCGCGGGCGGGCGTGCTGGGGATGAGAGTAGGGGGAGGCTAGGTCAGCCGTCCTCTACCGGGGGTCGCTGACCGTTCCCAGGGCCGAGGCGGCCGGTACTAGGGGCCGCGGGGTCCCTGGGGATGGCGCTTCGCACTGGGACGTGCGCGCACCCGACACTGTTAGTACACCGCCTATTGGCAGTGCCCGGGCGATGTCGTCCGGGGCTTCGCACCCGGCACCCAGCCCGTGGGTAGAGCTGGGGAGTACTCAGGGTGTGGTGTGGTGTGCCGAAGGCGCTGTCACCAAAAGGCAAAGGCCGGGATGTCTACCCACGGGTACAGGTAAACGGGCTGGGCTGTGTGTGTTGTGTGGGCGCACCGGCCTGGGGGGGACGGGGAGTCCTGCCCAGGGGGTGGTCGGAATCTCCTGCAAGGCCCATGGGGAGCCATCATCTTCCAATAACCGGGCGCACCGGCCTGGGGGGGACGGGGAGTCCAGCCAAGGGGGTGGTCGGAGTATCCTGCAGGGCCCATGGGGAGGCATCATCCTTCAAAAACCGGGCGCACCGGCCTGGGGGGGACGGGGAGTCCAGCCCAGGGGGTGGTCGGGGCATCCTTCAAGGCCAATGGGGGGCCATCTGCTTCGGAGAACCGGGCGCACCGGCCTGGGGGGGACGGGGAGTCCAGCCCAGGGGGTGTTTGGAGCCTCCTGCAAGGCCCGTGGGGAGCCATCATCCTTCAAGAACCGGGCGCACCGGCCTGGGGGGGACGGGGAGTCCAGCCCAGGGGGTGTTCGGGGCGTCCTTCAAGGCCAATGGGGGGCCATCTTCTTCAGAGAACCGGGCGCACCGGCCCGGGGGGACGGGGAGTCCAGCCCAGGGGGTGTTCGGAGCCTCCTGCCAGGCCAATGGGGGGCCATCTTCTTCAGAGAACCGGGCGCACCGGCCTTGGGGGGACGGGGAGTCCTGCCCAGGGGGTGTTCGGAGCCTCCTGCCAGGCCAATGGGGGGCCATCTTCTTCAGAGAACCGGGCGCACCGGCCCGGGGGGGACGGGGAGTCCTGCCCAGGGGGTGTTCGGAGTCTCCTGCCAGGCCAATGGGGGGCCATCTTCTTCAGAGAACCGGGCGCACCGGCCCGGGGGGGACGGGGAGTCCTGCCCAGGGGGTGTTCTGAGCCTCCTGCGAGGCCAATGGGGGGGCCATCTTCTTCAGAGAACCGGGCGCACCGGCCCGGGGGGGACGGGGAGTCCTGCCCAGGGGGTGTTCTGAGCCTCCTGCCAGGCCAATGGGGGGCCATCTTCTTCAGAGAACCGGGCGCACCGGCCCGGGGGGGACGGGGAGTCCTGCCCAGGGGGTGTTCGTAGCCTCCTGCCAGGCCAAGGGGGGGCCATCTTCTTCAGAGAACCGGGCGCACTGGCCCGGGGGGGACGGGGAGTCCTGCCCAGGGGGTGTTCTGAGCCTCCTGCCAGGCCAATGGGGGGCCATCTTCTTCAGAGAACCGGGCGCACCGGCCCGGGGGGGACGGGGAGTCCTGCCCAGGGGGTGTTTGGAGTCTCCAGCCAGGCCAAGGGGGGGCCATCTTCTTCAGAGAACCGGGCGCACTGGCCCGGGGGGGACGGGGAGTCGTGCCCAGGGGGTGTTCTGAGCCTCCTGCCAGGCCAATGGGGGGCCATCTTCTTCAGAGAACCGGGCGCACTGGCCCGGGGGGGACGGGGAGTCCTGCCCAGGGGGTGTTCTGAGCCTCCTGCCAGGCCAATGGGGGGCCATCTTCTTCAGAGAACCGGGCGCACTGGCCCGGGGGGGACGGGGAGTCCTGCCCAGGGGGTGTTTGGAGTCTCCAGCCAGGCCAAGGGGGGGCCATCTTCTTCAGAGAACCGGGCGCACTGGCCCGGGGGGGACGGGGAGTCCTGCCCAGGGGGTGTTTGGAGTCTCCAGCCAGGCCAAGGGGGGGCCATCTTCTTCAGAGAACCGGGCGCACTGGCCCGGGGGGGACGGGGAGTCCTGCCCAGGGGGTGTTCTGAGCCTCCTGCCAGGCCAATGGGGGGCCATCTTCTTCAGAGAACCGGGCGCACTGGCCCGGGGGGGACGGGGAGTCCTGCCCAGGGGCTGTTCGGAGCCTCCTGCCAGGCCAATGGGGGGCCATCTTCTTCAGAGAACCGGGCGCACCGGCCCGGGGGGGACGGGGAGTCCTGCCCAGGGGGTGTTTGGAGTCTCCAGCCAGGCCAAGGGGGGGCCATCTTCTTCAGAGAACCGGGCGCACTGGCCCGGGGGGGACGGGGAGTCCTGCCCAGGGGGTGTTCTGAGCCTCCTGCCAGGCCAATGGGGGGCCATCTTCTTCAGAGAACCGGGCGCACTGGCCCGGGGGGGACGGGGAGTCCTGCCCAGGGGGTGTTCGGAGCCTCCTGCCAGGCCAATGGGGGGCCATCTTCTTCGGAGAACCGGGCGCACCGGCCTGGGGGGGACGGGGAGTCTTGCCCAGGGGCTGTTCGGAGCCTCCTGCCAGGCCAATGGGGGGCCATCTTCCTCAGAGAACCGGGCGCACCGGCCCGGGGGGGACGGGGAGTCCTGCCCAGGGGGTGTTTGGAGTCTCCAGCCAGGCCAAGGGGGGGCCATCTTCTTCAGAGAACCGGGCGCACTGGCCCGGGGGGGACGGGGAGTCCTGCCCAGGGGGTGTTCTGAGCCTCCTGCCAGGCCAATGGGGGGCCATCTTCTTCAGAGAACCGGGCGCACTGGCCCGGGGGGGACGGGGAGTCCTGCCCAGGGGGTGTTCTGAGCCTCCTGCCAGGCCAATGGGGGGCCATCTTCTTCAGAGAACCGGGCGCACCGGCCCGGGGGGGACGGGGAGTCCTGCCCAGGGGGTGTTCGGAGCCTCCTGCCAGGCCAATGGGGGGCCATCTTCTTCGGAGAACCGGGCGCACCGGCCTGGGGGGGACGGGGAGTCTTGCCCAGGGGCTGTTCGGAGCCTCCTGCCAGGCCAATGGGGGGCCATCTTCCTCAGAGAACCGGGCGCACCGGCCCGGGGGGGACGGGGAGTCCTGCCCAGGGGGTGTTTGGAGTCTCCAGCCAGGCCAAGGGGGGGCCATCTTCTTTAGAGAACCGGGCGCACCGGCCTGGGGGGGACGGGGAGTCCTGCCCAGGGGGTGTTCGGAGCCTCCTGCCAGGCCAATGGGGGGCCATCTTCTTCGGAGAACCGGGCGCACCGGCCCGGGGGGGACGGGGAGTCCTGCCCAGGGGGTGTTCGGAGTCTCCTGCCAGGCCAAGGGGGGGCCATCTTCGTCAGAGAACCGGGCGCACCGGCCCGGGGGGGACGGGGAGTCCTGCCCAGGGGGTGTTCGGAGCCTCCTGCCAGGCCAATGGGGGGCCATCTTCTTCAGAGAACCGGGCGCACCGGCCTGGGGGGGACGGGGAGTCCTGCCTAGGGGGTGTTCGGAGTCTCCTGGCAGGACAAGGGGGGGGCATGTTCTTCAGAGAACCGGGCGCACCGGCCCGGGGGGGACGGGGAGTCCTGCCCAGGGGGTGTTCGGAGTCTCCTGCGAGGCCAATGGGGGGCCATCTTCTTCAGAGAACCGGGCGCACCGGCCCGGGGGGGACGGGGAGTCCTGCCCAGGGGGTGTTCGGAGCCTCCTGCCAGGCCAATGGGGGGCCATCTGCTTCAGAGAACCGGGCGCACCGGCCCGGGGGGGACGGGGAGTCCTGCCCAGGGGGTGTTCGGAGCCTCCTGCCAGGCCAATGGGGGGCCATCTTCTTCGGAGAACCGGGCGCACCGGCCCGGGGGGGACGGGGAGTCCTGCCCAGGGGGTGTTCGGAGTCTCCTGCCAGGCCAAGGGGGGGCCATCTTCTTGAGAGAACCGGGCGCACCGGCCCGGGGGGGACGGGGAGTCCTGCCCAGGGGGTGTTCGGAGCCTCCTACCAGGCCAGTGGGGGGCCATCTTCTTCGGAGAACCGGGCGCACCGGCCCGGGGGGGACGGGGAGTCCTGCCTAGGGGGTGTTCGGAGTCTCCTGCCAGGCCAATGGGGGGCCATCTTCTTCAGAGAACCGGGCGCACCGGCCCGGGGGGGACGGGGAGTCCTGCCCAGGGGGTGTTCGGAGCCTCCTGCCAGGCCAATGGGGGGCCATCTTCTTCGGAGAACCGGGCGCACCGGCCCGGGGGGGACGGGGAGTCCTGCCCAGGGGGTGTTCTGAGCCTCCTGCCAGGCCAAGGGGGGGCCATCTTCTTCAGAGAACCGGGCGCACCGGCCCGGGGGGGACGGGGAGTCCTGCCCAGGGGGTGTTCGGAGTCTCCTGCTAGGCCAATGGGGGGCCATCTTCTTCAGAGAACCGGGCGCACCGGCCCGGGGGGGACGGGGAGTCCTGCCCAGGGGGTGTTCGGAGCCTCCTGCCAGGCCAAGGGGGGGCCATCTTCTTGAGAGAACCGGGCGCACCGGCCCGGGGGGGACGGGGAGTCCTGCCTAGGGGGTGTTCGGAGTCTCCTGGCAGGCCAAGGGGGGGGCATCTTCTTCAGAGAACCGGGCGCACCTGCCTGGGGGGGACGGGGAGCCCTGCCCAGGGGGTGTTCGGAGCCTCCTGCCAGGCCAATGGGGGGCCATCTTCTTCAGAGAACCGGGCGCACCGTCCTGGGGGGGACGGGGAGTCCTGCCCAGGGGGTGTTCGGAGTCTCCTGCCAGGCCAATGGGGGGCCATCTTCTTTAGAGAACCGGGCGCACCGGCCCGGGGGGGACGGGGAGTCCTGCCCAGGCGGTGTTCGGAGTCTCCTGCCAGGCCAACGGGGGGCCATCTTCTTTAGAGAACCGGGCGCACCGGCCCGGGGGGGACAGGGAGTCCTGCCCAGGGGGTGTTCGGAGTCTCCTGCGAGGCCAAGGGGGGGCCATCTTCTTCAGAGAACCGGGCGCACCGGCCTGGGGGGGACGGGGAGCCCAGCCCAGGGGATGTTCGGAGTCTCCTGCCAGGCCTGTGGGTACTCCCTCCTACCTCTTAGCAGCAGCAGGCAGGTAAGCAGGCAGTACCGGGGGTCATAACCCCGGGGTAACAGTATCTGGGACTCAACGTGAGTCCTCTTAACCCGGAACAACCCCAAACACCGCCGGGGCTTAACTCCCGAACGTAACGGTGTTTGGGGCCCCCGTGGGCCTTATGAGCCCACGGAGTGTACTGAGGCGTGGCTACCAGCTGGACTGTGGCCTGCCATACCCATTTCTGGGCTCGCCTCAGTACGGCCGGTCGAGTCCGGCTCTGGGGGTTGCGCACTAAACTGGCCCCGGGGGGGGGCCATTTACCCTGTTAAGCATTAGTTACGGCAGTAGGCACTATTCATTACGTTAGGGAATTACTCAGCGCATTTGTTTACCCCGCAGACATGCCCCTTCCAGTGGTGCGCTCACCTTTGGGGCTGCCTTTGGGGGATCGGGGGCTGTTACCCCTCCCGGACGCCCTCCCTGGTGTTGGCGCCGGGGTGGTGGCCGGGGGGCCTTATACCGTACCTAAAGGATGTTGGATACCGATACCGGGGTGTCCAACCGGACGGGGACAGGGTGTCTCCGGGCAGTGCCATCTGGCTTACAATCGTCTGACCCATATTCATCGGCTGTTGGTATGGAAGCCTGCTCCACTCTAGTCCTCAACCACTCAGGCCGGCTTCATATTCCTCCTCTTACCCTCGCACATGTTGCAGAGCGGGGGGTCGTTGTTGGGGCCCCCCGCGCATGTCCGCGCCACTGGCCATCCTCTCCTCCCAGGCACCGCGCCTCTGCTAGGGCGGGGGCCCCTCACATGCACCCTCCAGGGCCCTTTCCACCTGCACACCTGGACGCTTGCCATGAAGACTCCGCATTGGAGCCTCCTCGTCGGCGCGCCCGGGCCCAGTTGTTCACGCGGCCGGCCGCCGATGCGGGGCCCTGGAGGCGCGCCGCACGGGCGCTGCCAGCCTGTGAGAGGGGCAAGGGCAGGAGAAGGGGGTGGGGGGGGGGGGGCAGTGGGCAGGGGAGGCGGCACGGAGTGGCTGCGGGAGGTAGTGCATGGGGGGCACCGAGAGCTGCATGGGGGTGTGTGGGATGGAGTTGGGGCAGAGGGCCCTGTGGGTGGGGCAAAGGCGCGGGGGGGGCGCATGTCCGGGCTCCTGCGTGGGCTTGTGCGTGGGCGGGCGCGTAGGGGAAGAGAGGAGGGGGAGGCTTGGTCAGCCGTCCTCTACGGAGGGTCGCTGACCGTTCCCAGGGCCAAGGCGGCCGGTACTAGGGGCCGCGGGGTCCCTGGGGATGGTGCTTGGCACTGGGACGTGCGCGCACCCGACACTGTTAGTACACCGCCTATTGGCAGTGCCCGGGCCCTGTCGTCGGGGGCTTCGCACCCGGCACCCAGCCCGTGAGTAGAGCTGAGGAGTACTCAGGGTGTGGTGTGGTGTGGTGTGGTGTGGTGTGGTGTGGTGTGGTGTGGTGTGGTGTGGTGTGGTGTGGTGTGGTGTGGTGTGGTGTGGTGTGGTGTGGTGTGGTGTGGTGTGGTGTGGTGTGGTGTGGTGTGGTGTGCACAGCCAAAAAGAACCAGTACACACCTGCCAACCATCGCCATTCCCACCAAACAGAACTGGAACCAATAATTCTGCGCACAACATGGGGCCGCAAAGCACCCTGACAAAAACTTGCCAAGGATGGCGGCAACGGTGACCAGCAGCCCATACAGCACAGCCATCCCTTCGAAAAGGGCTTCCACTTGGATGACAAAGCCCACACTGCACGCAAAGAAGCAGCGAACCAGCCATGTCAAGATCGGAGGGGTCTCCTTGTCCCACAGCTCCTGCGCCCCCGTAACGGAGGAGAAGGCCAATCCGGCCATGAATGTGCCCAGGAGATAGCTTGTGTACACTGCAGCAGCCGCATAGCTGAGCCCCACGCAAGACCCAGCCATCAGCAGCCCCACCGCCCCCTTATAGAGCGCCCCGTCGGCGGCAATATGCAGCTTTGATCCCAGGCAATTCAAGATTCTGGAGCAATGCAGCGCATGTGTGACTGCTCAGTGCCGTGTTCAGTGCCGTAGTGTTCAGTGCCATGTTCAGTGCACAGTGACAACAATACTCCACCAACAGTAAACCATACAAGTTCCACCGGACGCTGACATTATGCAAACACACTGCGTGTCTACTGCCACTTCCTTTCGGCCCCGACGGACAAGTCTGTTTGATAGTGCAAGGTGGGCAATGAGGGCTCATGCTCCTGTGGAGGTACTCCACTGGACACCTCTCCTTTACAAGATAAATTACTTGGCTTTCATACAACTAGCACAATACACATAGGATTGTTAATCAACAAATCAGAATGCACAAAATATGGGTGCTGTTGTGACCTCACGGTCAACTTGAGAAGAAAACGATTGATTAGTAACAGTTAGACGCAAAAGAATCGGCTTTTATTACACAGGTAGCAAACTTCACCGATTAGCCTCTGACTCCCATAAGTTATCCTCCAAACACCGTTGGTTACCTCCAATTGCACTCGAGTACCAGTCGGTAAAATCCCAACCGCTGTCAGGCACCCACGCCACCAGAAGTGCACACCGTGGTGTGGAGCTGATAACCAGGCTGCTGGGGAAATCCCTAGAGCTGCAACCAGGCGGTGAGCCCGGTATGCCATGGTGGGAGCAGACACTGAAAAGCGACCAACCTAACCACACACGGGTCCTTTGACCCAGAGCTAGGAGGGGTCACAGCGCCCTAGGTCAAGTCCCCCAAAGGCATAAATACCAATGCAACATGTGACCTCAGAAATAGCTTTCCAAGCACATGGCCCTGGCCAGCCCTGGCCAACCCACCCACCAACCCACGTCAGAAAAATTCGAGGTGATTTCATTTGGGGAAAAACGAAATTCATTCGAGAAGCCGGAAATTTGAGGTCAATTCTAGGTACACTGTTTTGGCCCCTGACCCACCCACCCACCCCGTCAGAAAAGTTTCCTCGGCATCAAAGAAGACACCCCCCGGGGGTAGGGTGTCGGCCATATTAAGCAATAACCTGGTGGCAGGCAACATTGGCAGGCAAGCTTATAGATGTGCCAGGAACCAACCTTGCAGGTAATACGTCAATTTAGCCGCACATGCTGCCGGGCAATGCCTGGAAGTTGCTGTACCACAGTCAGTACACCAACGATGAAAAGAAAAGCAGCACTAGGCATCCAACCGGCACAGCCATTCAAACAACGAGAAACACACTTTGCTGTGAGGCTCCACACACCAAACGGCCAATTACTAGTGCACAATACCGCCTATTGCCTTCGGGCGACAGAGCAGGGTGGCAGGCATACTTATTGAGGAGGACCTTGAACATAACACCCACGACTGTGGCCCCAATAGATGTCACAATGGGCCGGAAAACGTGCCACACACTCACAGAGCCCTCCAAGTTCTTCAAAACTGCGAGCACGACGAGTGACAGCACGTCATCGATCATCGCGGCAGCCGTGATCAACTGTCCTGAGAACAAAAGAACAAGGACACACCGTCGAGTGGAGCTGTGTAAAGGGGTCTACCCCTCCCCGCAATCGAAAACCCGCAGTGCCCAGCCCACAGACCCCTCCTATGGCGGTTTCGGCTGGGTTGATTGTTTTTGTTGGTTTGATCCTGATTTCGAGGATGCGCCCCAGGCAGGCACGACTGAGCACTCTGCACAGCAGCACCAATGCCGCTTTTGCAGGGCAGTTAAGCTTGGAGCCCCTGGCAGTTGCTCTGCACTGCAGGCACCCCCTTGTGCGCCCCTGCGGGGTACAGTCTGGGGACAGACATTGCTCAACAAAAGGAGGCTGCAGGCTCACTGACTCAGAATTCCCGGGTAGCTCGGGGCCAGGACTCCGCCAACCCTGCAGGGGAGGGGGGGGGGGGGGCTGGAGCAAATGCAACACCAGCATGTCAACCCTATACCACATGAAGAAGCAGGGGACCAGCCTTCCGACAAAAGCCCTGCCTCTGCCCGTGCCCATGCGCATGCCCCTGCAGGTGAAGGGCTCTGTGCCTGCAGAGCTCCACTGCCTCTGCCCGGGCGGGAAGTTAAGTGTGGCCGATGGGTCTTACACACCGGTTCGGGTCGTCAGCATGTTGGCGTCCTGCATCAGTCGAAGGGTGAAGCCAATGGCGGTGGAAGACAGCGCGGTGCCGCTCGCAATGCTCTCCTTGAACGGGAACCCCAAGGTCCACATTGCCAGCCACCCGAGCACGACCGGGAACAGGGTCCCAATGAACGCCAGCACGAAGGCACGGACGCCAACGGAGCGCAACACCTGCACAAAGTGTCCAGGGGGCTCAAAGAAAATCGAAACCACAAGCCTCACTGCCGCACCAGAAGGGCACCTCGACTCCCACGCAAGAGGCCAAAAAACAGCAGCGACAACGTGACGAACATGTGCAGTCGAAAAATGTGTTCTTCGTCTTATCCGTCAACAGCCGATGGAAAGCAACAATTGACGGTGCATTCAGCCCAGGGCTGTCCGGCTGTCTTCACACAGGAAAAAAAAAACGGAACTGCGTCCATGTAAACTTGAAGAAATGTCAGGCAAATGGCGACTGCTGTCGGTTAACCGCCAACGTTCGGTCAACCTTCGCCCGATGTCCGTCAACCGCCAACCGCTGCCGGTTCACTGCCAACCCGCCGGGGGGTACCCCGGTAGCTCGTGGTAAAAAGTCCCCACAGTCAATCCTGGCTTCAATCCGGAGTAAGGTTACCTGTCGGTACTTCCGGTTTGCCGCACTTGGTTGTGTTCTGTGAAGGCGTGCCTCCGGGAGGTTCGAAATTATGGGTCAAAGTGGGGGACAGAGCCCGGATGGAGCTGAAATGGCCCTGATCTGGCCAATTGCCATTACACACGCCCCAACGTAGAAAAAAATTTCTGTTTCAAACGGGCATCAATTCAGGCGGCTGTTGGCAGCGCAGTGTTTTGTGCTGCTCGCCGTTCATCGAGTCCCAGTTTCTTTCTGTGCTGACGAGACTCGCAGCCACACATCAGAGCGGATCGCTGGTGTCGGATGTCAACCCGCATCTCTTGACGAGGGCCCGTGGAGAATCACACGGGATTACCTTGCGCGCCTTGTGGTTCGGTGTGGGGGCTCAGGCCTTCCTCGTCGGTCGCCTGAACACCTGAACCCCCCGGGTCACACCGATACTCGCTTGCCCATTCCCAGTGTGTGTGACACCCAGATCATTTTCAAACAACAAATGACATTCACGGTCAACAGGGCACATCTCTACAGCGCAGTTCGCACCGCAGCCACGTTGGGTACTTCCATGCGGATCCGCAGCGGCCTTTCCATTCAATTGTGAGCAATGGGACAGACATTCCACTATCCGCCACTGAGGGGGAATGTTTGCCCGGCGCGCGCCCGGCGCGCTACTTTTAGACTATGTTCCCCCCGAAGAGCCCCCAAGCACACCCCTTGGAAACGCCCTTAGAATTAGGTGACCCAAACTGCCCCAGCTCAAGAAAGTTGCAAACTGGGGTACAACACCTTAGCAAGTTGGGAGAATGGGGGGTTAGGATAGCACAACCGCATCGATCTCCAGTAGAAGCGATAGGCGTTATTGAGGTATCGCGAACAGTAGAGCTGCATCATAACATTGGTCCCACAAGTGTGGGTGTCAATACATTCAGTACAATAGTGCTCCTTACACTCATCACCAACTGCGACAGTGGAGCGATCTGGCAACACAACACACACACTTCTGCCTCATCCTCTGCCTCATCTTGCGTGCCACAACCGAGCAAACAGCTGCTCAATGCGTGCCCTATACCACCCGTGCACGTCATTGTAACATTGTTGGCGGGATGTCAAAGTGCCATTCTTTCTTCCAATGAATGGCACAATGACATGAATCCGGCCCTTATAAGCACCATCATGGCCCCCAACTTCGAAATCAAAGAAATCACCTCGGGTACGAGAAGGTCCATACCCATCCCAAATCAAAACATCTGCTGATGTCCCGGGGGCCAAGGGGCAAATCCATATAATGTTGCCCAACATATCAACGGCAACAGTCCACCGGTAGGGCGGGGTCACAAAAGATGCCCGGCGCGCGCCCGGCGCGCTAACGTTCCCCCTGAATTGCAGCTTCTGCTGAATTGTGGTCTTGGACACAAAAAATAGGAGGCATGGAAGACCGACATGACCCACGTCTCGCCGAAATTTCTTCAGGCAGGCCGCGTGCAGTTGGATATGATACTTTTTACTTCATGGACATAGGACATAGATGGTGCCACCACTACTTCCATGATTCCTTGAAAAGTCGCCGATTGCACCAGTCAAGACATTCATCGGCTTGGTTTTTGTGTTGTAACAGCTCACCGGACCAGAGCGTACTTAGGCTTCGGCCTACTTATCGGCTTGGCGCAATTATCAGCTCGGCGTACTTTTGGCCGGCTGAATCAGCCAGTTTAATCCAATAGTCTGTAATGTTTGGCCGAAAATGCGACCAACAGTACAGCCGTACTTTCGGCCGGACGATTCGGCTGGCCAAAAGTCTGGCCGGACGAACGGCCAGCTGAGTCGGCAAGCCGAAAGTATGGTTTATTCTAGTAACCTAAAATCGCCTAAGCGTGCCCCCCCCCCTCCCCCATGGGTATGTAGGGGGGTGCCTCGACTTACCTCCTCTGGCCCTCGAGCCAGAAATGTTCGCTTAGGCTCGCTTCGCTCAACAAACGGCTCGCTTCGCTCGACACGGGGGCCAGCCCCCGCACCCCCCTTAAATAACAAGACTCCTGCAGTGACCACAGACTGCCTTGTGTGTGCACCACCTTGTGTATGCACCGCCTTGTGTGTGCACCGCCTCCTATGTGTATGCCCTAACCCTAACCCTAAGAAAAGGGGGGGGGGGGATAACGGATTAAAGCGTACTTTCGGCCGGCCAAAAGTCAAAAGTACACCAAGCCGATAAGTACGCCGAGCCAATAAGTGCGCCGCACCCATGTCCGGTTAAATCTGGCAGGCCTGTTGTAACAGCGTTGTAACAGCATTGCCATCAGTCCCCTTTAAAAAAAAATTGGTTGAGGGCGAAACAATTTGGCCCTTGTGGGTGCCAGCAACGGGGGGGGGGGGATTGCGGTCAGGGAGGGTCCAATCCAATTGCGAAAAATTGTGGGAAAATTACGGAAAATTGCGGAAAATTTGCGAAAAAATTGCAGTGTTGTAACCAAACCAAACTGAACCTCCCGAAGCTTCAAGGAGCAACAATTCTGCACAGGGGTCTCAGAATGTTGAAATATATCGAATTGTCCACAGCAATCAGAATTACAACGACACGCGGCCCTCAATATCACCATGAAATTGAAGCATAATTCACTCTTTTTGGGGGCAGGAAAACATTGAAGCATATTGTTCTGCAACTGCGGAAAATTGCGAAATTGCGGGAAATTGCGAAAAATTGCGGACCTCAATCGCCCCCCCCCCTGGTGCCAGAGCAGGGGCCTGCCATACCTTCATATCCATCATGAGCCCGCCCTCAAAGACCAACATGAGGAGCCCGAGTTGCCCAGCAATGTTCAGTCCATCAGCAAGCGACCCCTCAGGAACCAACTGCAAAACGTGTGGGCCCAGACATATGCCTGCCATCAGCTCCCCAATCAGCGATGGCGCTCCTACTTTGGACGCCACTGTGCCCGAAACCCACGTTGCGCTCAAGAGACCGCATGCTCTCATCACAGTTAACAACCCCGTTCCCATTGTCTTCTCAGTCCTGCTGCGTTACAGCGGATAACGATCAAGTCAGACTACATTGTTGGACCCCAGCCACATGTGTCAGATCATTAGACAGAGGGCTGAAACAGATAAAGACGGCGAACGAAACATCAAAAAGGATTCTGGTGTACCCCCAAAGGAAGTCCGGAATATTGCACGTGCGCACAAGAGGCGGTCAGCACAAAGCGCAGAAAGAAAATTGGCTCGTCAGTAGCCTAAACGATCATAGGTACCTTTGTGTCACAAAGAGTGAGACACGAAAATGCCAGTAGGTGGGACACTGACAAGGGTGCAGGCCCGCCGGCATGTCAATGACCACTGCCATGCGACCGTTTACCTGTAGTGCGCGCTGCTGGCATGACGGTGTCGTCATCACCACCTGGTCATGGAATTTCTGGCCTGGACTCAATGTTAATGTCTTCAAAACGTGCCAACAATTCAAAGTGATCGATGGTCAGGTCCAGTAGCACCCGCATGTGAGGCACAGAACGCAGAGAACCTCCCAAGACACCGGCAAAGAAACGGCCTTCCAGTGGCATATCCATATGATTATGGTGGGTCGGTTTACCACTGTTGCCCACAGTAAAAAGACCTACTACATGGCACTCGGAAATATTGAACGCTGTGCTGTTTTCTCATGGGCATCCACTGTGGCTTACATCACGGGGTAACAAAGTATCATTGGCACAATCCTGCGACAATGTCCTGGTTGGGGCCAGTGGTTCCAACTGGTCGCAACTGAAATGCAACGGGTCTCCGACATCTTGTCTGAAATGTGGAGCCTACCTGTTTTGTGTGATTGCATGACAGAGGAGGTACGGGCCTGCAAACACACCTGCCCGGCCATCTGGCCTCGCACTTGATTGGCACACCGTCACCATGCAAAGCCGACCCAGGCACACAAGCATGTCTACACATCATGGTCCGCATGGTGCTTAATTTTCAGCCTTCCTGAACTCTTGGGCTGGCTGCCTGTTGAGCATTACAACGGAATGGTCGGATATGAACATGGTCTGTTTACAAAAATCGACTGAAATCCATGACTCTAATGAACTGCGGGCTACATTGGACAGTCTCCGCACCTCAAACACCACCACCAAGCGGTCCCTTCACTCCATTCGCAGATCAGTACTACGGGGTGCTTGTGTACCCCGTCAATCTTTTCAGCTCATGCTCCTAAGAGTGTTTTGCATCTGCGTCATCATCTCTAAGGGGTTTGCGAGGAGCCGTCATTCATTGAGATCCTCCATGACATGCTCATGGTCCAACAACGTCTTGCCTTGGCTGAGCATATCTGTAAAACTACCAGCACATATCCCTTGACCTCCCCACAGGTCCACGATCTGTCCTGCAGTCACGACTCCACATGGAACCTTTTCAAATCAACCTGTTCGCCGTCATGTCACAGCACTCCATCCACTCCTGCCGCTTACTTTCCACCCAGCCACTTTAGAACGCATCGCAAATCAACATCACCAGCAGTACACGCCGCTATATCAGCAAATACATTCCTCCCCACGGCGGACAACAACGGTCCTAGCCCCCCCCCCCACCCGACACACGTGCTCCAATATCTGTGTTCTTTCCTACACGCTGTGAATGTGTGAAGAAATGTGACAGCTTTGGCATGTGAACAGTGCAATACTCCCACCTCACCTGGTCTCAATGGAATGCACCAATGATGCCTGACACACATACACACAATACTCTGCAGCCCTGATACAGCCGAAGGGTACATACCGCGTACCACCCTCAAGAGCTGGGTACTGCAACCTGCACTGCTCCCACTCCTTGCACCGCCACCTGTAGTGTGTGCATGATTTCAGTCTACCGTTTGGTATCTATATGCCTCCCCTTCAAATTCAGGAACAACAGATGAAGCACAGTGTCTGTGTCTGTGTATGCATAGCTTTTTCCTTACTCGACATAACAGCTATTCACATATTTGGCAACCACACCCCACCAAGAAGTCGTGTATAAAACCTATAGCCGAGGTATCCAACAAGCCCTGGACAGCAAGGATCTTGGCCGATGGGCCCAACTCCTGCAAGATTGTGTTCAATTTCCACCGTAAGACACGCACCCATTGATTCAGCTCGTTCGAGCCGTTTCACATACACACCCATGGAACACCTCTGTTACCACCAATACCATTCTAATAGATGTTGCCATCCACACTCATCTGCTGGTTTGGAAGCCCCCCAAGTAGACCACAATAGACCGCCAACCTTCCCTGCAATGCACCTTGCATACGCCGAAATATGAGAATTCAACAACACAAAATGTCACTCCCACCACTTCCAACCACCACCCTTGCTATCGTCATAAACTGGGTGCAAAAGATGGGCCAGATTCTTAGACACAGCAAGAAGGTTCTCCAGATTGTTTGGTGAGGGGGGGACCAAAAACAGCCATGGGTGGGGAATGGTAAAAAAAAAAAGCGTGCCCGGTGCAATAATACTTTCCCTATGTCGGCAAAACAACAACTACAACGCAACACCTGCGCAAGCATGTCACGACTACTACAGGTGCCACTGAAGAATCTTCCTTCCATGAACTCTTACACAATACCACTGAACTGAGCTGGAAATTGGTCCCCATTGAGATTGTGCACAGCGAACAACTCGAATGCTATCAGGGACGCTGCTGGTGGCATACTCTGCATAAATGGGCTGCAAATGACACCACACCCGCTCTACTGTCTGACACCGGCACAGTACCAGGAGCACAGCACACCCAAACGCTTACAAACCACACTGCACCAAGCACACATTGCACACGTCAACCGTGACTACGCGCAGGTGGCCATCTTGAATCGTGACATACAATGTCTTGCCTCACAGCTCATTCCTTCATGCAAACCTGTTAACGGCACAGTACGTACGCCACGCTTGCACAGCGCTCTTTCATTTCACTGCTCAATTAAATGGCCTGCAGTACAGCCCACTCCTCATGGGAACGTAAAGCAATTGGTACACAAACTTGCATCGTCTCCTCGGCACCACTGAATGTCCGTCAGGTTTTGAATAACACGTAAACAAACATGGCGTTCGAGCCGAAATGTTCCTTTACGGTTCCGAAGGTTTTGGCCTAGCGGTGGCCGACCGGACCTTCAAAATGGTCATAACCTGGTCTGGGCATATCGAAATTGGCGGGAACACACCATCGAATGAATGAATGAATCGAATCGAATCGAATGCGCGTTTATGAGCTCTACGTTTTTGTCACAGTTGAGAAATGCAACGCACCTGCGTGTCCAAAAATAATTTTGTCCTCTTTAATTTTTTGCTCAAAAGCATGCAACTTCTGGAAATTCTCAATTTCGAGAAATACGTTTTCAGTCCGGAAAGTGTTGGCCCGGCCATGGCCCACCAGGCGTCCAAAATGGCCATAACTCGGTCTAGGTGCGTCAAACTTGGCTGAGACACAGACCATCGGATGCGTGGTTACGAGCTCTACATTTTATTGCTTGCTAACCACGTAGCCCCGGGAAATCACGACTTATTGCATTTTTTCGCCTTTGAAGGCAACAAATCGGAGGAGGAGAAGCAAAGTTGATGCAACGCCAAAAAGGGAACAACAGGCCCAACAATGATGAAGTAAAATTGGTTGGTCGTTCATGCTTGGTCAATGAGAACATGTGCATTGCCCTTGCATACAATTTCTCTATGGAATGGTGTAGTCTGGGTAGTGGCGAGTGAATGAAGTCAAGCTTGAACGAAATGGAAATGTTTGAAGTGCCACAACGTTTGTCCACCCAATACCGTAGCTCAAAGTTCGTGAAATGATGCCAACACATTACTGTGTTCCATTGTCACCTGTGACTGATACCCAAAGAGGGGTCCTTCACCGGACATATCAACCAGCACACTTACTCAGCCTTTATGGTAAATCTGCCCTTCGAATGCAAGCCTTGGAGTGGGGTATGCCATCAGGGCTGAGTGCGTATGCCGGTTGGTGCTTCCAAGTGTACGTACTTGCTCACCTTTTGAGGAGGGAATGCTCCGCGTGCCCAACCCCAACAGCTGGGGGAAAAAAATTTTGGCTGCGTCAGAGTGGGACGCCCCTCTGCTCACAAGTGCTACTCCTGGGCCCTTGGTGTCTCTCCCATGCTGGCGCCGACATCCTCCACACAAAAGCTATCCCAGGACAGCAGAGTTTGGAGGGTGCTCACTACAACTGAGGTGGGACAGAACACAGGGCCATGGGGTTCTGGATCATCAAGTGTTACCCATCAGATTGAGACATTTTGCCAGTTGTTTCGGGGTTTTTGGACCTGTGCCGTGTGCCAGTCTGCTCCACCAAGGCCCTTCAGTGGGGCCTGGGCAGTTACGCACTTCCAATGTGTGCTCTACCAAGGCTCTTCAATGGGGCCCAGGGTGCTATGTGCGGTGTTGTGTAACTGTGCTGTGGTTACGGGAGAGGGTTGCAAAGCTGTAGCCGCCCTGGTGCTACTGCTCACTCCCATACCCTGGGCTCAACTCCACTCAAAAGGTCAGGTGTGGACGCGCCCCTGTGCTCCATCACCTCCACAGCCTTCATCGCCTTGTCAGTTCAGTGCATGATCCTGTTCGTTTGCTTATAGTTCTTCATGATTCGTTCCCTGACCTCCCTGAATTGGGCAAGAGCATTGCTGTGTTCGCCTGTGGTTCAGGGCTTTAGCGCCGGGTCATGCATGGCTAGGATCTGAGCCTGGGCGTGGCGTTTACACCGCGGCCAAGGTGGACAATGCCTTGACTTAGTGTACTTGCTGGATGCTGGGGCCAATCACCCAGACACCATATCCTGGGGGGGGCGTAGAGGCTTCGTGTTTCCGGTGTGGGCAAGTAGGTTGGGTGTGGATGGAACCGGTCAGTCCATCCTCCATCATCAATGCCACTTTCCTAAGGGTCTCAACGAGGTGCTGCAAAATTGCCCTGGCAACTTTTCTGAATATCATGATAAGGGTTGGCACACACTATCGAACTTGCTGTAGCCCAGGATCCTTTCTCCCCACATACGCGCGCGCTTGCTCGCCTTGCCGAGCCAAGGCAAGGCATGGCTGGCATGGCATGGCATGGTTTGGCATGGTGTGCTTGCGCCTTATCATCCGATGTATCCAGTTGAAAGCGGTTACCTCCAAAAATTTTTGATGTGACATGCCCAAGTAAGGTAAGTCAGGTAGCCCAAGTGACCTCAACAAGATACTGAAACATGACCACAGTGGAGTGTTGTGGACTGTTCAGAAGAGCACCCCAACCCTTCCCTGAAGAAGAGGTACGGGTGCAGAAAGTGTGAGGAAAAGGGACCTGACGACCAAAACCAATGCACTCCACATTCTGGAGGGGCTTGACGGGTGTCGGGGGGTTTGCTCATAAGTGTTTGAGCAACCTGCAGGCCTCTCCATTGTGCAAATGTACGAAACAACCTGTGCCGATATGTAGGCTGTGGGTGCTGCCAACAAATCGCCACACACCGCAACACCACACATGATACCTGTTTCACTCCTGCTGCATTCTGTGCAGAGAGGTGGAGGGGTAAAGTCAAATTAGTGGTAAGGTGGAAAGGGAATTGGGCACCCTGTGTCACACCCTGGGTGTTGGTGCTTGGCTACACATGGTACCGTGTAGGAGGACGAATGTGTGCCGCAGACGGCAATTCTGTTCTCCTTTGCTTATCCTGCACCCACCACAATTCGGTGAGTGTATCCGAGAGTGAATCGGGTGTCTCTTTTGTGTTGGACCCCCCTCAGTTCAGCGAGCTGGTCCCGCCCCAGCCCAGCCCCCTTCACCCTTGCGCAAGAGCGAGACAGGTTCCAAAAATGACAGTACCACGGGGCATGGTGCGGTGCGAAGCCTGCCGCACAACGTGAAACAGGCATGCTGCAAAACGCAACATCACTTGGTGTCTGCGCCACATGCAGACGAATGGGAAATTACCAGTGGATGACTGCTTTCTGTTCGGCAACACCGCACTGCATGCTGCTGACTTGGCGTGTTTTATTGCCATGAGGCACAGGCTTCGTCGCTCAACATTGCAGGTTCTGTGCCCTGGAAACGCCTCCGCTGCTACCATGGCCTGAACTCTAAATGCCCCAAAGGCTGCTGTACATCTGGCGAAGGCCACTACAGAACCAGACATGGAACACTGTTGATTTCCGTCAACATCATTAAAAAAAAAATGTCGTCGAGAGTGAATTGGAAATTTCTTATGCTTTGTCAGTTTAGGCTAGTTTGGACTCCTCTAAGAGGGTGTTGGTGCACTGTGCGCACACTGCGTCCGCACCTTGGCAAACATTAGTGGTCAAACACCGGTGGGCCACCTCAAGATGCACCCACCCAAACAGCCTATAGAACCCCAGAAAAGCTTAATTGCAAGCATAAGACCCGTCTTCCCAGTTTTTTTATGGTTGCCAATGGTTCCCGGATGTTTCTGGGTAGTTTTTGCTCCTTTCTGGAGGCCTCTTGGATGGTTGCAGTTGTCTCCTGGAGCCTTTTGGATGGTTGCTGTCATTTCCTGGAGCCTTTTGGATGGTTGGTAGTATTTCTTACACGCTTCTGGATGGTTTCTGTCTGATGGCAATGGGCTGCAGATGCAGAACTCCAACCGGTGAAGTGGCGCTCAATCATGCGTGGTTGTCTTGCTATTCACCTCGTACTGGATGCTCAAGAATCGCCGTCCAACTTGGAGGGGCCGGAAACAACTGCCAAAAAAAAAAAGGAACTCTCTCCAATGTACTTGAACGCCGATAGATGACGTTGGTGCCAGGGACAACCCAAGACAAAGACATGTTGTTTCAGAGCTGTGAGACGACAAGATGTCAGGACTTACATCACCTCATGTCTAGACGGCAAACCTGCGCCAAATGGACACAGCAACACGTGTATAATGCCTCCTTATTGGGTGCAACAGGTCCCTGTGGGTCCCTAGATATACCCAAAAATTGCACCACGCGCGCACCGTGGCAAGAGCCCCCTCTAATAACGGTCACAAATTACAATCGGCGAGCTAGAACACAAACAGCTCCGAAGATTGGTAAGTTTCGAATTCAGCACCGGTGCAACCCAAAAGGTTCATGCATGCTCAGATGCAGCAGACAACTTGGAGGACGATTCCCGAAAATATGTCAACCCCGTTGCCGCATGGGTATGTTTTCTTGAAGCTGTGATGAAAAAGCAAACGTTCACCATGCTCCTATCATCATGCACAGACTGAGATTTTTCTTTATGTTGGGCACAATCGATGCATGATTTTCAGCCTGAGGGATATGCTTCTCCCCACCATCCAGAGACTTTCTTCAGGGGTGTCCAGAACAAAAGAAATCTGAAATAAAACAGGGCTAGTTCGGCGGATTGCACAACTCAACAATCGTGCTTGCACATGGCGGTCAGTCCTTCTGCACTTCGTTCACGCCAACAAAGGCGAACCCCTCACCCTCCATCAAGGGCAATCGATGATCGGGGTGTGCCTGGGGGGGGGGGGGGGGGCGAGGTTCTTTGTGGTTCGCACCGAAAACAGGGTTTGCATGGAGCACACGCATTTTGGCTTCGTGGGTCACACACACCCTTAAGCTTCAGTAACAGAAGCACCCATTGACACGTATGTAGCATCGAGATGGCAGCGGTAACTGTGAATCGCTGTGCCTCATGACACCATCGCCATCCGTTGTCCAACACATTCCGATGGGTTCACCACAGAGACACCTGAATGGTGCTCTCGGTGGCTCTGCAATTAACCCACAGCACTTATTTGTTGCAGACATGTTCCACCAATTAGTGATGCAAGTGTGTGGGCACACTCAAGCAACGGCTGGAGGCATCGCTCAGACGAACCTCAACGCTGTTTCCCAAGAAGGGCTTCTGGTCCAAGGCCTCTTGTGCAGCCAAGGCCTCATTCACTCCAGCACATACCACAGACCACTCCCCTCCCTTTGCAGGGGTAATGTCTTCCGTGCTCCCACTAAACTCTCCCAAAAAGTCCCTGACGTCCTCAACGTTTGCGTCTGCTGGCATCCCTGCAAGTAGCAGCTGGGGCTTCCGGTGCGGTTGGGATGAGACTCCGTAATGCTTGCAAGTGGGGGTGCTGAGGGATATGCGAATATGTCTTGATCCACACTGCGCGTTGTCTTTGTCACGCATCACGTCCAAAGCAGTATTAATGTCGGGCAGGTGCACGAAACAATATGCCTCCTTGAAGCGGCGCACCTTGTGGACAGGGCACCCGGCAAATGTCTGCCAAATATCATCTTCAGTGACCGAAGAATTGATGCCACCGACATAAAGTTGCACGTGGTCGTCGTCCTCTGGGTCCTGTTAGATGTCCAGCAAAAGGCATGCATGTCATTAACAAAATTTGGCAGGGGCAAAGAGTCTTGCCCGCCGGACGCTAAATGAATATATGAACGTCTGGTGTCAACGCTGTAGCAAATGCAATTCATGTCAGTTGGTGCAGGTCCATACCTTCACATCTTCATCACCACCCTTCGAATTCGGCTGCTCCCTCGTTCGGTTGGCCTTTTGGATCACCTTCCCGTATCTTGCAGCGGTGTCGCTGCTCAACTGCACGGACACGCGACGATCATAGTTGTCCATTTTGCCATCCAGCTTTTTTGTTGCCGCTACTGCAGCGCTGATGGAGTCCATATGTACGAAACCGTAGCCACCACCGGTCTTGATGTACACCTTTGTGATGTGGGAGCTAAAAGATCGCATGAAGTGCCTGACATCCTCTTGAGTTGTGTTGTTGTGCAGGCCACCCAGGTGCACTTGCACATCCTCACGGCTTGAGACCTGGAGGGGTTGGATGGTTGCGGCTGTCGACGGCGAGGCCATCCGAGATTCTGGCATGAAGGGCATCTGAGGCTGGGCAAAAACTGCCTGTGCCGGTTTGGTTTGCAGTCCAAACCGTTCAGCGGTCTGCTTGGTCAATGCCACAGTCAATCTCCGCCCCTTACAAGTGCTTCCATCCAACATCGCCACAGCATTCACTGCCGCGTCCAAGTTCTCTCCAAAGTGAACGAAGCAGTATTTTTCTGTATTCTTGGCTCTGGAAATTCGCAAGATGTAGTTTGAAAACTGGGTCAGGTGTGCCCGAAGGTCACTGTCGGTCAGATTTGCGTCCAAGCCACTAATGTGCAACTGCACCTTGCTTCCCTGATCCCCCCTGTAGCCTTCATCAGCCGACAAGGCTGCGGTTCCATGGGCTGAGGTGTCCACAGGCAGTTGAGGAGTGGTCTGGAAGGCTCGAAGAGACTCGAGAGGCTCATAGCGAGGTTCGCGACGAGGTTTTTGACGGTCTTCGCGAGGAGCGTTGTGGCGAGGTGGACGTGAGGGTGGTTCACATGGGGCGCGAGGATCTTCCCAGGTTGTGCTTCCATCTTCGTCGTTGATGAAGTAGGGTCGACCCGTTTTATCGTGCCAACGCGACCACCCGGGTGGTAGTGGAGGGGACGTGGCACGTCTCTTGGCCCCCTGCGGAGGAGAATTTTCCCTGAGGCGCTTCGGTTGCCGAATCATCCCTGGTCACCCTTAAGCAAGCCGTTGAAAAAATGCCTATGGGCAGAGGAGAACAGCTATGTATTGAGGCAGGGTGGTGCGAAGACCCAGGGTCAAAGATACTTTTATTTACAGAAACACGAAGCAGGCTTGCAAAGAGGGTGTGACCACGCAATGACCCTTTGCCCAATGTGGTGCAGTTCATGGCAGCACAAGGATATGCGAGTCTCGCCACAAACGATGCAGCCAACATGTTTGACAAATACCCTTTAGCCTTCGAATGGGTTTCTTAAATGACACTCACAGTGCTGCGGCCACTGTCACTCCTACCGTGCCGCCAACCACTTTGTCGGTTTTTCAAAACCTTGCATTGTTGATTTCTCAAAAGTTCCGGAGACTTGAAAGCTGAGAATTTTTATTGTTTCGTGGTGGTACAAGGTTGCCATTGCATCATTATCTGTTCCGGTATAATTTTCCTTTCGATCTGGGCCAAAGAAAAGGTGTACTGGAACAGAAACTGAAGAGAGAAACTTTAACACCAACAAGTATGCAAAGTGCTACCTTCAATTCCCCATCATTTTGGAGAAAGCGCCCAAGGCTCGAATCAGCAATGCACTCGACCATAGATCGGGCTGTGCTCTTTCGACCGGTGTATTTAGGCTTCCTTTGTTGCTTTGTTGCTTTTAACCCATGCACACCACTATTTACACCAAAAGGAACGCCCCCTTATCTATGCCAAACGCCCCATTTTAGGGCCTTGTGACCTGTCACGGTGACCGCCATGTAGCCCCGGTCATTTTGAGCAGAAATAATGCAAAACATCAACACTTTTTCAGAATGTTTCAATTTTTTGACTGCCATGTTGGGAATGGAGCCCGTGGCTCCTCTATAGTAGTGGCTTCGGCACCTCCACAACTACCACTATGGAAATAGCCATCCCTGCTGGCCACATGACTTGAATTTTACAAAAGAAAATATCATAACCCTTGCCTTCTTGGGGTCCCCAGAGTGGGGATGAATCACATGGGTAAGAAGATGCCCGGCACACACCTGGTGCACTAAAGTTCCCTCTAAAGCACCAGTCGGTATCACATGGCTTGGAAATTCTTTTTCCACCCACTATCAGGTGCTGGTAGTATGTTTTAAACGGGGGCACAAGATGCTTGGAATTGCAAAAATGGCAAAATGACCATGATGATCAGACCGGACTTTGTCTTAAAAGTTCATGAACGATGAGTTTGGTGGCCAACTCCGCCATGGGAATGCATATCTCGAAGGGCCTTGATGTCCACCCTAACACTTGGTGTATTCCACTTTGGGGCTACCAGTTTCAATGCATCCGCACCTGCGATGCCAAATGTTCCTCCACATGGACAGTTGGAACAGAATTTAGGTTGACATTTGGATGACTTCACTGCCTTTGAATCAACCAATAAAGGGAATGTACAAAAATGGGGCAGGTGGGTGGCATGAGACAAAAGAATGCTTGGAAAAACAGCCTGTGCAGAAACAGCAAAATCACAGCACATAATTTGTGTTGGATGTTGTGCACGCAATAAAGCACCACCAAGGAACCAAACCGTCATATTTTGGACTTCACTAGGTGCTCGTGCAAGTGGAAAGGGGGGAAGAAAGGAGGCTCTAAAAAGGAGTTGGAGTTCCGCTGTCAGCATTGGCAACATGAGATTGCCCCTTGGTATGGGTCCGCTGACCAAAGCACATCCGACCCTAACTAAGATAGAACCATTCATCCTTGCCTGCACAAAACACATTCGCTGCACAAAACACATTCGCTGACAAAATATATTGCTGCAACACAATCTACTTTAGGATACTTTAGGATACTTTAGGATGTAGGATCCCGTAGGGGTTCCGCGCATGTAGCTATTTGCACACGATGGATTGGTTGCAGCTTGGCAGGGTGTTCGCACCTGGCAGGGTGTTCGCAATACTCTGTTCTAAAGAACCATGTGTAAACACGGTGTTGCCATCAATTATCAGCATTTATTGGCTGCTTCATCTTTGGTGCTTGCGCGGTGTTGCATAGTTTGTGTCCTAGCAAGGATCTAATGTACATGTAGGCAAGAGCTAAGGCAACAAAGAAACATCAAACTCGGAAGCATCTAGACTTGTGGTGTGTTGGGAAGCAATCAAGGAGGGTATGCCATGCGCACTTGAGGTGCATGGGCAACAGAAGGTCGATGGTTGAAGCATCACTATTGTGTCAACTGCGATCACCACCTTGGCATTTTTGCATTTGCATCACGAATTGTGCTCTCACTCGGCATTGTGACTTATTGGTGGCACACATTACCGCGCATGCCAAGGGGGAATCTTTGCACTGCGCGCGCACTGCGCGCTACTTTTAGAACATGTTCCCCCCGAAGAGCCCCCAAGCACACCCCTTGGAAACGCCCTTAGAATTAGGTGACCCAAACTGCCCCAGCTCAAGAAAGTTGCAAACTACCTTCCCTTAACATAACACACACATGTTCCTTACGATGCCCCAGTGCCACATGCGTGGTTTCGGTTGTGAGGCAGGGGCTCTCTCCTTTCCCTTGCGGTTAGAATCGGATTGGGGTTGAGATTGTGTAGCCACAGGGGGTTGCGAGGACTGAGAGGGTTGAGGGAGATTGGAGCTGGACGAAGCCACATCAGCCCGAGGGGGCACAGCAACACAAAAAGCATCCAGTGTGCGTTGCCGCTTTTCTAGGACCTGCTGCGCATGTTTTGCTTGTTTCTTGGCCTCTCTCTCTCTCTCTTCTCACGGCGCAAACGGTCAATCGCAGGCTGCAGTGTTGGCGCTTCACTGCCGCCTTCAGAGAATGGTTGGCCATCAAGCCCATCCTGGATAATTACACTTTCCTCATCCCTTGGTAAGTGGTTACCCTTGCCGAACCGCAAGATCTGCTCAATCACCTTTGGCACACCCAAACAAAGGGAGACAAAATCAGAAGTCAAAACCTCCGCTAGGGGTCACCATGATGCCCCTAGGGGCCCCTAGTATCTCAAAGTATTCGTCTCTAGTACGGCCGGACGCCCAAATAGTTGCACTGCGCGCGCACTGCGCTTAAGGCTCCCCCCAAGCACAATAAGAGGGTGTGCCCCCCCCCCCCAACACACACAATGTGTTGCGTAACCTTATTGATTGGTAGCTTCACACGAGAAACGACACTACTGCAAGTGGGTGGGTAGGTACGGGCCTGAAGCCTCGCTAATTTGGGTGAGGAGAGGGATATCGTGAACGGCATGGGCATTGTTCCAGCAGGCAAGGCTGATCGGTGGCCATATGTGCAACATCTGCACAACCTCACTATCCACATCAATAGGCCCATCTCGTATTTGCATGGACATTGTATGTTGATGTTCTGTAGTGTAAATGGTGCATTCATTTGCTGTATTCGCATGTCTACAAAACTTGTGACAGTACTTACAATGGGTTTGACTACAATCTGCCAACACAATTGGGAAGTGGCATTTGGAACAAAGGGCACTGTAATGAATCTAGCTGTTCGCAGATCCCTTACGTTGGAGGTCAAAGATTTTTCGTTGGTGTGCTTGTGAGAGCTGCGTGAGAAAGTTCCAATACCATGAGGAGGCCAACCAGTGACGTCAGTGCAGTGGGTATCTACAACATCACAGCAACATGGATGAATAGTCACTCCTTGACACGGAAAGTCTACTTTAGAATCTTCTCTGGCTGGGAAGGAGTACAGTGCATGGTTGAGGGGTCGCTTCATGCTTCGCCTTGTCTGTTAGTTTGCCTCCAAGAGCATACAAGAAAGCATGGGCCACACCAACAGCAAAGCAACCCACAATCTTGCTCAGTCTCGCACTTCTACTTTGGAATGCATAAGTAATCCCACTCTTGCCAATTTTGGCACTTGCAAGCTGATCAAGTTTGGCAAAGCCAATCTTACTTGCAGACAAATGTGCGTGAAATATGGTTGTGAGAACAATACGATGACAAATGAGGTGGGAGTCCTGCACTGATAAAATGCTCTGTGTGGCCGAAAATGTTTTGGGACACCAATCAAGGGCACATGGACACACACACAAAGCCCTTAGTACCTGCAAATGTGTTAGGCCCTACAAAGAGACCTAAAAAAATAAGGTACGCAGAAAGCACAAAAACAAGTTTTGGGGGGGTGAAATTGCCAACCAAAACTAAATGTTTGCCAAAAACTGGGGGGAAAGGGGGGGGGGGGAGGGGCAAATCTTTCTGGTTGTTTTGGTTGCTGAGCACACAATTTTTGCTTGAATAAAATTCAAATTGCCTAGCGCCAATTAGTGGTCTCTAAAAATCAAGAATTGGGTTGGTTGCTTGTTGCATTAGAAGAATACTTGACCAAAGCCAAGTGGCTATTGGTCCAAGTGTCCCAAATATCTTTCCCAAAGTAATGCATGGAAGGGCGCGCTTGTTGTGTGTGGGGAAAACACAAATGAACCCATGCACACATGGATGCTTTGAATGAACAACACTCCACACAACACTCCTGTAAGCGGTGTTTCAACACTTCCCTAGGTACCGTTACGAAGGGTGGTATTGTTCAAAATTTGACGGCTTTGTGCAAAATGAATGTGGTTTGCTTTGCGTGGTGGGACTATAGGTCTTTTAGCTGCCTAAACCGAGGGTTTGGATGGGCCCATCCAAAGGGTGCTTTTGCCAATGGGGTGTTGTTTTTGATGACCAATGTCCAATCAAGGTGTTTTACACTCCAACAAAAAGAGCCCTCCTTGCTAAGGCACAATCATCATTTCCATTGCACAATATTAGTGTGCTTCGGCTATGTACAGCGTTTTAATGTTGGTATGTACATTTCCTTTTTTTTTTTTTCGAGTAGGCATAGTCCGGGAGCTGCAAAAGTGAGTCCACCGGTTGCTATGTTACATTGCAGGTGCTCCGCCCAAGTAATATGGCATCTTTAAACCACGCCCACCCCTCACAAAGAGAGGGGACCTTGTTTTCTCCTGACGATGCCACAGAGTATGCCACCAGGCAGTGGCCACGCCTTCAAACCGAAGACAAAGCGAGGTGGGTGAAATGGACACACATGGGTCGGTACGTACTGATGCTGCATGCAGTTCCCACATCCTCGCACGTCGCACATGGATGGCAATTCCTCGTATCATGCCCTAGTGGTGGTACTCTCACACCCTGGTATGCAGCACGAATGCAACCCCCTGTTCTACGCACGTGATCTACGAACGGCTTGGTGCACTCAGATCCCGGCACACATCCTGCCCGCAAGCGTGCAGCCCCATTTTTTGATGTGTTCACCTCATCCTCCAGTTTTTTCAAAGACGAAAGATTGCACCTTTTGTCGGCAAGTCCCTTTACAACCTTTTGCTTCAAGCTCCACCTCTGCTGAACTATTTGGGCCCTATCCTTTAGGGGGGCAGTGCAAAACAGTTGAAACACATGTAGATGCTCTGAATTTCAAAACTCTTCATAAGGAGTGCGTGCTGGAGAGTAGACCTTAAAAGGCAAACAATAACTGGCATTTTTCTGGTGTCTGAAAAAAGATACTTTTTTTTCCCTCTCCTTTCCTTGTGGGTGGGAGTGAGGAAAGGAGAGAGGTCACGTGAACCTTTTAGCCCCCAAGGGATGGGGGGGTCTGAGTGCGCATTTCGCTTGGCCCACTTTATAAGGGGGTTGTGCATTGCAACTCCTGACGAGGAGCCCTGGGCGCCCCCGGTCGTCAGTTGTTTCTTATCCCCCCTCCTCTCTTTGGATCCCCCAAAAAAAGGGTGTAACACCTCAAACATGTGTTTCAATAACATCACGGTTGGGCGCACTAAGGAACCACCCCCTAGGCCATGCCCATGCCCCTAACTTTCCCCATAGGGACCGGCGGGAGTTAGTTCCATTTGAGGCTACATAACCCCTGCGCTCTGGGGGGCCACATGTGGGCAAAATGGCTACATAACCCCTGCCGTCTCGGGGCCCCAAATAGGGGTAGAAAGGAAGCCCAAATAAGGGTTCAGCGATAGGTCTGTCACGGGGGGCCCCCCCCCCCCTCCTTCAGGGGGCTCGAACGCCCCCCCCCCCCCCCCCGCACAAACCATTTTCCCCCCTCCCTATGGCGAACCCCTGCCCTTACCTCACCCTAACCACAATTGTGGCAACAGGGCACCAGAACACAATGTGCAGGCAAATTTCAGCATGTTCTGGACGTCCTCACTGCCCATCAGTGGCATCAGGAGCTGTGGAATAGAAGCCCTTTCCAACCTTGCGCCTCATCCACTGGGGGCAATGTACTACGCGTTGCCGACCGCAAACGTGGCCAGCGACAGCAACATCAACCATGGCGGAAAATCACATCAAAACAAACAGCATTGGGTTGCAGTTGCAAGCAGAATGTTGGTATGAGCAGGAGGAACTACCACAAGCATGATCCAGCCCCCTTTTCCCTCTACAATCAAAGCACTAATGCGTCACGTTGCATTTCTGAACACAAAGACCACGGTCAGAAAAAATCAGGAAAATGACGGTCAGACGGGGTCCTGTGCTTGGACAGGCCGGTGCTTGCGTTAGGGAGGGGGGCTTCTGGGCGCTTGTTGTTTGGGGAAAATGTGTGACCGCCCCCCGCCCCCCCCTGGGGGGGGCGGACTACGCAAGTGGGGGGGGGGGGGGATCCCATTCCATTTACACATGGGTCGCAACCCCCATGCCATTATCCGACTGCATCGAAACGTCTGAAAAGCGATTCGAACCGCCAGTCACTGGTACTTCCAGCCACACTCCATCTCCACGGAAGCGGATGTGCATGCGGCTGTGGGATGGGTCCATCACCACACTTGCCATCGTGGGAGCAGATTTGGGGTCCGCCGGGGGGCAGGCCATGAGAATAAGTTGTGCTTCCTCAATTGTGAGCCCATTTCTCTGCCGTGCAGCTTGAACCAATTGGCGGATCGTGTCAAGCCGGAATTTGGAGCCCCGAGCGACTCCTCCGTTTCCCGCCTGCATTCGCTGGTCAAGGATGGGGTGGTTGCTGTGGCACATATCCGCATTCCCTCGAAGCCACAGCGTGGCAACGCGTTGTGCGGACGCCTCCACGCACGCCACAGCCTCCCCTTGCATCATCAGGTATGTTGTGGGGTAGGCCGTCCGCGGAAGCCCCTCAACCCAAGCGCTCGCTTCCTCGACGGTTCGATGGGTCAGCAGTTCGCGGATGGCCACATTAATCGGCACACCCGGCCGCGTCGGCTCTTCCGGGGCCTGGGGCGAGTGCTGGTCGATGTACAGGTTCAGCACGCACAATCCCGCACTGTTCATGCCACAGTACGCCGGCACCCCCGGGTGGGTGTACACCAGCGCATGCGGCGTGGTCGCGGGGTCCGCGCTGAGGATCCGCACCACCACGTCGCTGGCACCGCCGTCCCATCCGCTGGCTTCCTCGTCGACATTTTGGCCGCAGACGGGACCACACACCGCATCCGTGACCGCGAACGCAGTGCAGCGCCCGCGCTCTGGTCCACCCTCGAGCGCCCCGATGGGTGCATATAGAGCACTGTCACGCCAAGCGGCCATCTGCATTTCAAAATCCGTGCCCAGTAGCAACAAGTCTGCCATGGCCGCTCCATTCGCGACCATCCCTTGCAACTCCATCCAACTCACAGGAGCGTAGCGTGCCCAAGCGGGTTTGCAATTGACCCCCAGGGCCTCCCAACACGAGAGGCCCTCGACGCTGTAGAAGCCACGACGTTTGTTGGCCAACACACTTGCATCTGCACCCAACGCACTCCACAGCTGCCTTCCTCTGTTCAGCGCCGTACCTTTGACAGTCACTACGCGGTTGCGGGGCGGCGGGCGTACTTCTTTGTGGCGGTGATGGTTCGTCTCACACGGCACCAACGTGCATGACCTGTGCCTCTCGACATCCCGCTTTCTGGACCTTAAGGAGGGGGCGAGAGCGAGCGAGGGAGGGAACGTGCGGTTGCTACATTTCAAAACAACCAAACGTACTCTGAGGAGTGTGCATGTGCGCAGGCGGTGCCTGTGCATGAGTGGTGCCTGTGCATGGGTGGTGCCTGTGCATGGGTGGTGCATACGTACAGCGCATGAGCATGTTTGGTGCATGAGCTGAGGCATCGCACATCCGCATATGGTGCACATTCACGGCATGCGCATGGGCGTGGGTGTAAGCGCATGTGTCGTTCACGGGTATGCCCAGTGAATGAGCATTGGTGCACATGTGCATGGCTGGCATCTGTGCCAAGGTGGTGCATTGAGCATGGCTTGTGCATGGGCATGGGTTGTGCTTCTGCATGGAGCTGCATGCACAGGGCTGGTGCTTGCACATGGATGCTGCATTGTGCAGGCCTGTGCAGGGGTTGTGGACTACAGCAGACGTGCAAACGCACCATCCTTGCACAAGTACCGCCCACACACATGCACCATGCGTGATCCGCACCGTCCTTTAACAAGCACCACCAGCGCGCATCATGCACAAGCAACACACATGCACAAGCAGCACCAATGCACATGCAACATCCATACACACGCACCCCTCATGCACCCATGCGCAGCAACAGTGATGCGCATGCACCCATGCACGTACACCAACGAGGCGCATGCAGCAGCCATGCGCACCAATGTACACGCACCATCCATACACACACCACGCAGGCACACACATGACTCATGCGCAAGCACCACGCATGCACACACATCACCCATGCAGATGCTCCTCACTTGCCCCCCCCCCCCCTTGTATAAGCTACGCCAAAGTACCAGATTAATACGGTCTACGCCTACGCCTACTGTAGCCTGAACACGGGTGTTGCTTGCGCGCGACACATACCCTCGCAACAAGACTGCTGCAGCGTTCTCCTGGTCTGCATTCTTCGCTGCGAGCTTCTGCTTTCGCGCAGGAGTCTGCCTTGCACAGCAACGCATCATTGTGTTGAGGATAGGCTTAAGCCTATCAAAAACGAGCAAACGCGCATGCTACAAAATACGCTGCAAAACAGCCTTACAAACAAGATTGGTAGGTACGTGCGCCTGAATTTGACCACCGACACACACGTAAGTGAGCACATAGTATGAGTGCACCTCAATCCCCACCCATGTTCCCAAAGGCATGCAAACGCAAGAAAGTGTTTGAAACATGAAAATTCAGGTTCATACCCATGTTTTCACAAGCAATTAAGCATGAGAAGCCTCAAATGTTCGGCTTGGAAACCCTTCTTGCGATCATACACCATGCGGAACAACCGCACATGCTCACCACTTGAAGATGCCTTTGAAGATGTCTTTGCCTAAGGTTGAGGGGCTGGTTTGGGCTGTGGCAACTTCAAGTCCTTGGGAATGAAATTGCCTTGCATGTGGTCTCTTGTAAAATACAACTTCCCATCAAAGCCATGGGCCATTCCCCACACACCTCGTGGCTGCACTACATTTGGTACCGAATTAAAATTAGGTACCAAATTAATACGGTCCCTAAGCCTACTGTAGCTTGGACAAGGGCGTAGCTTATACAACGGGGGGGGGGGGGTACATACACCACTCATGCCCATACACCACCAATGCCCATGCACCACCCAGGCTCTTGCACCTCTGCCCAAGCCCAGCCACGCACCAGCAGTGCGCATGCACCGGCCATGACATTTATCACCCATGCACATCCGCCACCACTCACCGCAAAAGTGCCCATATCCACCGGCCGTACAGTCCCAAAGGAGCTGCCCAAGCGATATCTAGTGCCTCGTGGCCACCGACAACTGGGATTTCTGACTGCTCGGAGCACTTTTTGCATAGCTTTTGGACTGCAATACATGGGCTGAGACTGACGTTTCAGACTTCAGCGCATCGTCAGGAGGAGATGCCTCAGCCTTAAGGCAGCCGACCACATCCTGCAGTGAGCGGGATACGCCACGAGTGCGGATGCCTTCCCCGTTTTAATGTTATGTGGACGACTTGGGCTTGGCCCTCCACAGCAGCAATAATGAATGTTGCATGTGTCTGCTCGTGAACCTCTGGAGAACATTGGCTGGAAGCGCCCATAGGTGGGGGCATCCGGTATCATGAGACCAACCTTGATGGTGCCATGTGTCTGTTGCCGCCCAAATTACTTTTGCAAGACGTGCCTTACATTAGTGCCAAATGCACATCTGGTGCATGGGCCAGGAAAAATCGCAAAATAGTTGTGATTAGGAGCCGTGGGTAATGTTGCCCAACACAACATGCACCCCTTTGTCTCCACCTGCACTCAACGCCTTGTGTAAGCATGGTGACCCCGTGTTACCATCGTTTTCCGGGACCTGGGCTGCGCTTGCGCAACAGAGAAAGGGGGGAGGGGGGAGGCTTTGTTCTTGCCTACGAGCGGTGGTGTTGTGGCTGTCATGGGCAATCACTGGCATTATCCATACCACTGTCGCCGTGGCTCCAGGTCCTTTGATCCTCCCCTCATTCTCCCCACACCTCTGTCTAACGTCCCCCAAGCCAAACTTGATCCATCTTGAGTTGGTTGAGAGAATCATCACCCCCTCCCACTACCATCTCCCGTCATGGTGTTGTAACATTTTGGAAAGTGGGTAATAGGCACAGGAAGAGGAAATTGACATGGAAAATGGACAAGGCAGATAGTCCTCTGATTGAAGTACACGAAAGCAACCAATGAGTTAATGCTCATGTGTGTGATGCCACCAGCAAGAGATGGACGAGTGAAAACTGTGATGGCCAACAACATAAAGGACAAGCATGCGGACGTGAGCAAAGCCAACATCACAAACCCCAAAATTTGTGCACCAAAATTGCCCAAATCAATGTTTCCTTTTGTAAATTTCAATTTTTCCCACTATGAGATCTGGGTCCTGGGGTGGGGGTCCAGGAGGGTCCAGGGGGGGAGGGGGTAACCCCCCCGCCTCCCATTGTTGTCAGACGTTCTAATACATCCCTGGTCCTGAACCCCTACGCCCGTGGTTGTACAGCGTCACACCTTGCGATCAAGAACATCATACTTAAACCAGTGGTTGTTGTTTCCGCGCACTGGAAGTACAAGCAGTTGAAAACCCAGTGCTATGCCAAGATGCATCACAGTCACATCTTGCTAGAGGTCGAGGCACAATTGGGCACACCGTTGGCTTAAATGCGGCTGTGGTTGTGCCTTGCACTTTGACCTGGACAAGGTGGAAACTACGAAAAAGCCCGAAATCATGTTCTGCCCCCACCCCGCAATTGAGGTGCGTGGAGGTGACGTTTACCCCATGCGTGCCCGGTACGCCCGGCATCCAAATCAATGTTCCGGCCATCTATCCCAATGCTTTACCCCTGAACATTGCTCCCTCCTCGATCCCAAGAACCCTAAGCACAAATGACACAATGAAGCACAAATGCGGACGAACAGAAAGCTTTCATTTATTGTTAGTCAACAACCGTAACCCCTGCCTTGGATTGTGTTGCATATTGTAACATGGGGGCCACAGAAATTTGTGGAATGTGAGTCCATATCCCCAATTCAAGGGGCCACGGATTCATTCCACAGATTGTTTGGTGTGGAGGGAGTCAAAAAAGGTATACCAGGAAAAAAATTCCCTGTCGCCCAAAATTTTGCACTGCGCTAAGGGCACCCCCTTGGGAAAAGAGGGGGAGGACTGGGGGAAAATACGGGGAAACACCCGGCACGCTAACGTTCCTCAGGCTCAACAAGCACAACAGGTGCACAGAAGGGATCAGACTGTTTGCACGATGATGAATGAGATTTGCATTTTTGGCAGCATTTTTCAAAGATTCAAAGGGGGGGAAAGGATTTTTGCGCCGCCAAGGGCCGGAGGCGCCGAAAATTTCAGAGGACAGACGTTTGGAACATATCAAAGGAAAATGCCGCAGTGCAGAAAGATGCATTTTCGAAATTTCGTCGCACTTATTCTTTGTGGACAGCCCTTCCCCCTGCATGAAAGGGGCACTGAGTTGGGGGCAGGGGCAACCATCAAACGGCGCGGTGTATGGGGCCCCTTGAGATGCAGGGTCTTCTCGCCCCTTATGCCTTGTGTGTTTAAATGGCAAGACCATCATATCCGGTTTATGTTTTAGTCGTCAGTGGCCACAAGGCACTAGATATTTCTTGGGCAGCTCTGTAGGGACCATACAGCCAGCAGATGTATTGGGCACTTCTGCGGTGAGTGGTCTGACCTGTTCCCCAACGGCCAAAACGTTCTTGACGCGGTCTGTCTGCTCTTTTGTGACTCTCGCTTTGCCGCTCATTACCTGTGCATCTGCATCTGGTTCAGCTAGTTACCGGGTGACAAGCAGTGCCTAACGGCCAAAAAGTAGCACATGCAACGCGCATGTACAAGCACCATCCCGCAAATGTACAAGCACCACCCCGCAAATGCACCGCACCTGGCATTTACACGAGCCATACTGGTGCTATCTGTCTGAGGCACCGACGAGGGAGTTGGTACCCTTGCACAGTTCCCGCAAGGGGGGGAGGGGGGGCACAGTTGCTTGCTCCTTTTGTTTTACAACGTAATTGCACTGCAAAGGTCAGGTTTGGTCCTAGGGGCACAATCGTCATTTCCACTGCAACAGTATTGGTGTGCTTCGGCTATGTACAGCATATGGGTGTTGGTATAGTACATTCCGCTGATGGCCATAGGCCTAGAGACTGTTGTTGGTTATGAAGATACAGCGGCAGCCACTGCCAGATACTCACTGCCTGCATGCAACCACAAGGGTGGAGACAGCTCAGTTTGAGGGATTCAGGGCACTCATTCGGCCATACTGAACTGACACCTTAGGGTTGGGTCCTAGCGCAGGGCGGGGGGGGAGAGGATCATTTGGTGAACTGGTCCTCCTGGGGGTGGGGGACACCGTCGTAAGTTCTGGGGGGGCTGTGCAAGAGCGGGGAGGGTTACCCTCGGTCCATGGCATAGAGGTGCCTCTGCATAGGTGGTGCTGGCGGATGTGCATGGGTGATGGATGTGATGGCCGGTGCATGCGCACTGCTGGTGCATGTGCGCGGCTGGGCTTGGGCAGGGGTTGTGTCTGTGTGTAAGGGTGCCGCAAGAGCCTGGGTGGTGCATAGGCATTGGTGGTGTATGACAACGGTTTGGGGTTGAGGTTTCTGTTTGCCAGAGAGGCAAAATGGTATAATAGTTTCGACTCGAATGTTTGCATAGCGGTCCTTATCATGGGCATGAGTGGTACATGTACACGTGAGGGGCGTGACACTTTCCCCCTTTGCCTATAGTGGGCACGATTGCTTCTCTGACACATGCCCTCATCGGTGCGCAGAATCTCCTAGCGTTTGCCTTGGTAACTTGCAACAGGTGTGTCTTCTTGCAGTGGTTGAGCTGTCCCCCTTCTCCCTGTCCCTTTGGCGCTTGAAGGTGACACCAGCGCGGGGGTGGCCCTTGTCTCGTAGTTTTGCCCCGTTCTCAGGCCAAGGTGTGTCCCTTCGGCCAGATGGTGGAACCGGGTGGCCATATAGCTATTCAATCCTGCTCCGAAGCCTCAGCAACACCGGCAATATTGCTGAGTGCTGTGAATGTATGCTTTCGGCAGGTTAAGCGAACAAAAAACCAAACTGCGAACGTGCAACTTGTGGAACCGAACTCAAAAGCACAATAATGTGCACCCACAACTGTGCACCTGATCATCTCTGTTGTGTTTCTCTCGTCTCTTACCTCCTGCCCTTCATTACGCCTTTGTCCATCTCAATGCCTTATGGTCATTTGTTGATGCCTGAGCGGCAGATGTGTTACACCCAGTCACAATGCCCTTCTGCTTCTCATCGAGGTCTTCGTGCCCTGCTGTTATGTGCCCATCCCCCCCCCCAAACTCGACGCCGCACCCGGCGTCTCTCTCTTGTTCCCCCACTGACATCCGTATTGAACTCGTCTTCCTCATCCTCCCACCCACCCACCCACCCATCTGTACCCCACCCCCAAACCTTCACTTGCCGCACAGGATTACATACCACCCTCACTGCAATCGCTACAAGCTCCCGAATCCTCCCCAGAGTGATTTCCTTCCGACATCTCCTGATCTCCTCCAGACCCAGTCGCATCCATCTCTGCCGCACGCAACCTTCATCAGCCGTTGTGCTGTCCTCTCGTGCCACCACCTCAAGTTCCTTCTCTTCCAACTCCAGGTCCTCTTCCTGCGTCGCTTCTCTGTCCACATTTATCACTTCTACCCTCGGTGTCTCCAACCGTCTTGATGACAACGCCCACAGAGGGCTCACACCATGCCCTCAAATGCTAGCACAGTTGCCCTCACATTCCCTTCCACTACCATGTGGCCTGGGACATGCAGCCAGACCACTCCCCCTCCCTGCCCTCCAGTTCTGTCCAGGTCCAGATTTGAGAGCCATACCCATCCGTCTACGTCGTCAATCACATGCCATGAGAGAGAGGGAGAGAGAGAGAGAGAGAGAGAGAGAGAGAGAGAGAGAGAGAGAGAGAGAGTGAGAGTGAAAGTGCTACTGGAAACTCCAGCGGTTGCACAGTGGGTCACAGAATACATTGGGTCATCCAAAAAGTCGGCACGCGTACAACAGCGGGTTGGGGTGAGTAGTATATATTCAAAAAATGTTTGGAGTGGGGGTAATTCTGGAGATTTCGGAGCATGTTCCGACGCATTATTTCCAAACAAATAATGCGGCAGAGCTTTCTGGAGCGCTGGGGGCCTTTCGAAGCGTCGTGGTGGAGAAGGCAGCTGTGTTGTCTGATTACTACGCGCTCCTCCCATGGAGTCCGTGTCGTGGGATTCCACTGGCGTGCTCCCTCCCTTGCGAAAGCAGCCAACCTACCGCTACCACCACTCCGCTACTGGTGTCGCCACCTCACCCCATCACCCCCGCAGCGGTTTCGATGGTTACCAGTGTTTGGCGTACCCACCCACCCAGCAGCATAATTGTTCTTGGACCTGGGGTTTGGGGAGAAGGTGCATGTTGGCATCCGGGTTGCCCGCCCTCCAGGAACGCCCTGCCCGGCCCAGGGTCTCTGTTGCCGAGAGATTTTCCCCTCAATGCTACGCGCATCACCCCGTCGGTGATTCTACCAGGTCTCCGCAAAGCAAAAGCAGCTCTCTGGGACTTCCGAGGCTTGGAGAAGTCGAGGGGTTTTGGCAGGGGGCGAGGGGGCTGTAGCATGCCTGTATCCTCCTGACAAAGATAGCCAATGAAGAGTCTTCTGGAAGGCATTTGCCGATGTGTTCACACTGTCTCCCACTTGGTTGTCATTTCTCGTGCAGATAGAGAAAGCAAACACCGTGGGCTTTGAACAGCAAGTGTGCATCGTCCAGTGCATGAAGTCGAATTCTCACTGAGATCACGTGCCTTTTTGCAAAGACGGCGCACCCTGTGGTGCAGCCAGGACCTGCACACCATCGTCTCCAGTTTGAATTCCTACGGAGATCAAGGCTGAGGATATGCAATGACGGCGCATCCTTCAGTGTGGCCAGGGCCTGCGCACCGCTGTCGAATCAATTGATTGTTCTTCATCGTACGGCCTTGAAATTTTTGGCTCTCTGTTCCTGAGCCGTGGAGGGGTGCTCGTAGGTCGCTCTTCAGGGTATTTCCCTCGCCCACTGGGGTTTAGCGAAGTCTGCGGCATCGCGGATCTCCTGTGCGTGGTGTGCCAGCTCACACAGGAGAATCGGTCTTTTACAGGCGACCCCCGTACCATGTGTCCACCTCCACTTGGCTGGTTGCCTTGGACTTGAAATGACGTCCTTCTTCTGTCCCGCTTTTCGGAGCACTGCTTCGCCACCCCCGAGATCACGTGCCTTTTGCAAAGACGGCGCACCCTGTGGTGCAGCCAGGACCTTCACACCATCGTCTCCAATTTGAATTCCCACGAAGATCAACACTGAGGGTATGCAATGACGGTGCGTCCTTCAGCGTGGCCAGGGCCTGCGCACCGCTGTCTCCAATTGAATTCTCACGAAGGGCAAGGCTCAACGTATGCAAGGAGGGGGTGTCCTTCAGTGCAGTCAGGGCCTGCGCACCACCATCTCCAATTGAATTCTGACACAGGTCAAAACTCAGGGTATGCAATAAGGGCGCACCCTTTACTGCAGCAAGGGCCTGCGCACCACCATCTCCAATCGCATTCGCACGGAGATCAAGGCTCAGGGTGCGCAATAAGGGTGCATCCTTCAGTGCAGCCAGATGCTGTGCACCACCATCTCCAATTGAATTCCCACGCAACACAAGGCTCAAGGCACGCAATGAGGGTATGTCCTTCAGTGCAGCCAAAGCTTGCGCATGGGTGTTTCTAATAGAATTGTGACTGAGATCAAGGCTCAAGGTATGCAAGGAGGGTGCATCCTTCAATGCAGCTAGGGCCTGTGCACCAGCATCACCAATTGAATTCCAGCAAAGGATAAGGCTCAGTGTATGTAATAAGGGTGCATCCTTCAGTGCCACCAGGGCCTGCATATCAGTGGTTTTCAGCGAATTCCGAGAGAGGGCAAGGCTCAAGGTATGCAACGAGGGTGCAGCCTGGAGTGCAGCCAGAGCCTGTGCCCCACCATCTCCAATAGAACTTTCACTGAGATCAAGCCTCAAGGTATGCAATGAGGATGCATCATTCAGTGCAGCCAGGGCCTGCACACCAACATCTTCAACGGAATTCTTGTCAAGCTCAAGATTCAGGGCATGCAACAATGGCACATGCCTTAGTGCAGCAAGGGCCTGTGCACCACCATACCCTATCCAGTTGTCACTGAGCTTAAGCGTCAGGCTACACAATGAGGATGCATCCTTCAGTGCAGCAAGGGCCTGCGCACCTCCATCTCCAATCAAATTCCCACCTAGAACAAGGCGCAAAGTATGCAATAAGGCCATGTCCTTCAGTGCAGCCAGGGCCTGTGCACCCTCATCTCCGATTGAATTCTGACAGAGGTCAAGGCTCAGTGTATGCAACGATGGTGAATCCTTCAGTGCTGCTAGGGCCTGTGCACCATTGTCTCCAATTGAATTCTGACATAGATCAAGGCTCAGGGTATGCAATGACGGTGCGTCCTTCAGCGCAGCCAAGGGCTTTACGTCAATGTTCTTCATCCCGTTGCAACAGAGATGTAACGTCAAGGTATGCAATGAGGGGGCATCCTTTAGCATAGTAAGTGCCTTCACACCATTGCTTGAAATCGAATTCCGGCATAGATCAAGCGTCAAGGTATGCAAAGAGGGTGCATCCTTTAGTGGAGTAAGCGCATACACCCCATCATCTCCAATCGAATTGTCACGGAGATCCAGCCTCAAAGTATGCAATGAGGGTGCATCCTTCAATGCAGCAAGGGCTTGTGCACCATTGGGTCCAATAGCATTCTTACGAAGATCAAGCGTCAGGGTATGCAATAAGGGTGCATCCTTCAGGACAGCAAGTTTCCAGGCACAATTGTCCCCTACTGACTTGAAGATCAGAGGAAAGCCCAAAGACTTCAGGTAACCCATGAAACCGGCGGTACTGCTGACTTGTAGTTTGACATGCAGTGCCCTTGCACAACAGCAACACGCTGTTGCCCTCCCCAATTCGTGCTGGGAGTTGCATCTTACCTTCATATGTCGCCTTCCCAAACATTTCACGAGCCGTGAACAAACTTCGCTCAATGTATCGCATTGTAAGAAGAGAGCTATGCTCTCCAATACATCACAAGGTAAGCGCAGCAACATATTGAAGACCTACCAAAGTGCAATTTGGCAAAACAATGAGGGGAAAACGAACCGGAATTGAGCAACTAATAAAGTTCATTCATTCATTCATTCATTTCGTGGCGGCTTATACCCCCGCCTGGGCAAGTCCGCTTATGTTCGAAGAAAACTGAGTGGGGGTGTATCTGTAACTCATAACTGATAAAGTTAGTGGTGCAGCTCATTCTATACATTCAACAATACGTTGACCACCGAGCTGAGTGTGAACATGACCACCTGCAGTCAATTATGTCGAACCATAATTCACGAGAAATGTAGGTGTTTTGCAGCATGCACGTATGCCATCATCAAAAGCGGATCGCCGCTCCATCATTGGGCCACACTTCATCCATACGCACCCCAATTTTACGAAGTTCGTTACGAGGTGGTGACGGACACCCGTGTTCTCACGGGGGGACCACAGGTGATGCCGCCCGAACGTTTGTAAGCAAGCCATAGAACACGATTGCCCATGCATTCAATGCCAACCCCCTCACGATCCCCCAAAAGATGCATACTACACACGATGGAATCTTACACATGTTCAAACTTCGGCATGACAAGGAGGGTGTCCATGTGCAAATTCATGGAGAATGTGCGCTCCCATAGTCCTTCCGTGGGTGGTGCTATCAAATTCGTCGATGTACACCCCTTGAACTCAATCCCAGCAGTCACTAGGACCAAGTTGTTGCACTGTGTGCGCACTGCATGCATACTGCGCACGCAGAGGCCGGGATACTCACCCAAGAATACCTGTCACTTGACTGGTTGCACAGCGAAGCACACATGAGAACAACGAAACTGCCTTCAACTTGGTACTCCACTGTCCCTATGAACAAACGATGAGGTGTCCCTTGACTCAGAGCGCGGGGAACGTGTGTCACACGCAAGTGGGCACAAGAAACAGGACTCCGGTTGTCCGTGGTCTCTTGGGTGATGGGGACTGCAAATAGGGTGAAGGGGAGGGTGGTGGTGATTCTGAGCATGGACGCGACACAATTGTTGATGGCGAGCGAGGACAGTGATGTGGTGGGGATGAAGGCCGTACCACAAACTCCTCAAGGTCCGCGGGGGTTGACATGTGTATTCCGCGAATAAAACGCACAAATACAGTAGTTCCGCAGCAGACACCCTGAAGTTGCATTACCACATACCAGGAGTTCAATATGGGGGATGGAAAATGGGTAAAAATGGTTGAAACTGGGCAACAAAGGGTGACAATTCGAAAATGCCACATCCCAAATGCATAGGAAGCTAAAAAAAGACCCCCGTATGGAACCAAAAACTTGTCAAAAGGGGCCAAAAGTAGGGTCCGAGTATTTGCGGACATCCAAAACTTCGCACTACGTGCGCACTGCATGCACGGCATTCCCTAGTAGTGCCAATCGAGCAGCGTAAACCGTCCAGGACCCAAGCTAGATGCATTCCTAGTCTACGAGTGGGCGGGCAAGCGACCGCCGGCAGAGAAATCACCCCCCCCCCTTGTGATATTGTGTTGAGAAGGCCACACCGGAGGGTTCAATCTCCCCCCGCCCTCGTACCTACCCCTCATGGTGACCATGGTCGGTGAGCAAAATGAAAAGTTCACTCCTACATGTAGCTCCAGGGTAGCCCTTTTCAGCTTGCGCACGACACGGGGGAGCCCACCGCCTGCGACCGCCTGCGACCGCTTGCGACCGCCTGCGACCCTTGAGAAAATTTTCGTACACGTCTAGCGCTAGCATGACCCATACACTCCCCCTCACTCCCTCGGGCCCGCCTTCCCTCCCTCTTCCCTCGCTCCCTCCTTCCCCACAAGGCTGCAACACATGAACCCATTGATGGAAAGACATATCACAAATGCCTGTTGCACAAAACAATAGCATTGGCAATGGCTTGTTGCCTCCTTGTCAGCACAAGTGGTTGGAGGCAAGGAGCCTTGGCCCTTCGCCGCTTGGCGCGCTCAACGTGCACCTTGTTAGCTTCCACCGGATTTGAGGTATAGTCACTATCAACACTTACCTCACCATCCGATACAACAATCTCTGAATCCTGCACATTATTGTTGTGAGGTGCACTTGAGCTAGAGCTTGAACTAGAGCTTGCGTTGAAGGGGGAAGCCGCGGGCTTAGATGCCCTTGGTTTCTCCTTAATGTCTGGGTCGTGGTCACTTGGGGGAGCCGCATAAGCAGCAGCCTTAAACTCTTCGCGCCCTTGGTCCAAAGTGTGCTTGAGGGAAACGCTCATCAGTGTCTACAGCTCATGTACATGTGACCAGTCTTGGTGTTTGCACTCGTCCTGCCCCTCTTGGCCCTCTAGCAACCCTAGGTCAAGGGTCGCTCGTCATAATCCCATTCCGAGTGAGAAGACGCACTCTTACAATCAGCAAGCAAGTCCACCGAGCAAGCTGATGGTTGCGAGGAGGTCACACTAACCTTTCCTAGGCTCGAATCTGCCACAAGTGCAATGGGGGCTACCCGTTTGGGCACATGCAAACCCCCGGTGCTAGAAACAGGTCACAACCCGTTTTTTTTGGTAACAAAACGGTTTGTCAAGGGATAACCCGTTTTTTTGGTAAAAAAACGGGTTGTGGCTCGGGACGGACAACCCGTTTTTTTTCGCCAAAAAAAGGGGGGCTATTACCCCATTTTTAGGCAGGAAAACAGTGTTTTCGGTTAAAAATTAAAATGGTGCCAAAAGTACTTTCATGTCAAAGAGCACAAGAAAATATGTACGTAGAGAGGTCACAACCCATAGTCCCCTCAAAAGGGGGTTTTTGGTAAAAAAAAAAAAGGCATCTCAAGCGCCTGCGACCGCCTGCGACCGCTTGCGACCGCCTGCGACCCCTAGCTCCCCCCACAGCAACAATGTAGCGGTGCAACCAATACTAATTTTCGCACCCCAAAGTTAGGGACAAAGGCATGAGTACAATTCAAAACAATGTCGTAATGAAAACACAATACGACACGTTGTCAAAGAAGGTGCACGGGAAACGGGGCAAAGACAAAGCTCATGCAAATGCAAAACACAACACAACACAACATGACACTACACAACATAACACAACACAACGGTGGAGCTTGGCGAGCAACAAAACTGCAACACACAACACAACGCAAAAGACAACACAGTGCCAAACACAACACAACACAACACAACACAACACAACACAACACAACACAACACGACGAATCACAAACTCAAGAGTTCAATATGATGACATTGTGGATTCAAATGTCTGTGTTAGAATTTCTAATTTGAAAGATGTTGCGAATTGTATGGCGTGTGTTCGATAGTTCAAAATGAAAACACAAGGCAAGGCACTCAAGATGGCATTAACACGTTGTGATATGGGCAACCCCCCTTTGTGATGCCGTGTGAAAGTAGTCAATTTTAGTGCAAGAAAAACCTCTTCAGTACCTTGTCTCCATTGAGCGCCAAAAACGAACGGGTACGCGAGGGCGCACGTGTTTGTGTGCCGGCGTCAACCACCGCTTGTTCATGAGCCCGGTGGAAGGGCATGGAGACCAATGCATCGGCGAATGCTTGGTTGGCAACGTCACCGATGAGCACCACAACCTCATCAATGGTCTCAATGAGTTCGGCGGCCTCAACACCAAGCACAAGCTCCATCGATGTCGCGTAAGCCAACCTAAACAAATCTGTGGAAACAGGTAAAGCCCCTCTTCTTCTTCTTGGTGTTGTGACGCTGTTTTTAGGCCAACATTGCAGTTCCTCTCGTGGTTGTAAACTTCACTTGTTCGTTTGTGCATCGTGGAGCTAGAGGCACCCTCTCGCGAGCAAACGTTGTTTGTGAAGTGGAAGAGGTGCGAGCGCGAAGTGGACATGCGTGCAAAGGCGCCTCTGCAACACAAGACGGGCTTGGAGTCCAACCCCGTCTTGTGTTGCTCCGTTGCCTTTGCTCCTTCCCCCGGCTTGTTCGCTAGCACTTTAGCCATTTGAGAGTTCCAATGCCCAGCAATAGGGAGGAGGACTATGAGTGTTTGCAGGGTGGTTTTCTCTTTTTTCGCGGAACCTCAACCGTCCGCGTCACAAACTAGCACGGAGAGACCATTTTCAAGTACCTAAGGGACTTGTTCCAGTCGGGTGAAGCGCTCAAGTTTTTCTACATATGTGGCTGTATCACCCTACCGTGCTGTGTGCAACTCGAGCCACAGCGCGTGCACGGTTTGAGGAGAAGGGGCTAGCTTATGTTGCTTTTGCGAGGGCCAACCTAGAGGCATGCCCAAGGGAGAGAGCAACAACAATGGAATTGGAGGAAAAGAGATATCGCAAAGGGAGATTGCTTCAAGCATTACAAGCTGATGACGTGGTTGCAAGTGAAGTGGCAACCTTTACAGGTGTGGTGCACATAGCAGTGCTACTTGAATGGCGTCGCTCTGACCCATACATCTCGGACTGCTTGCACTCCGGATCCAAGCAACTACTTATGCTACAATTTGAGAGCTTGTATGACCTTCCATAGGCTGTTTCGTGTTGCCTTTGTGTCATGCCATTGCCTTCGAAACAACCTGATTTACCCAGATTCAATGTGCCTGAGACCCCCCCTTGGCCGCACGTATCCTCCACCATATGGTCCCAAAACAGCCTCCCCACCCCCTTGGAAGTCCATTTCGGACCCAATGAGCACCAAATTGTGCCTGATGGGCTGTATTAGGGCTCTTTTTCCCAAAAGAACGGACTTGTACGTTTTGGGAGCCGAAGCACGGGGATTGAAGCACGTGAGGGGAGAAGGCCACAGCCAAGCAATGCTTGAGGCATCCAAATATTTTACTTTATTTTTCAGTGTCTTGTTTTGCACCCATCGGAATTCGGCGATCTCATTGCGACGCAACAATCTCATTCATCGATGAATCGTTATTCTACTATAATCATTAAAAAAGCATTCTCAAACATTAAAAGACGTCTCCCAGAAAGAAAAAAATATTCCAGAAAGTTTGCAGACACGCGCGACCATTGAGGCCTTGCCTTGCCTTTCCCCTGGCATGTTCATTTGGGGGATTCATCCCCCATCTTCATCATGGTGACATCCGTGTTTCAAGTACAGAGTTTTCTGGAATTCTGCTGCCGGAATGAGTAAACGAGGAAATATATTCAATTGAATTAATTCAGTCGATATTTCATTCGTCACTTCCAGGGTCTGCGTGCCAAATGTCGAGAGATCAAGAGCTCTCGATTTTTCCGAGGTAATCTGCAATGCATGAGGTTGGGGAAAACATATCTGCGAGGGTCTCTTTTTCCTCATCCTGCCTTGTGAAAGGGTCTTTTTTTCGCTCATTTTCATGCGAACAACGTCTATTTGCATGCCGTGCCCTCCTCAGTCCTCCAGAAAACGTAGACACAAAGAGGCACATGCGAGATACTCAAAGCACATGTGGTCATTATCGCGCGTGGCTAGAACGATTTGTTGGCCTTACTCGAATGAGTGTGGTGTGGTCAACATGAAAAACGTATTTTGTAAACCACAAATCCGTACTTTTTAAATTCTGTCCTTATAATGCACACACAAGCCTCCGATTTCTACATCCACATTCCGCTTCAATCTTGCAATACATGGTTCAAGCACAACCCGAACAACCCGGCTAATAGAGTTTTGATGTTAGCGGGTTGGGCTTCACACGGTGGCACCACGAACGGGCTCCCAACCTCTCACATGATGTAGGCTTTTGTGAGGTTAGTGGAGTGTTGCAAGGGCCCCATCGTTTAGGTTTGCAAATGCACGATTTGAGCATGGGAAGGAAAAAAGGGTCAGTATTTGGCATTTCTTGGCCAGAAAATACAGTACAGATTAGTTCCAGCCCTGCCCTGGGTTCTTCTGCCCTATTGGCCAGCACAAACCTGAAATTCTCACCCTAGCTTGAGGGTTATTGACCCATGAGCAAAAAGAGCAACCCAAAAATTCGAAGTATAACAAGGTGAATAGGAAACCATTTCTTTCAATGTTCCATGATGCATAATCGCATTGGGGGTGGTTGGAAAGTGCCAATTTGTTGAATGTTGGGACATTTTGACGTTCTTGCATCGCTGAAGATTGCAATGTACTGCACGTTGGTGTTTCATCGTGCTGGCAAAATTTCATGCGGTTATGCTTTTGAGTAAACTCGGGCAAAATCGATATGGTGGATCCATGGTGAGGAGGGCACATGCGTGGCAAAAGGACCGAAAAGCATAAACCACAGATCAAACACCGTAAAGACACCCTATCGGATTGTTGGCCACACGAACAAGCTACGTCTCCAAAACATGGTGTCCTCACCTCCCACTTTGGTTGGTCGGGCTATGCCTTAGTGTTCAACCGTTCGATTTGAAATGAGACATGAGAGGCCTTGGGTGTTGAGATGTCATACGTTTGGCTGCAGATCTAGTGCCCGCCGCTTGCAGTTGTGATTGTGTGCCCACGGCCCCATCCTTCAACCGTTGGGTAAAACGCAAGGGGGGGGGGTATTTTTCACCTCCGTGTTGGGGCTGTGTGAACACAACACGGTAGGGGGTGGGGGGGTATTTTTCACCTCCCGTGTTGGGCCCGTGTTGACATTGCCTATAGAATTTGTGTTGTGGTGTGTTGTGGTGTGTTGTGGTGTGGTGTGTTGTGTTCTTTTCGTGGTGCGTTGTGTTGTTTTGGTTTGTGTTGTTTGTGTTGTGTGGTGTTTTGTTATTTTGTGTTGCTTTCCTTTTGTGTTATGTTGTGTTGTGCTTTGTTTGTTTGTTGTTTTCTTTTTATGTTGTGTTGTGTTGTGTTGTGTTGCGTTGTGTTGTGTTGTGTTATTCGTTGTTTTGTTTTGTTTTTTTTGTTGTGTCATTTTGTGGTGTGTTCTTCTTGTTTTGTTTTTCGTGTTGTTTTGTGGTGTGGTGTGGTGTGTTGTGGGGTGGGGTGTTGTGTTGTGTTGTGTTGTGTTATGTTGTGTTGTGTTGTGTTATGTTGTGTGTTGTGTTGTGCAGCCAAGCTTGTCGACATCCCCGTCTTCTTGTATTGGTAGGTGTAGGCAAGGGGGGGGCGGTATTTTTCACCTTTCTGTTGGGGCCGTGTTAACACAACAGTAGGGGATTGGGGGGGTATTTTTCACCTCCGTGTTGGCCGGCCGAGTTAACACGCTCTGCTGTGCATGCTTGCATTGTGTTGTATGTTTGCCCGTCAACTATGATGGAGACACGTTCTATCTTCATTTTCATGGCGCATGAATTGCCACCGCAAGGGCAAGGGTGGGGCGTTGGGGCGTTGGGGCGTTTGAGGCGTTTGAGGTTTGGGGCGTCAACACCTTCGGGACCAAAGCTCAAGCACAAATCACGATTGATTCTCTAGATCCGGCACTTTTTGCTACCTACGTTGGTGTCAAACAACCATATTTTGTGTCACGTCCGGGCGACTCTGTGCTGCCGTTCCGTGCCCGGTGACGATAGTGCGTTTCATCCAATGCCAAAGGAATGCTCCTTTCACTCATCCCGAATCATTGTGCGCCATTTGTCGCTCTGATTTCTTTGGTTTTCGAGCACTACACGGAAGGTGTCAATGCTTCTCAATACAAAGAAAAACAATGTGTGGCAGCAACGTTGGTACTCTATGCTCATGAACATTTATTGTGCTCTGTAGCATCACCTGTCGTTGGTTGTACGCCTTTCTTGTCAAAAAAGGTTCGGCCGTTCGAGAGACACGTACGGTATCGCTTTGCGTGTTCATAGGGTATGAATGTCATCCACATTGTGTGTCCGGTTCAGTTCTCCACCTTGTACAAGTAGGCTCTCGATTGAGGAGCGTGCGGTTGCTCAACCTCGTTGTGGGTCAAGTACAATGGGGTGGCACAACGCGCGGCAACATGCATTGTGCTCAATAGCATCACATTTCTTTGGTTGTACGCCCTTTTTCGTTGCCTTTGTGGTTTGGTTGCCCTGTCTCATCGCCTATGGTACGGAGTGTATTTGGAATCTAGTCGCTAGGTCACGAAAGCATCAATCGAAGCAAGTGCGGTGAGCAAAATTCCGTTTTCAAGATATCGTCGTTCATTCCCGCATTGTGCTCGTTTTGCTTTTGCGTTGTGTACGCATCGGCATACTAGTTGTCTCGACACCTCTTAACAACCATATTGATCTCATCGCATGGTGGTAGTTTGAGGTTCGCTTCAACTTCAACTTCCACTACGGAACGCTAGCCGCATAGGTGGTATTTGACAAGAATTTGAGCCTTGGCACTAGCGTGTAGTTCCCCCCTCTTTGCGCAAACAACTCCGGTTTCCTTTTGAAATTGACGGTTCCGTTACCGTTGAAGTAAATATTTAGCAAGTTGGAAAGCTCCTATTGTTTGGACTCTAGTGGGCAGCGGCTAGTCCAAACGACAAAGGGTGAAACCAAAGGGGTAGCCGGGGGCCTTTTTCAATTTTGGTCCGTTTCCGAGCTTGCGCAAATAAAAAGGGCGGGGAGGCAAATAATCATGAGGGTGGGCATATCCCATGTAGATGGTCATGGATGGAGCATTGTTTTTTTTTTTTGGCATACTCTGCTTGCTACGATTGACAATTTCTTTGTGCCACAACCGACAACTTCTCCGCAAATCAGATGCGCAACCACTCCATTTCTACTGGGTGGCATCTCTCCGTGCATGAATGAATGCCTCTGAAGAGGGCACAACCGCACATCTCATTCTACTTTCATGTGGGCACGCCTACGGTTCGCGTTGTTGATGGTAGTCTTGGCGGCAAATTCAATCGCAACGCCCACACAAACTCTCACCCCAACTCTCACCCCTAGATTCACATTAATATCCACACCAACCGCAACCCAAAGCCCATCTCCAACGGTGACACCAACCCCTACATCGTGTGAAGCCCATACCTCAACAACGACGCAAACGCCAAGTTCAACAAGCAGCATTTCACAATCATGTAAAGGAACACCAACCCATTCACACACCATCACTCTTACGACGCTGCCCACCGACACTCGCACATCCTCCATGACCACCACGGCAGTCCCCACGAAGTCCTGTACACCAACGCCAACCGCCACACCTATGGTGACTTTGACACCAACAATAACCCCAACGATTACTCCCACACTTAGCTTCACAAGAACCGCAATGCCAACATTCACCTCCTCGTTCACCCTCACAATGATACCCACTTGGACAGTGAGCCCTTCAAGTACCATCACGGTGATTCCCACTTTCACTCCAACTCCTACCTCCAGTCCAACAACAACTCCAACACCCAGTAGCACGCTCACGGTCATTCCCACGTACAGCCCTACGACAACACCAACAGGAACATCTTCACGCACTACAACACTCACACCGACATTTACAACCACCTCAACACCAAGCCCAACGCCTACCGGCACATGTACACTGTCCGCCACCCTAACATACACCCCCTCTTGTACAATCACAGTGATCCCAACTGCAACACCCAGCTCCACCTGTTCCTCTACCCTCAGTCCCACATCAACACTCACAGGAAGCATGACCTCCTCTACATCGATCACCGGAACGTGTACGCCAACGAGCAGTGGTACTGCCACCATGTCGATGACACTAACCTGCACAAGCACGTTGACGCTGTCTTGCACTCCCTCGTGCACCTTAACATCCACGTTAGCGGTGTCCCCAAGCTTGACGTGGACCATGTCTCAGAGTGTGACGTCCTCAGTTTCCTCCACCGTTACGCACACGCGAACATCGACAATAACACGTACTTGTACGCCCACACCCACCGCCACTCCCAGCCCCACGTCCACCCTCACCTACACAACCACGACCTCTCCCTCACCAACAACCTCCCCTAGTCCTTCACACACCCCTTCAGCAACGTCAAGTTCATCCCCAACAGCGACACCCACCCCCTCCGAGACATCAACCCCCACTCCCACCGCCACTGGCCATCTGACCACATCTTGCACACCATCTGCGACCCAGACACCTTCAGAACTCTTCACGCGGTCCCACACCACCACCACTTCAAGCACGCAGAACCCCACCTGCTCTCTGTCGTCAACAATACGCCCAAGCCCCACCTCTTCCCGCACTGTTTCTTCCACCACCTCCCCCAGTGCCGCACCATCCCGGTCTTGTACTGCCTCTTTTACCGCCTCGAGCCGCGTCTCCCAGACGTTCTCAGCCACCCCGACTTCCACGGTAACGGGCACCGCTACAGCGACTGGCGTGGGCACCGCCACCCGCACCCAGTCTGGCACGCCCACGGCCTCCAATACGATGTCGAAGACCCCAACTGCTACGCCCTCCGCCAGCGCGTCCCCGTCACCGTCTCCCACACAGACCTCCACCTGGACCCCAACCTCAAGCGCCACGTCCACACCCACTCCCACGCCTACACCCACCCCCACACCGACACCCACACCCACGCCGACCCCAACCCAGAGCCTTGGTACCACCCTCAGCGAAGTGGCCAGTGCATCCGCCTCTTTGTTGCCGCAGGATACCCAGAGCCCCAGCGCGGACACCACTGACAGCTGCACGTGGGCTCTCACAGCGCCACCCACCCGCACGGAAACCCTGTCGCGCCCTGCAATGCTCTCCCTCACTGTGTCGTCCTGCCTGACAGCCAGCGGCAGTCCAAGCACCTCAGCCTCAGACACTGCCACATGCACTGGCGGATGGGTCACCGGGAGCAGCACCCCGAGCGCGACCTCAACAGGGCGGCTGCGTGCCACGATCTCTCCGTCCCTCACATTGACGTTGGATCCGCAACCCTCGTGGTCGCTGTCGTGCAGCTGCACGCGCTCCCGTTCAGCACAACCCTCTCTCTCGGGTTCTGCAACGGCGTCCTCGTCCCTCGTGGGCAGCCTAACTGGCACAGAGCATCCGATCCCTACTACCAGCGCCTCGTACACTGCCGTGGCCGTGCCCTCCGGCACGAGAACACCCACTGCTACCTCCAGCTGCACGTGCACGGTCAACGGCCCGCCATCTGCCTCCCCATCCTCCCGTACGCCAACCGCCTCCCTCTCCGCTGCGCTGTCCCAGTCCCTGACTCCCTGGCGCACACCCACCGCCACCACCACGTTGTCTGTGGTCCCAACTTCGTCGCGCACCGCAAGTGCATCCTGCGTACCAACCCAGACTTGTAGCTGCAGCTGCACCCTGACCGCTTCCGTCACTGTATCACCCACACACTCCCGGGCGACACGCACAACCCTGTCATCAACGCACAGCCTTTCTTATGCCGTCACCGCCAGACCTACCGTACCAATAACCCTCACCTGCAGCCCTCCGTCCCTCTCACCCTCGAGTACTGGCAGCAGCCTCACCAAGACCCCTTCCAAGTCGCTCATCTTCCGCCCCTCCGCAACCCCTTCCCTGCGACTGGCCCTCACAGAAACTTCAAGCCCAAGCACCACATTTCCAGTAACTCAGAGCAGGTCGCGCCGGGGCTCTGGCTCACTGTCTGAGACTCCAACCGCATCGCCGTCAGGCTTGGGGACGCTGACGCGCGTGCCCGTAACGCGGACGCAAAGCACCACAGTCTCCGCTTCTCCGTCGGAATCCGCAACTTCGGTCCTACTCGCAACGCCCACTAGGACCCTAGGCCGGTCCATTTCTCGCTCCCCGCGATCAACGCAGAGCTCGTCGGTCATCGGCACACGTACCACGACTCTTACGGCCACCAGCACGCAGACCATATCGGGAACCGCCGCAGTCCAAAGGACCGTGACGCGGTCGGGACTCGATACTGCAACCAGCACTGCCCTGGCATCGCTTACATTGTCAGGCCTGGACACTTTGACAGTCACCAGCACTTGGACGGAGACCAGTACGGAGTCAGGGACGGCCATCGCCGACGGCAGCAAGACGCTGTCAGTGTTGGATACGGTCACGCACACTGTAGTGGCGTCGCCCACGCTTTCGGACTTCCCGACCGTGAGTCAGACGAGCCCCGGGACTGCAAGCGGGACCATATCAGCAACAGGCCCGTTTCCTGACACCGGGACCCTGTCGCGTTCCGATACGGCCACCGTCACCAAGCAGGCATCGCTGAGTCTCGCAGATGTGACACCCTCGGCCACTCCCGGCCACACGGCATCACCCCTTGCCGTGACGCGCTCGACGCCTCCAACCGGCAGCCTTAGCCTGACGGCAAGCCTCACCGCCTCCACCCAGTGCCTTCTGGAAGTGTACATGACGCGCCTGCCCTCCCCTGACGTCAACGTCGCCCTGCCACTGACTGTCGAGGCAGGGCACCGCCTGCACCCCGTTGACCCCTGCGCCACGTATCCCTCCCACCACGTGTGGGATTGCCACCCCACCCCATGCAGCTTCGCAGAGTTCCCGTGGGACAGCCGCACGGGCGGTGCGCGCGCGACGATCCGGATCCCTGCGCACGCTCTCGCCCCGGGCAGCACCTACGTCTTAAGTTACCGCGTGGCGTTCCATGACCCGCTCGCGCATACCATGTACAGCGACGCCCGGGAACTGCGGCTGCAGCCGCGACTGCTGCCACTCCTTCCTCACTTGCTTCCCAATGCGGCCTCGGTGCCCCCGCGAACTCCGTACCGAGTGTCCGCGGGACTCTCCCGTGATCCCTCGCCCTTCGCGGGCGGTGGGCTGACGTTCCACTGGTCAGTATGTGCGATTGCAGCCGGAGACACGTGCACCCCTTTCGCGCCTGATCACCCATTTGCTGCGGCTCTGCCCTCCCGCGGGGCCACAGAATTTGAACTGCCTGGCACGGATTGGGTCGGGGTGGCGAGGATCACGCTAGTCTACGCCCACGCGGCATCCAATCGCACGTCGCAGGCGCAATGCGAGCTGACGTATGGGCCCTTCACCCCCAACGCCACGCTGCATATCACGCTGAATCAAAGCGTGGGGGAGAAAGGGAGGTACAGCCCCCGAGCGTTGGCTCCTTTGGGGCTTTACCCGCAGTGGGTGCAAACCGCCGGGCCAGGCCGCCGGGAGCGCTCCGCCGAAGTGATCGCGACGGCGCGTCTGTCGTGCTCCTACACATACGAATGGACCAGCCCCGATGTCCTGCTTAGCCCTGCGGTCCTCGTAAGCGCCGGCACGGACACCTGGATCCATGCATCCAACCAAGACATCCACATCTTCTTGCAACAAGCTCAATTGCAGAACTTTTCCGGACCCCATCTCCACCTGTTGCTGGAAGCGACTCCCACAGCAGCTGCCTGCCACCCCCACCTCGCTTTTCTGTGCCGCAGCTCGCCGCAGGCCGCATGCCAACTGCAGGTTCCCAAGGGTTGTAGAGGGTTGCCCCCCCCCCCCCCCGATTTGTAACCGCCCTTGATTAGTGACCGTGGGGGGCGAGGGAACCCTTTCAGTTTTCCAAATTTAATTGGAATGCTGGATATTGAGCTTCACCTGTGTGTTTGCTGGTTGGACAAGGTAGTATTATTGGTGCGTTGCTGTGTACTTCAAATTTCTTGCCTCCAAAGCACAACACTGTACCCTGCTTGTATCATGCAGAACACTTAGTTCTTCGCATTTTCAGCCATGGATGTCGATCATGTTGACACGCACTCACCATGTACTGCCGTGTACTGTTGTCAATTTCCAACTTTCAGGCGGTAGTGTCGTGCTTGCCAAGATTCTGGGCCATGGTGCTGAGCACCGGTCCATCACATGTGAGTCTCCCAAGTGGTGTCGAACAAGACAGTGACAGTGCATGACGCAATGTGATTGTGTGGTGCAATGTGAGTGCGCGCGGAGTATCGGGGCTGGCCAGCCCCGAACCCGCGATAATTTTTGCCAACGAGAAATTGTATTTCACGCGTGATGTTCCTGAGCCAAACTGCTTGCCACAAGGGTTGGAGCCCCCTGTCAAACCCTCAACCAAGAGTGCAGCCAAACCTGCGGCCCAGGTGGCAGCCATGCCTGCAGCTTGAGAGCCCATTTGTGTAGCCCCTGTTGAGCATGTGCAGCTCTTCAAAGTAAAATACTCGCGCCAGAAAAAGTGGCACACAGAGCCTGTGTCTCAGTAGAGCTGAACATGCATCCCGACGGGCAGTTTCCGGGTCTTTTTGTGGTTCATATGCCCTCGTGTTTGCATTCATCTTGCTTCGTGTCACGTCCTTTGTGTTCCTCAGGGGGGGGGGGGGGTCACTTTGGGTTTGTTTTCCTGGGTGTGTGGGGATACCGTCGCGCACAGGTGGTTACTAATCAGGCCTGAATCAGGGGCGAGGTTTGGCACGAGGCCATGGTGTTGGTTTGTTTGCCTTTGGCAGCGCCTATTGGCCTCTCGCCCGTGGACATTCTGACCCTCTGTGGGTCAGAACGTGTTTTGGTTGTGCCAACGGAGCCCCTCGATGACTCATCCTACTCTGGGGTCGGGTCGGGGTCGGCTGTCCCAGGGCTGCTGCCCGTGCCATTGACCAGGTGCATCCAGTCAATGCTGGGTTTGCCAACTCCAGCACTGAGTTGTGCGCGCTGGTGTGTGCATCTGCAGGATAATTTTCCTGACAGGGGCTTCTAACAACCACAATGATTCTTTCCCTTTCATCCCTTCTTTTGCCTCCTTCTGTGCTCTGCCCCATTTTTGGCGAGCGCGGTCTGCCCTATCCTGTTACCTCCCCTTGTGTTTCCCTTTCCCCCTGCCCAGCTTCCTCTGGGCTTTCCCTGTTCGTCCTGTCCTTGGGGGTAAAGGGCGGCGGGGGGACATGTTGCTGCGTGGAGGGGGAACGGGAGGGGGAGGGGGGTCATCGTGCACTGTCCCCTTCTTCCCCCTGGGGAGAGAGATCCTGGCTCAATGGGGCTCCTTGTTGGTGTTGTTGCACTGGGTGTTGGTGGTTTTGGCCACTTGCTTCTGCTGGCACACATATACCAGGCTGTCCTGGGCGTAGTTTCATGCTGTTCAGGAGGGGGGAGGGGGGAGGATTGTAGCAGGTTGTTGAGGGTTGTGGAGGGCTGCAGAACGTTGTGGATGGCTTTTGAGTATGAAGGCAGATGATGTGGGGCAGATGATATGTGATTGTCCAGGTTGAAAGGGTTGATCCAGGATGTGCAGTTGCATGCAGTCATGGCAGTTATATGGGCATATTTTAGAAGCCTGTATGGAGCTGTAGGGTTGTGTGGAGTTGAAAAAGGTTCTGATGAGTTGTATGGCCGTGTGGGGTTGTATGGGGTCGTGTAGAATTATAGAGGGGTGTCTCGGAGTTGTAGAGGCGTATTTGGCTGTGCAGGGTTATATTTGGGCTGGGTCGGGTTGTCGTAGAGTCACACCAGGGTGTATTAGGTGGTGTTGAGTTGTAATTGAGTTGTTTTGTGGGTGCGCTTGGCTCCTATTTGTGTCTCCAGGTCGCTCCACGCTGCGTCTGGGTTCCTCTCCAAGGCTGCTACCCCGAGGGCTGCGTGCCAGTCCGCCTCGCCTTCAGTGTACCTATTAATGCTGGCCCGCAGCCAATAGCGCCTAGCACGAGCCCCAGCCCTGCGGGGCTGCAGCTGCGGGTTGCCCTCCTCAGCGGTGCCCCAGCCGATTGCAGTGGGTGCGGTAGCGTGTACGATTGTGACCGTTGCGGCGTGGGGATCCTACTGGTTGACGGTGCCACGCTGCCGTGGGCCCCCGAGCACCGCTTAGAAGTCGCGACGGACGCGTGGCTGTGGGAGGACTCGGACGGAGGATTGGAGTACGTGTTCTTCTACGACCACTTGGGTGCGTGGCTCCCGATTCAGACATTCGAAGGCGATGGGCTTTGGAGCCTCTGGACCGCTATGCGCGCAGACCCTTGGCACATGCGGCGCCGCCTGCCCCTCCCCCTGCTGCACCCGCAGGAGGCGGTCCTGCGGTTCGGGGTCGTGGTCAGAGACGGGGATGCGGCGGAGTACTGGCATTGGGGGTCGACGATCCGTGTGGTGGGCCCGGGGACCGGGCCTCCCGCCCCCGCATCAGCCCCCGGTCCTGCAACCGTGGCCCCGTCTCCGTCCCTCCCGCTGCCTGCAATGTCCTCCGACCCCCGGGAGGCCGTGTGGGCGTGCCGCGCTACGACGTCCCCACCGTATTCATGGCACATGCTGTTCGCCGCCGCGACCGCCGCGATCCACTGGCCCGGCCCGGCCCCATGCCGCCTGGCATCTGCGTCCGCGACCCCGCTGCCGGTGGCGTCGCACGTGCTGGCGGCGGTGCGCAATCTCTCGGCCGCGTCGTCAGACCCGGCCTCGTTGCGGCACGTGTACCCTGCAGTCGCCCTTGCCGCCGTGCGCAGCGCTGCAAACGCCTCGAACGCGACCCTCCAGGGCGTGCTGGAGTCGGTGCAGCAGCGCCTGCAGACAGGCTGGCTGCCCCCCCCCGTTGCGGGCCTGTACTTGGCCCTCCTGCAGCGCATTCTGGACTACGCCCTCGCCGCCCCCGGCCGATCCCTCGCTCTCCACTGCATCGCCCTCCTCCACGGTGCCGTCGTCCATGGCGCCGGGATCGGCGTTGAGGTTGGGCTCACGACGCACCCCGGCGCCCCCAGGTCAAGGGGCCTGGCCAGCCGCACGCGCCGCACGGTCCCGTGCGCATCGGCCCCGCAGCACTTGCCGCTGGGCCCGGCATGGGCGCGGGTGCCCGCCCTCGACATGGACATGGGCTACGACCTCCGACTCACGTACTACCCCACGGACGTCCACGGCATGCCCGCCCCATTGCCCGTGGAGAGCGTGCTGAGCTTGCGATGGGCCTCGGTGGAGGGTCTGGCAGGCGGCAGCTCCGCGGACGGGGCCGGATCGTTGCCCCCCACGGCCACATCGCGGCTGGAGTACTGCCTGCGGGCGCCGGGGCCCGGCAGCGGGGTCCCCACCTGCGCGACCCTCGGCGCCGGGGCGGCGACGGCGTGGCAGGTCGCCGGGCCACCGCGCCCCCGGCAGTGGAACGCGACGGTGCTGGGCCCGCCCCCGCCCAACCTCCCGACAGCGGAGCCACTGCGCTGCTGCCGCGCGAGCGCGGCGGCGGACTTCGCCATCGTGTTCGTGCCCACCCCCACCCCCACCCCCACCCCAACCTCCACCCCCACGCTCACGCTCACGCACAACAACACCCACGCCCTCGCCGCGACCCCGTCGTGGCTGGTTCCCACCGTCGTGGCGCTGGTGTTCAGCCACCTCCTCTGCTTCCTCCTGGGGCTGTCCGCGGCGTGCGGGCTCCTGCGATGGTGTCGCCGGCGGCGCCCAGCGTCGCCGGCGCCTCCCAAGGACCTTCTGGACAACGGCATGGCTGTCGGGCCGCAGGACGCGTCCCCTTCGGAGCTGCCCCGCCTCGGTTGCACGCCGAACCCCCTGCTTCCTCCACGCACTCTGACGGACCCGCTGCCCCATCGGGCCGATGGTGTGGCCGACGAGGCAGACGGACATCAGGCAGTGCCGCACGAAAGAGGGCCGCCGCCCGCGCAGAGGCAGACGGAGGCGCCCCGGGGCCTGCAGTCGCCTGCGCGCACCGCCAGCCCCTTCTTCTCGTACCATCCCGCGGCACAGCCCTCCCCGAGCTACGGGGCCGAGGGAGGTGCGTCGATGTGCCTTGTGTCCGGGGTCTGGGACGAGGGTGTGAAGGTTATGGACAGTGGCCTCCAGCCCCTGTCGTCCCCAGGGGCCCAGGGGTTGCGGTCCGGCCGTCGGCCCTCCACGACCCCAGAGCCCCGGTCCCGCGACCCGCGGCCGCTGGACGGGGGATGGGCGGACCGGTCTGCTCTCTCTCTGCTGCCGCTCACACACATGCCACTGGCGCAGTGGGGGTCGGGCGGCCCCCACGACAGCCCCGCTCCTGAGTCCGCGTCCCCAAACCAATGGTCTTTTGAGGTGTCCCCGCGTATCCATGGGAGCCTAAGCGCATCAGAGCGCAGGAGCTCGGACCCCCGGCGCCTGCAAGTGCCGGACCCGACGCAAGACTCTGCGGCAGAGCCGTCGCATGTGCCGGCAGAGGCTGCGCGTGCCACAGCGGAGCGTCGCCCTGTCTCGGGTCGGGCCCGGGAGCCCCGCCCCATGAGCCCGCGGCACGGGGGCCGGGCAGCAGTGGCCGAAACAGCGAAACCCCCGGTGACCCCCGAGTGCAACGACCACGAAGACGTGATGTGGAAGGGCGCGGGGATGTCCCCGCAGTGGAAGCGCTGGCGGGCGGTGGCGGACAGCCGGCGGACGCCGACACCCACGTGGCGGTCGTGGCGTCGAGGCTGGTCGGCGTGGTCCGATGAATCCCCACCCGAGGGCCAGTGATTACCCAGCCAGAGCTCCACTGAACAAACAGTTCGAGGTGGGGGGGGGGGGCGGGTTGTCCCAGACCATCCTCTCCCCCTGGACCTGCCCCCCCCCCTTTCAGTGGGGCTCCGTTGGCACAACCTACCAAGGGAAAGGAAGGGTGAGTAGGGAGGTAAACATCGGCCAGGCAGGGACAGGGAGGGCACAAGGTGGTGAGAGGCCGATGGGCGTAGGGTACGGGGATCGGGTTCAAGGGAAGTGCACCGTCGAGTGGCGAGAGGCCAACAGGCGCCGCCAGCTGCAGACAGCAACACAACCAGGTGTCATGCCAAACCCCCCTTTTCAGTGGTTGTGGAAATTAGGGCAATAATCATAATTCAAAAGCAACCACAAAAAGCTTCGGTCATCTGTGGCCGGAGGTTGTTCTGCACAGTTATGCTCCCGTTGATTTGTTTTCAACAATGTCACCTTCGTTGGTTAACCTCCCATTGGGCGGGGCCTTACTGATCTGAAACTTCAGAGACAACGAAGTTTTTGATACATGACCCTGACCGAGCCGTCACCATTGACCTGAACCCCAACTGCTTTACCAAGGGTGAGCCCCCTGCACAGTGCGCGGACTGTGGAACTGCTGGCTTTGCAAACACGCCAAAGCTCGTCTCGGGCGCCGTGCCCATGCTGTGCAGCATTTGGGCTGTGTTCAGGCCCTTGAATAGTACGATGATAGAATGGTAGCAGCCCTGACTGATGGTTCAAATTGTGATGTCAGATCCCTGGATGTACTCATGGCTGAGTAGATATCTGCTGTCACAGCAATTTTCGGTAGAAAGTACCGGCTCTGTGGGGTACAGTTCTGGAGGCTGCAGCCCAGAATTATTCTAGGACAAAAAGACCCTCCATCGCGCACACAGTGTGCGGGAACACCCCCTACGGATTGCGAGTCGGGTCCGCATTGTAACCCGAATCCTAACCCCAAATGGCACCCGAACCTGCCTGTGCCAGGGGTTCCCCTGTTTCCATACCAGGGGATGCCTAACCAAAGTGTGACCAAAGAAGCCCATGCGGTAGGCCTGAGCCTGCACAGGGTCCAGCCATCTGAATTGCCATGCTCTTGGGCCTCACAGAAGTCGGACTCCAAATGGTACACTGAAAGATGATGTATGACTTACATGCCAATATCGACAGCCCGGTCTCCCACCCCTGACACAAGGATCATCAATTGCCCACGGATATACAGACTGTTACTGAAGGTCGGGGTGTTGATGGTCTTCAGCCTCACCAGCCCGCCATCTGCAGTTGCAGAATATAGACTTGGGGTAGTCAATGCGTACCAACCCCTGGGGTACACACATACATACAATTTCCATAAACTACCCACCACTACTTTTGCTGCAATACATCCACGCTAACTTAACAGGGGGTGTTTGTCTGGATCGGGCGAAACATGATTTTGACGGACGTTATTCCGTCACGCGTTGGGTACCTGAGTCACAACTGTCAGGTTTTCCAGGTTCATAGTTTCCTCTATTTCAGACCGGAACATAGAATGATAGTCCATAGAAGCGTCCACAAACCATGTTCACCGACTCATGCCCGGTGCTATCCTAACAACGCAAAACGGTTACGTAATATCCTCGAGGTTGGAGATTGATAGAATCCGGGAGAAGTTCGACATGATAGGTAGTCCATGTGTAGCAAGACAAATTGTGTATATATTGTGGTTTATAAACACATCCTATCTTCCGACGCGGAGTATGTTTCACCAGATCCGGCAAAACGGGGGAAATAGTGATTGCACGTATATCCTATCTGCTTTGTTCATTACTACCGGGTCATCAAGGTAGCTCAATAGCTAGTAACACATACATACAGCAAACAAAACAACACAAACTATTATTGTTCTGCTATCAAAGCCGCGGCTTGTGGGAAGAGCCGCCTCGGGGAGAAGGGGGTGGCCTTTCTTGATTTGGCAATCTTGTGGACTTGTTTTGCCGAAAGATAAGGCACAAGTTGTTGCAAGGGCACAACCTACACCTGGCATAAATCGCCTCCACGTAGCAGCTCCAGTTGAAAATACACGGCATCCTCGTCTTGGAATACGTGGTAGCATTTGGTACAACCCTTGTGCTCGAGCTCCCGCGTCACGTGGATTTCAGTTTGCAGCCGTCGCACATCTTGTTCCCGCTTTAGGCGGCTTTTGAAGACCTTTTTGGCATGCAAATTCGTCAAATATGCCACCGCAGCCACCACCACTTTACATAGCAATTACATCGCTTCATGCACGCGTGTGGTAAACCAAAAGGCCCTTCTAGTACGCAAAACCTCCGTCGTGGAGCGAGTTTGGTAGCTTTTCGTCGTTGTTGTTAACGGGATCGGTGCACGTAGTCGTTTCATATCGCCCCATCTTGCAAAACTGGTTCTCAGTTGTCATAAACTATTCTTTTGTTGTCTGTGGCGACCGGCACAGAATCACATTCAAGTCCAATGTCGGATAGCTATCTGTGCATTCACCGTTTCCATTAGAACTGAGTCATTCCTAACCCGGGTATTCGTGATCCGCACTTTAGCTGGATCTAGTAGAAGCTCTACACACGAGGAAAACAGAGTTACGCTTTTTTGTCCTTGCTCATCGATTCCTCCGAAACCGACCCTTCTTGATTTTCGGAATTCGTGAGGATATTTTGGGGCTTGGGGATGAGGATGTTTCTTCAGGGACAGGAAAGCGCAGGAAGATGACTAATTTTTCCATTCTCCCGTGTTGATTGGTTGTATTTAGCAAAAGGCGGTTACTCCCTGTGCAATCGGAAGCACACTCTTTTCTACCCTTGATGACCACCCGCCAGCCCCTCTTTTTTTTTTTTTGGCGAAAACAAGGAATAGAGCTTATTGTCGGCAAGGATGCCGCTCATCATAGGGGACCTTCTTCAAGGTTTTAATAGCTCTTTTGCCGACGTGTTCTTTGAATCCATGCGTTGGCTGATTTGTTGGTGAAATGAGACGAGTCCATGTTGAACGGATGGATGCCTGATCCATTCATGCTTGGCGAGATTTATGTACCTCTTTTATTTCGCCCGATCCGGTAAAAGATGCCTGCATTTCCTGGACCGGGGGGACTTGGTAACTGCGATATTTGCAGTTTTGACACCAAAGTTGAATCCCCAAAGGATTCCTTTGCCATGTTGCAAACGACCAAGGACGGTAGCTTGCTCCCTGTCAGCGAAAGGATTGCAAAATCGTCTTAGAAAACGCTGTTATGGGGGACTGTTCAACAGTCACCGGTGACGACACATTGAAATACACCGTTCAGGTCACGTCATATGATGGTTTTGTGCAACTAGTTTCCACAGACCAAAGGTAATGGTGGAGTACACAAGACAAATGTAATGTAATGCAATGCAAATTTACCTTACCGGATCCGGCAATCTCCCAATCACCCTCTTCGGTCACCTGGTCTGCATGACTCCTATTATCAGGAAGAAGCCTTGCCTGTTGCATGCTCACTTGTTACACCACTTCCTCTGAACCCGTGAAGAAGAAAACAAGAACGTGAGCTGCTTACCCTACAAGAAGGAATCCATCCCATCTGCCCCAACACGCAATTTCCCCCCTTGTCTTCACCTCTTGATCATGTACCTCATTTTTAGGGCACTTTCATTTCATGAAGTCGCCCATTGCAACGAAGATGACCCCAAATCTAGGATGAAGCTTTTCCGCAACCCAGGGATTGGCCACACTCTACGTGCCCTGGTTGGTGCACCTTCGCTAAGCGCGCACGTTTTCGGGGGGCAAACGTCGTCGTGTATGGACAATGCATTACCGAAGGTTGAAGTAAAATGTGTAATGCACTCGTTTGCAATACCGATAGGTCATTACTACATGGAACTCACCTCATGAGGCTATGCACGACACCTGGATCCCTGATCTTTTTGCAGGCTACGGTGAGCCAAACAACGTTCAACCAGGGTCACCGTGATTGGACAAGGCCGTGCTTGCGCAAAGGCGAGCAGTGAGGTACAATCCCCAGGTGGCTTGGTGGCACAACCCCATCGCTTGGCAACATGAAAATGCACAAAACACAAAATTGCCGGCAATCAAATTGATTGAGTTGTCATGCGATTATTGGATTTTCAGTCAATGGCTAAAACATGGCAACAACGGAGTGCTGTCTATCTTGGGGTAGTCAATGCGTAGCAGGCAGTCCCAGAGACCACCAAACCCACACAAGGAGGTTGATTTTTTGTTTGACTGGATGTTTTACCGGAAGGGTTTCCCCGTTTTTCCTGCTCAAAAGAGGACTGTTTGGGTGATCTCGACATTTGAAAAGAATTTTCCAGTTTTTGCCTTCTATCGTTTTCTCAAAAAGCACATTTGTCAGACACTACGGTAACAGACATTGTTTCGCCGGATCCGGCAAAAAGTGGATGACCGGTAAAATAACCAGGTTCCGTGTATGGTATCCCCGTATTCATCTGCAAGAGCAAACTACATGTAGGGGCGGGGAATATAACACCAAGGAAGGGCAGTAACAATGTATGCATGCATGCCAATTACAGGGTTTGGGAAATAAAGGCAGATGAACAATAGCGTTGCACAAACGACGGACTTCAGTTTTGGGAAAAGCATTGTGTATCGCAGATGCACCAAAAATACAGTTGAGAACGCAAACCTGATCTCAGTTGTGACCTGACACTATGTCGCTCTGTGTATTATAAAATAATTAGCACATTCCAATGTTGTCCTTGTGAATAGAGAAACATGGTTGTCGTTTGAATGTGAGACGACATCTTTGTGAGTCTTAGTGAGAAAGAGGTGGCCAGGTCATGCGTTTGAAGAGATATTTCTGCGCATTACGGCATTTTGCTTCCTTCCCCTTTCCCAGCGGTTCCTCTCCCACATCGGTCCTGGTATGGTATGGGGTGGTGAGCGCCCACAAAATTGACACCGCAACCTACACCCAAGAATTCGGGCAAACGGGTACACCACACTCCCTCCCAGCCCAGGCCTTTGGGCAGGTCCCCAGCCAGGGATGGGGGAGGGGGGCTCAAAGAGGAGGTCGTCTCCCGACACTCTAGGGAGACGACTCACCCAGTAAACAAGCAGGCATGTGTAGGGCACACAATTCCACACGCCACCACTCCACGGGCTGGTTCAGATGGTCCCTCACAGCACACCCACAAGACAGAGCCATGTCGGCATGAGAGCAGTCTATTGATGGCCATCTATCGTGACCATTGTTGATGATGCCTGTGGCGCACCCCCCAATTGAGTGTTTGCAGCCTTGCCCCCTTTTTGAACGGGGGCACCTGTTCCTGAAGCTCTTTGATGTCAAACACTCCCAGCCTGGTCCCAATTTAGCCCCCCTAATTTATGCAGTTCATGCAGGTGATTTTCAGGCATTCTGCCCTGTGTACTGTAGCAGCGGTCTGACATGACCAGATTGGAACCTGATGGGCCGGACAGGGTTTGAGCTGGCATTTGATGGGTGTCAACTGGGGTGCACGGGTGTCAAATGGGTTCCATGCGTCAGACAACGGGAAATGGTGAACATCAAATGAAAAAAGAAAGCAAGCCGAATGCTGCAACAGAAAACAATTGTTCATAGGCAACGCTCCGCGTCCTCTTTCCCACTGCTTTTTGGGCCCCAGTGTACCCTGTGTCTACCCGACTCTAGATGAGCTCTCAGGTGAACAACCCAGTGAGAAGTGGGGATAGATAGATTAGGCCCAGGTTTGCACAACGTGAGCCTGTGCGTCTCCTACTGCCTACTGATCTGGCATTTGCGTACATACTCTTTGAGTGTTATGCCATGGCATTCGTATTGCGCTCCGAAGGGTATCCATGCTGCGGCTGCAGGGTTCCGCGGATCTGCAGCAAAACAACTGTTCATGTTTGGGCTCTGCTGCCGATTCCCCTGCCTTTAAACAACAGGGCCTCATCATCACCAAAACAAAATATGGGATGGCACAAGGCAATCGCACAGGAGCAAGGCGGTATGTACGCCAGGCGTAACCACACAAGCTCCATTTTCGACACATCCGGCTGGCAGACAGACAATCTGGACCGAATCTCCAGGCTGACGCTGTTTAACAAAGTCGTAACGCGAAGTGGGGCATTCTTTAGTGCCCTCCACCCCGCGCGCACGCTCTAGTACAGCCCTCCATCTGCAGTGAACATTCCACTTCTGTCCTCCTGATATGGGGGTGGAAATGGGGCAAACCGGGAACCTCTGGCCCTGTATTATATTTCAGTGTGGAGGATGTTCTTCAAACTTCACAGTCTTGGGAACCACGGCATGCGGTCAGCTGTAGTAGGAACGCTGCATACATGAGCAGCTGTATAGAATATGTCTGTTGACCCAGGCTGTTGCCTGAGAGCTCACATTGCATTTATTGACCTTGTTGAGCATGAACAAAAAAAATAGAATATTTCTGTTGCCCCCCCCTTCCCGTGTGTCGGTCATCGTGGTGTATTATTTGGGGGTCATGTAACTCTTGAACAGGCATTGTCCTTGGCACTGGATGTTCTGGCCGGTTTTGGAAATCCGTTTCCTGGCATGCCAGCTCCCTTTTACGTTATCCCTTCACAACTATGGTCATTATGGTAGTGGCCAATCACATCCAATAGTTCCCAGGACCAGGACCTGTGTGGTGAGCAGCTTTTTCAAGCACAAGGGAATTTGCCCAGCGGTGCTGTTCACCCTGTCTAACCGCTCGTGTCGCCTGGAATGGCCCTGCAATCGGTGTCATTTTAAAACGCTGATGAATGTTGATCGTGTTACGTGATATATGTGATGATGTGTTTCATGCATATGTACCTATGCATATTGTCCATACTAGATGAGCGTGTTTGGTGCAGTGCATCATACGTTGCCCAACTTAGGGAACATCATGCATTTGCGCATGTCGTTTTTGTCAATACTACTTCTGTGTTCCACCCTGGACTTTGCCTCTTTGCAACACCTGTATTGCCATGCATTGTGTCGCACGCCGCCGCTAAAAACAAATTCACCAACTACTAAACAAGTTTCACACCGAACCTGTAACCGTAGCTCCCCTAACTGCTAGGCAAGTTTCACCCCAAACCTGTAACCCTAGCCCCTGTGCACCACGCGCACGGATTCCACAGCACGCGAACAGGAGATTTCATGCCTCCCTGTCCCAAAGACCTCAGTACTGGATGTCTTTTGCCACACCCATGTGGCTTCCTACTTTTGCATTCATGTCCCCACGTCGCACTTCAGGACGGTACATCCATCGGGGCTCGGGCATCCATCCACCTGCACCCTGTGTTGCGACCTGCAGAGCTTTTCCTAAGTGCACAGCCCCAGCACCATGCGCAGTATTGGCCCTGACCTCTCTCGGACCCTACACCATGCAATGCTGCAACCACGGTGGCCACATGATAATTTCTCACCCGAAGGCGCATGGGGGAACGAAATCTTGTCTTCTGCTGTCTGTCGCTGAGCCAAGCTTCTCTGAGTTGACCTTTGTCTCCCACGCACAACCGTCGTCTCTCCTGCAGGTTTCGGTAGCTCCCCTGCACACTTCGGTATCCCCCCGCGCGTTTCGGTATCTCCTTGGCATCTCCTCAGTACTTGTCAGAATCTCTGCAGCTCCACCTCAGCGATGCGCATGAGTGCAATGTATTCACTCCTTGAGTTTCTTGGAGATTTGATACAATTCTCCAAATGGGGAGCATGGCACTGGATCTGTTTTGGTGTTGTTGCCGATGCCTGCACAAAGAGGCGAAGAGGTAATCCCCCCTGTCGAAGGCCAAGGTGCCCCAGAGACTGCCCTTTTCGGAAGCATGTTTTTTTTGGGGGGGGGGGGGGGGGGGGGGCAGCAACCACCAAATGCGGCGCGCGCCGAGCGAGCCACCAGCAACCCCCCCCCCCCCCTCCCTCTACAAGGTGCCCACCTACTCCACAAGGGCGGGGGCTGCACCCCGCGCGCCGGGAGGTGCCCGCCACGGGGGTGGCAACAGGGCCGTGGCCAGCCAACCGCGCACGGGACAGTCCATGTCGCACGGAGATGTGAAATCCTCGTACGGGGGGGCAGGCGGGTGGGACAGGAGGGGGTGCGCGACAGGGGCACCCAGGAGCGCCAACAGACAGGGGGAGGAGCAACACAGACACACAGAACGCGGGAGCCACACCAGGAGGGACAAGGGCGAGCACAGCAGACAAGGAGGAGGGGCACAGCGAGGCAGGAGAGGCAACCAGAACAGCGGGAACAGGGAACCAGAATGGAGGGGATGGGAGAGCGTGCACATGGGAGGCAGCGACAACAAAGGGGATGGCCTGGCCAGCCAGCCCCGTCGCTACCGGGTGCCAGGGCAACCCCTGCTCAACCGGCATCAGGTGGGGGTTGTCTCCAGCAGCCCAGATGGGCTGTTTGCGCAACAGGAGCGGGGGCCCATCAGGGGCAGACCAGCCGTGAGGGGGAAAAGGACATATGGTGGACGGCCGGGACAGCGCGTGGAGGAACAGGGCACCTGGGCCTCACGCACACAGAAACACAGCGAGGCAGGCTATGGACGGCCTGTGGACAGAGGCGCGTGGGCAGCAAAAACAGTCAAACGACCCCGGCAACAACCAGCGCATCCTCAATAAGCCAACTATTGGGCACCGCTGACGCGCAAACGGCATACCATGCCACATTCAGCACAGCCCCAACACACCAACTACTGGGCTCCGCGAACGCGGAAACGACACCGGCAAGAGCACCGCCCGCAGCGGCCGGCAGAAAGCAGCAACCCGACGCAACATGCAAAGGGAAGAACAGGTGACTGTCGAGGGCCCCGTAAAGGAACAACAACCAGACGGAATGTCACACAGGGGGGGCAGCACTAGGAGAGAGAGTAGAGCCCAAGACTAAGGAAGGGATCCAGGAATCAAACAATTTCAGCTTTGTCATCACAAAGATCGATGCTTGAAAGGTGTTGATGCAAATTTGGAGTCCATCTGTGCATACAGACCTTGGGTACACCGAGGCACCACATGTACCATGGTTCAAAATTTGCGCTTTCATCTTCAGATCAGGCGCGGAGCACTGCAACAACCATGCAATAGTGAAGACACAGTGGATGCTAGAGAGAGTCCACAAAGGGCTGACTGCTCGCTGCAGGGCGTGGCGCAGGTCAAGAATATTTTTTCCTCTTCCCAGAAACGCCAAAACCAACATCAACAACACAGACCTATCATTCCGTATTAATTTTGACTACTTGTGCCAAAATGCTATGGCAGATACACACACCGGTTTTTGCTTTTGAAGCCACTGAGGGTCAGAATCAACAGCTGCTGGCTGGCATGCAAGAAAACAGTGGGAGATGAAGTCTAAGAGTTGAAATGGAAGAACAATTGCTTATCAACTACCACATAGGCAAGCTTTGCAACCAAGTGTTGCACAGCATCCCACAAAAATTGGATGGTGGTAATCCCAGGTGTTACCCAACAACATTCTTGTACGCCATAACTTATATGAACAGGGCGTGCTTAGGAGGTGTCATGCATCTACCACATGTTGTCGCTAGACACAGGAGGAGGGGTACCTGCTACCCATGGTGAATGCTTGAAATATGTGCCGAAACGGCTGATAAAATAAGAAATAAGTAGAGGTGCAAAGAAATGGAATTTAGATTGAATTGATTCAATTGAAAACAGTGCTGTGCACAACCTTTTGCTCGGGGTCCCTTAATCATGACAGCTGCAATGCACAAAACCACAGGCAGTTGAGTTGATGGTGCTGATGTAGCTGTGTGCCGGTAGTACAAAGAATCCATTGAGGATATTCTTGAAGGTGCAAAAGTTCGTGCATCCTGGCCTGACAGCCAATGTGTGGGGTGGCATTGAATGGCAATTTGTTCACGGTAGGCAGTTGCAGCTGTGGACACAGGACACAGGCAAACACAGGCTGTGGACTGAAAAGGGCCCGCTGTGGTACCCATGCGTCGCATGCGTCATCTTGTGGTTTTCGCTAGCTAAAGGGGAACGGGGACTGTGGAACGATTCTTGCGCAGGGTTGTGGGTTCCAGGGCCTAGAGGAAAGGTTGTCAAGGCGTGGTGCTTGTCGGATGAATAGTGCAAATATGCCCCCCCCCTCTCTCTCTCTCTCATTCTAGCCTCTTCTTATGCGTCCACTTTGGGTACGGCGCGTAGATGGGGGCGAGTGGGTGCACCTGAACCAATTGCAAGCACAAGGTGCACGCCTTGTGCACGCAAGGTGGCCACTGTTTTAAATGTGTGTGCCATGTGTGCAATGAACCTCCCAGTGGTCCTTTACAGTAACCTTCTTCACCAAATGCGGCATTTTTCTGCATCCATGGGCTTGAGAAAAACAAGGCCACCCTGTGCCTGTGCGTAAGCCAACCCCTTGCCCCAAAGCCCTTACAAAAATTCCAGTGAGCATGCGAAACAGTAGTTTGACAAAAAAAAATGGACCGTCCATTCCATGCTTCCATGGCCCACCACCTCTGGCCACACGTAGATCAGCGTGAGGCTCTGGCCTCCCTTGGGGCACTTTCCCTTTTCTGACCGTTCCCGTCATCTTGGATTCGGAGTATGTGTTTATAGGGATTGTGGAGTGGTCGGACAAATGGCGCCAAAGGGTTGCTGGTGACGTGTAGCACAGGGACTTACGGGAGCAGATAGCGGGAGAGAACTCTGACGGCGCCTCTGGCGCCTTGTCTGCACTGCAATGTGTCTTACAATCTGCAACCACACTGCAAAGGGAGCAACGGGTGATTGTGCAGCCCCCTGTGAAAACCTGACAGGACAAAGTGTCACACAGAGGGAGAACACAATTTAACCTGTGACAAAACCGTCTGGCATTATATCCATTGAAGCAGTCGTGTAGTAGATGTGTGCACATGACCTGTAGTAGAGCTGCAGTAGATTTGCAGTCGTACTCTGGTAACGCCATGACAGATCTGCAGCAGAGCTACAGCAGGACGGTAGCAGTGCTGTACCAGAGCTTTAGCAGAGTCGTCGTAATCCTTTCGATGAGCTCCCTTTCGTTTCTCCAAAAGGATGGTGTCCTCCGGCTGGATCGCCGATGATTTGGGCATCCGGATCTGGAGTGACCTCAGCGACATCTGCAAGGCTGGGGCCAAATTGCGCAGCAAGGGACTACCCACCGATGTCGAGCCCCCTGCCCCGCACGGTGACCCCGCATTGGACGCTCTGCAGGAACGGGGCCTGTCCACGGTCTTCCGGCTGGTGACCGAGACTCTGCTCCTGCCGACGGTGAAGGCGCCCATCACCCTGCACGAGCTGCTCAGAACCGGTGCCCTGGGGGAGTGGCTGGGGAAGGAGCAGCAGCGCCACTGGCGCAAGGAGCTCAAGGCGCGCCGCGCCCGGCACGACGCCGCGCGCCGCGTCCAGCGCAAGTCCCATGACGCTTTGACGCAGATGCAGCTTGAGATCGGGATGCCACTCGATGCCTCCCGTCGCCCGGAGGCCCCGGCTGCTGCCCCCCGCGGAGCGCGCGCGCCCGCCCCCGCGCCCGCCCCCGCCAGCAGCACGCGTCTGCTGGCGTTCGGCACACGTGCGAGCCCGCTCTCGGGAACAGAACCGGAGTCGGAGCCAACAGCGGACGCCTCACGGAAGCGCGCGCGGTCGATGTCGCCGGACATGATAACGCCGGCGACAGAGCAATCGCATGCAGCGGAGTTCCACGCGGTGTATCGCCGAAAGGTCGTGCACGTCCTGGAGCAGCTCGCGGCGCTCCGAGGGCACCCCGTCGTACTCGAGCACGTTGACCTCGGGTCGCAGATGTCGGTGTTGGTGACGCAGGTGCGCAAACGCGCGCTGTACGCCGTGTACAACCACCTGCGGCACGCCATGGGCGAGCCCCTGTTTGCGGCGGCGGACGACCAAAAGATGGTGCCGCCGATTACAAAGACGCAGGCGGTCATCAAGGGTTACGACGAGGGCGCCATCACTTTCTTAACGCGGCCTGAGGAGGACCAGGTAACCCCCGCACACTGCCGCCTCCTCTGCAACCCTCCGGCCCTCTGTCCCCTCCACTGAGCCCCCTCTCCCCTGCATCCGCCTAATGTAAAGTAGTGGATGGATAACACACACACACACACACACACACAGGCAGGCACGCACACACGCACGTACATATGATGGCGAAGAGGAACTTGGAGGAAGTGGAGGTTGATGCATTGCGCATGGATGCGCATGGATGCCGAGTGGTAGGATAAATTTGGGCTGCAAGCCTGAAGAACAGTGATTTTTTGCCACCCCCACAATACGAATCTCAAAAATGACCAGTGGGATGCAGTGATTATTTTAGAGATCTGTATGTTGGTGTCCCGCCAAACCCTTGGCCGCAAGCCCCCCCACCCCACAGCTGAATACAATTTGCATGTGTTTATGACAGGTACAACCCACACTGCAAGCAGGGGAACACAGGAAGGTGGAAAGGAACAGGCTTTGCAAGTCATGAACGCTTTCAGACCTCCGCAACTGGGGCTTTCCTGTTGCTCATCAGAATCCCAGCGCCCATGATTTTAATTTTGCCACAGCAGGAACACGGGGCGTCAGACAGAACAGAGTGGGGGGGGGGGGGACCCAGGGGGCCGCGAACCCCGCGTGTACTCAGATGTAATGAAGTTGAGCCGCCAGTCGGCCATTTTTTAATTTCGACGTTTGTTGTAGTTTGGTGGCCGTCTTTGCGTGTGTTTCCGACAAGGGGCCAGGAGCCCCCCCGCCCCCCCCCCCCCGGGACCCCCTTCCCCACGCATCCACTCCTCTCTGAAGCATCATCCAGGTCGTGAATCATGCTCAGGTCCAGGCTAGGAC